>ML661247.1:705659-848995 GCA_007570785.1 Antilocapra americana
TTGTCAGTTAATGGGCATCTAGGTCGCTTCCATGTCCTGGCTATTGTAAACAATGCAGCGATCAACATTGGGGTACAAGTGTCTCTTTCAATTCTGGTTTCCTCTGTGTGTATGCCTAGCAGTGGGATTGCTGGGTCATATGGCAGTTGTATTTGCAGTTTTTTAAGGAATCTCCACACTGTTCTCCATAGTGGCTGTACTAGTTTGCATTCCCACCAACAGTGTAAGAGGGTTCCCTTTTCTCCACATCCTCTCCAGCATTTATTGCTTGTAGACTTTTGGATGGCAGCCATTCTGACTGGTGTAAAGTGGTACCTCATTGTGGTTTGCAAATCTTGTGTTATTCTTATTCTTTAGCTGCCAGCTCTATACAGAACACAATATCTATTATCCATTCAGTTTTTTAAATGAAGCATATACTTCCAATGAGTTTTTAGAATGCTATGGTTATCTGCTAATATTTGAAAATTATCTGCTAATAACTTTGATAATCTTAAAAATAAGAATGGGATACTAGTCTCTATGCTGTCACATGAATAGCAGGATGTCTACCTATCATGGTACAGAATAAAGGGAATTGAGATGGTCCTTGGTTAAGATTATTCCCCTTTCTGGCACTAAAAGAAATCTAATTAACTAAAATACAATTGACATTGTAATACACACACACACACTGTAATATTTCCATTGGTAAGGTTATAATGTTTGCAAGATACATCCCAGTTTTGGGACATGGAAGTAGTGCCCACAGTGAAGTTGGTGGCTGTTCAGAATATTAGACAACAAGCAAAATTGTGACTTAGGCAAATTCCCTAACTCTACAGCAATTTGAGCAGTTTGGGGGTTTTCACACACTAAAGTAGGTTTCCAGATGTGTTGCTTGACTGGCTTGTGTTTTTTAGTCATTCAGTTGTGTCCAACTCTTTGCAACCCCATGGACTGCACACCAGGGTTCCTTGTCCTTCACCATCTCCCAGAGTTTGCTCAAATTCATGTCCATTGAGTTGGTGATGCCATCTGACCATCTCATCCTCTGTTTCCCCCTTCTCCTCCTGCCCTCAATCTTTCCCAGCATCAGGGCCTTTTCTAATGAGTCAGCTGTTTGCATCAGGTGGCCAAGTATTGGAGCTTCAGATTCAACATCAGTCCTTCCAATAATTGGCTAGTGTCTAGAATCTAGAACTGATTGATAGATATAAAAAGCAACTGTTAATACCAAGGAAACTTCACTGGGACTGTTCTTTATAAATAAAACATGTCTAGAAATAATTCTTCATTTCTTAGGGCATCTTTGATGACTTTGGAAATCAAATGAAAGCTATTTATTCTCTGCAGAGAAATACCTATATACACATATTTTGTCGATAATTATGGGAGGTGCACTGATCTCATAAATCCAGTTCTAGGTAAATATTACGCTAAGTTGCTGAGTGGGGAAGCCTAAGAAGTCTTTGGACTCACAGCATAGGCAGAGCTTTGGTTGATGAGGGCAGTGGATCAAATGTTTTCAGTGAGTCCTTGGTTGTGCTTAGTCGCTCAGTCGTGTTTGACTCTGTGAACCCCTGGATTGTAACCCTCTAGGCTCTTCTGTCAATGGGGATTCTCCAGGCAAGAATACTGGAGTGATTTGCCATGCCCTGCTCCAGGGGATTTTCCCTACCCAGGGATTGAACCTAGGTCTCCTGCATTGCAGGTGGATTCTTTACCATCTGTGCTACCAAGGCTACTCAAAATAAAACTGTTTGTCCTTCAGAACTTTTTTGTATCTGTTTCATAGTTTGCATGTCACACAACTTCTAACACCAATACTTGGACTCAGTCTTAGTCTTTGGGGAATATATAGCATATTTTTGGTAACTTCTCTGGTGTTTTTACATAGTTAACATCCTAGGAAATTCATTTCATTAGTAATTAGCAAGCTCAATACCTGATCTGACTATGAATAAGAGATGACCTCTTTTAATGCTCTGTGTACATTCCACTTTGGGCTTTCCAGGTGGCTCAGTGCTAAAGAATTTGTCTGCCAATGCCTGAGACCCAGGTTCAATCCCTGGGTCAGGAAGATCCCTTGGAGAAGGAAATGGCCACCTATTGTAGTATTCTTGCCTGGGAAATTCCATGGACAGAGGAGCCTGGTGGGCTATAGTCCATGCAGTTGCAGAGTTAGATGCAACTGAGTAACTGAGCACTATACCTTCTAATATTAACCCATCAGTGTACCATTCAAGGACAGGAGAGACCAATTTCTGAGCAGGCCTTGGTTTGTCTACTGTAATTAGATATTGCTGTAAATATGTTTTCTTATAATTTAATTTTACAACATTCTTTCTCTTTGTCTCCAAGGCCTGCTCCCAAAAGCTAACAGCTTTTGATTCATAGTATGTCCATGAGTTTCTGTATATTTATGCTCCACTCTAGAAGGTGTTATGGAGGCAATATAAGAGCTACTTGCTTTATGAAAATGATTTTGTTACTTTTAAGTGCATCCAAAAGAAGTTTTGTTCTCATAGAGTCCTTGAATGAAACCTCTCCAAGACAAGAGCTGGTGTGTTTTTTCATCTCACTTCTCACAGGCTCCTGCTACTGACACCTTCTGCTTTCCTTTTGATATTGTTGCCTTCTCTATCCCCCTTTCTCCCTGACTTCCAGGACATAATGCTTTTTTCTATTTGCCATGAGCTTCCTTTCTTCATATCCAGTTGAAGTGTAGAAATTCCACTACTTCTCTTTTCTTCCCTTGTTGCCCACAAGTGGTTCCAGTAAGCCCTTATCCTCAAAGAGCCAAACCAAGTGCTCACTGGTCCTCACTACAGGTCCTGCCAGTGCAGATCAGGGCTGCAGGGACAGCCCATCCATGAACTATGCAGTGGCACATACCGGGGCCTTCTTCCCACCCCTTTTCCTCTTACCCTTCTGAGACTCTAAGCCTCAGAGTCAAATTCAGTACCTGGAGCTTCTGGGGTGTTATGGCCAATCATTTTCAGCTGCAGCTGATGGAAAGGGTCCCAGAAAAGAATGAGCTTAATGGGTCTCTTTCCATTCGCACCCTCATCTCTAATGCCAACTTTATCAAACACTCTAAGTAAGCTCCTTAAGTTTGCATTTCTTTTTTTTTTCCCCTTTGGAATTACTGTGCAATTTGTATAGTGGGTTTTTATATTGAAGTACATGAAGATTGTACCAAAATGTCTCAGTTCCAAAATCAGGTTAGTGACAATAATCAGTTGTATTGTATGTTGCTGAAATATATTACTGAAAAATACTGCTGAAATATATTCCTTGATATTGGAATGAACTCTCTGGCCATTTCTTTGCATGTCCTTTACCACATGACAGACGGGTGGAAGGATCAAAACTGCTTTTCTTCCAGAGAATTCAAGATTCTGTGGGAACAGCTTCCAAGGTCTACCTTAAAAGTATGCCCTTATCACTTGCCCTTAGGCTTTCTTCTCTATCCAGCTTCCCCTCTCATCACCTGCCCCTAAAACTCTGCTCACACCAAAAGACCTGGAGTTCACCAGCCCTAGTATTCTTTTTTTTTTCTTTTAAATACAATTCATGAGGTTCTCACGGCAAGTATACTAGGGTGGTTTGCCATTCCTTCCTCCGATGCAATGGACATGAACTTGGGCAAACTCTAGGAGGTGGTAAAGGACAGGGAAGCCTGGTGTGCTGCAGTCCATGGGGTCACAAAGTGTCGGACATGACTGGGTAACTGAACAACAGCTGTTCTCTGGGTTGCCTTAGTGCCTGAGGTCATGCTATTGCCCCCTTTCCCCCATTTACCTGGCTAATTCCTATGGATATTTTAAGACTCAGTCCAAACATGGGTTCCATTCTAGAATCTCTGGGTGCATCTTAGGAGCTATTGCAGAATTAAATAAGTCCCCTTTAACTGTACTACACTCTGTATTTCACTTCTACCCCAAGCTCAAAGACATCTGTGATCTCCTCCTGGAAACCCCACCCCTCCCCAGCTCTCAGTATAACCTCAGAGTATCCTGCCAGTCTCTCGTTTTGCCTTCCCTCTGAGTTTTCCTCTCTTAAGAATCCATTTCCTCTACATTTACATCTCCATTCCTTAGAGGAATGGGATGGTGGAGGGGAGGGAAAAAAGAATCCCTTTTCTTTGCCATCTTTTTCGTGGCCATTTTCTTCAGGGGGGAAAAAACTCTAAAGATAAGAGTTAGGAGAAAAGGAAAGACCAATTTTGTCTATCTTTGTCCTTTCTCAACTTCTGACTGCCTTCTCCTGTGTTCTAGTGAGGTCTATCTCACCTACCAGAAGATGCTAGAAGAGAAGCTAATGCTGTCCATGCTACCCATCCCCATTTTTTCTCTCTTTTCTCAGCCCCAAGTGTATACAGCATGGTACAGAGGCCTTATTGCAGTTACTGGTTTCTCGGTATGTCACCCCACCAGATAGTGGATTCCAACTTTTTTTTTTTTAATGTGATACATTTGTTCATTTACCTTAGATTTCTCCTGGGCCTGTTTTGCTTGGACATTATAGAAAAGATAGACTGAGGGTTCTGGGGTACTCAATTCAGGGAAGTTCTAGCTGTAACTCTGTCTTTTCTCATAGCCCTGAGAGCTGGCTGATAACTCCTCTATTTATTAGAGTTAGAATTTCTTTAGGACCAGGCCTGGGCCTTAATTTGTATCCAAAGTATGTGTGACTGAATATGTTTCTAGAAACCTGTTGGTTGGCTGCCTGACTGTCTGGTTGTGTAGATGGGATAATAAATAGTATAGTAGTTTAGAATGAGAATGCTTGCATTCCATATTTGTCATTTACTTTTGACTTGGCCTTGGGCAAGTTATCTTATGTCTCTGGATGTGACTTGCTGCAAACATTAAGAATGGATAATATATTAACCTCAGAGCACTTTTTGTTTTAGCTCAGATTTATTGAGTGTCTGTTATACGCTAGAAACTGTCATCACTGCTTTACGTGGATTAACTCATTTAAAATTTCCTGTGAGGACTGAATGAAACAAATCACAAAAGTTGTGTAGCATAAAGGAATTGCTCATTGTTGTTCAGTCACTCAGTTGTGTCCAGCTCTTTGCAACGCCATGGACTGCAGTCTGCCAGTCTCCCCTGTCCTTCACCATCTCCTGGAGCTTGCTCAAACTCATGTCCATTGAGTTGGTGATGCTGTCCAACCATCTCATCCTCAGTCATCCCTTTCTCCTCCTGCCTTCAATCTTTCCCAGGATCAGGGTCTTTTCCAATGAGTCAGTTCTTACATCAGGTGGCCAAAATATTGTAGCATCAGCTTTAGCATCAGTCCTTCTAATGAATTTTCAGGGTTGATTTCCTTTACAACTGACTGGTTTGATCTCCTTGCAATCCAGGGGACTCTGAAGAGTCTTCTCCAGCACCATAATTCGAAGGCATCAGTTCTTTGGTGTTCAGCCTTTTTGATTGTCCAGCTCCCACATCCATACATGACTACTGGAAAAACCATAGCTTTGACTGCATGCGCTTTGTCGGCAAAGTAATGTCTCTGCTTTTTAATATGTTGTCTAGTTTGTCAATTTTTTTTCTTCCAAGGAGCAAATATCTTTTAATTTGATGACTGCAGTCACCATCCACAGTGATTTTTGAGCCCAAGAAAATACAGTCTGTCAATGTTTCCTTTGTTTCCCCATCTATTTGTCAGGAAGTAATGGGACCAGATGCCATGATCTTCATTTTTTGAATGTTGAGTTTTAAGCCAGCTTTTTCACACTCTTCTTTAACCCTCATCAAGAGGCTCTTTAGTTCCTCTTCACTTTCTGCCATAAGGGTGATGTCTTCTGCATATCTGAGGTTATTGATATTTCTCTCTGTAATCTTGATTCCAGCTTGTGCTTCATCTAGTCTGGCATTTCACATGATGTACTCTGCATCTAAGTTAAATAAGAAGAATGACAAAATACAGCCTTAACATACTCCTTTCCCAATTTTGAACAATAGTCTGTTCTTCCATAAAAGCTCTTGAAGGTTAGTTATTCCCAAAAAGAAACAGCCTGGGTGTTGGGTGTGGCTGTGAAATTCTACCCCTAAAATACAAGTCTTAGGTTATTATTCTTGGATTTTCTTTCTATGGGGTCTCCCTATATTCCTTATTCCCCAGGAACTTGAGGCAGTATTGGGGCAGACGGATGGGTAGTCTAGGTCTTAATTGTTTCTCTGCTTACTGGTTAGTTTCATGTTCCTGACCCCAGACTTTACCTGACTTGGACAAGTCCAGCCGTTTTGGCACCAGTGACTGAGTATAGATCCCTCTTGAGGGGCATTAGGGTTCTTCAGGGACCCATTTCTCTGCTCAACCCCAGAAGCAAGGTGAGCTCTTACTTTTTCTCAGGTACATGGTACCAATGACAGAAGAAGCTCTTGAACTGACCTTTATTTAAACTGACTTGCTGGATTCACCAACCATTTGTAAAACTGCTTGATGCCCATGACACTCTGTTCTGACTGAGTTGTTTAAGTGGGCTCAGCGGTCTTGGAGCTAGTCAATTCCCAAGATCCTTTGTGTTCCTCTCCCCTTTGCAATGTTCATTCAACACTGGCATTTAGCTTTAACTCTGAGTTTTGAGAGTTTATTTCCCTCAGTCCTTTGAACAATGCTTTCTAACTGGTAAACGGAGGCATCTTGATGTACCCTGAGTGAGTTACAGTTATGCTGAGCTATAGATCCTTCCAGGAGGCCTGGTAGATAGGCAACCAGAACCCGTGGGCAGTTTTTGCCTCTGGCTATGAATAAACTTGTCATTCCACTTTGATGTGTCATAGAAATGTCATTTTTCACCTGGGTCAAGCTCTAGAAAAATCAAGAACTATTATGTTTAGAGTGTTAGTTATCAAATGTCTTTTAACCATGGAGCCACAGTATACAAGTCAGGTTAAAAGGAAATCTGCTTGCTTAATACCGCTGAACTGTATGCTTTAAAATGTTTAAGATGTTAAATTTTATGGTAGGTGTATTTTGCTACAATATTTTTTAAATTGTAATAATTTTATTTATGTATTTATAACTGTGCTGAGTCTTCGTTGCTGCACAGACTTCTCTCTGGTTGTGGCAAGCAGGGGCTACTCTCTAGTTGCATTATGTGGGCTTCTCATTGTGGTGGTTTCTCTTGTTGCAGAGCACAGGCTCTAGTTCACACAGGCTTCAATAGGTGTGGTGCATGGGCTCAGTAGCTGCAATTTCTGCTTGCCTGGAAAATCCCCAAGGACAGAGGAGCCTGGTGGGCTACAGTCCACAGGGTCACAAAGAGTTGGTCACCACTGAGTGACTAAGCACAGCACAGAGCATAGGCTCAATAGTTGTGGCACTTGGGCTCTGTTGCTCCATGGCATGTGGGATCCTCCTGGACCAGGGATCAAACCCATGTCTCCTGCATTGGCAGGTGAACTCCCCACCACTGAGCTTCCCTGAAGCTCTAAAAATATGTATTTTTTTTAAAAAATGAATCAGCTTTGAGTAAAATGGCACTGAACTTCCCTGAAGCCCTAAAAATATGTTTTTTTTAAATGAATCTGCTTTGAGTAAAATGGCAGCTAGGCCCTGGAAGCTTGGCATCCCTATCAGGAGAGTCTGAGGGCTTAAGGGAACACAGCTGAGAAAGCACTGCTTTAGAGAAAGCATTGGAAGCCTCACTCTCCCATGGGCTCTGACATGTGCAGACAGTGCATCGCTCTGTGGAAGCCAGCCTTCAGCAACCCTGCAATGGGGCCAAGGGCCTCCTGGGCCTTCCCACAGGACGTGCTGACTCTTCCTGACAGTGTGTCCTCTATTAACCTTCTTGGCACTCAGTGCCAGTATAACTTGTCCCTGCCTTTCCCTTTCCCAGCACATTGAAAAATCACCTGTCATAAACATATATAAATATTTATTGAGAAGACTTGTCATCTCTGTATTCTATATATATGCACATATTACCTAGATAAAATATGCAGTCCTTTTGAAAGGTGTAAAATAAAAAGAAAACCTCTTCCTGCCCCACTTTTAGTACCCCATCTCCCCAGGTAAAACCATTGCTGGCAGTTTTGTAATTTTTTTATTGAGGTATAGTTGATTTAAAAGATTATATTAGTTTCTGATATAAAATATAGTGATTCAAATGTTTATAGATTATATTCCATTAAAAATTGCTATAAAATATTGGCTATATTCCCTGTGCTATATAATATATCCTTACAACGTATTTATTTTATACATAGTAGTTTGTATCGCTTAAACCTCTACCCCTATTTCTCCCCTCCCTGGTGGTAACTACTGGTTTGTTCTCCCTATCTGTGAGTCTGTTTCTATTTTGCTATATACATTCAATTCTATTCTTTTTTGATTCCACACGTAAGTGATAATATGCAGTGTTTGTCCTTCTCTGACTCTTTTCACTAGCATAATATCCTTCAGGTCTATCTATGTTGTTGCAAATTGCAAATTTTCATTTTTTCCAACAGCTGAATAGCATTTTTTTTTATATTTATCACATCCTCTTTATCTACTCATCCACTGATGGACACTTAGGTTGCTTCCATATTTCAGTTACATAAATAATGCTGCTATGAACATTGGGTTGCAAGTATCTTTTTGAGTGAGCTTGTTTTCTTTGGATATATACCCAGCAATGGAATTGCTGGATCATACGGTAGTTCTGTTTGGAGTTTTCTGAAGAACCCCTATACTGTTTCCCATAGTGGCTTCACCAATTTATATTTCCACCAACAGAGTAGAAGGGTCCCATTTTATCTACATCCTCACCAACATTTGTTACTAAATGTTTGTGGTTTTCTTGATTCTGGCACGTGTGAAGTGATATCTCATTGTGGTTTTCATTTGTGTTTTTCTGATTTTTGTATTTTTTGGTATTTTTATATTTTTATTGCAAGTTTTGTATTTTTTGTATCTGTGTATCCTTCCAGAAAAATATTTGCACACAAAACTATCTATATGTAATAAAATGGGCCATTTTACACATGTAATTTTTTATTTTTCCCATTTTACTTAATAACATATCTTAGGAATCACCCCATGTCATCATTTAATATTTTACATCAAGCTTTAAAACATCTGCATCTATTAAATGGTTGTACCATATTTTATTTAATTACTCCTTTAATGATGATATTTAGCTTGCTTCCAATGTGTCTGAAGAGCAAAGCATTTGAAAAAATCTAAATGTTCAATATCAAGGAATTCATTAAATCAACTCTATTGATACATGCTATATTACAGCATAGTCTCTTTTTTATAATTTTATTTATTTATTTTTGGCTGTACTCAGTCTTTGTTGCATCACAAGCTATTCTCCAGCTGCAGCAAGTGGAGGCTACTCTCTAGTTGCAGTGCATGAGCTTCACACTGCAGTAACTTCTCTAGTTGCAGAACACAGGTTCTGGAATGTATGGTCCCATTAGTTGTGGCTCCCAGGCTCTAGACCATAGGATCAATAGTTGTGGCATATAGGCTTATTGCTCCACAGCATGTGGGATCTTCCCAGATCAGGGATCGAACCCATGTCCCCTATATTGGTAGGCTGATTCTTAACCACAGGATCACCAGAGAAGTCTTACAGTACAGTCTTTTAAACATGATGTCAAGTCACACTCAACACTATAGTAAAGTGTTCCTTATTTCTTTTAGAGGAAAAACAGGTTACAAATTAGTTAGAATAGTTGAGTCCTGATGAGTTAAAAAAAATTGGAGCAGTCATTCATGAACTAGGTATAAAATATGTGAACTAAATTGTTAAACTTTTAACAAAGCTTCTCTCTAGGTGGTTGGATAATAGGATTTTAAGTCTGTTTCTTCATTCTGCTTATGTATGTTTTCTAAATTCTCAAAAATAAATGTACATTGGTTTAATAATAAAAATAGTACAATAAAAGTTAATTTTCTAAAAAGAAAAATTCATGTGCACCTGTACTCTCACAGCCACATTCTCCTGTCCCTACTGTAGTTATGGTGGAGAAATAGGCGGCCAAACCAACTGTAGGGGAGGAAAAATAATCTTCCCTCAACCCTTCTGGGTAGAGCTGCAGATGCACAGCACTGGAGTGGCGCTGAAGCTGCAGCTGTGTGGTGCAGGAGCGACTTTGAGGAGATACCCTACATTCAAGGGCAAAGGAGAAGCCCAAGAAAGATGGTAGGAGGGCTGAAATCATGTTTAGAATCAAACCCCATACCCTCCAGAGACGCTCAGAGGTTTCAAACTTACCTTGTGTGCACCAGGACCCAGAGACCCCACAGAGACTGAGATAGAGTTGTGTTTGGGTGTCTCCTGAGAAGATACGTATCAGCAGTGGACTCCTGCAAGGGCAGGGACTCTGGGTACAGTAGACCTGGGTATGGCATAAGCCCTCTTAGAGGAGGTCACCATTAACCCCACCACAGAGCCACCAGAACTTACACAGGACTGGGGAAACAGACTCTTGGAGGGTACAAACAGAACCTTGTGTACATCAAGACCCAGGAGAAAAGAGCAGTGACCCCACAAGAGACTGACACAGACTTGCCTGTGAGTGTCCAGGGGTCTCCAGCAGAGACATGGGTCGGCGGTGGCCTGCTGCAGGATTGGGGTCACTGAGTGTAGCAGTGCATGTGTGGGGCCATTATCTTCATCACCTCCACCATAGTTTGGCCTCAGGTCAACTAACAGGGAGGGAAAAAGAAAACTGGATTAAAGATTTACTAGCATGGCCCCGCCCATCAGAACAAGACCCAGTTTCCCCCTCAGTCAGTCTCTCCCATCAAGAAGCTTCCATAAGCCTCTTATCCTTCTCCATCAGAGGTCACACAGACTGAAAACTACAATCACAGAAAACTAACCAATCTGATCACATGAAACTATGAGCCATGCTGTGTAGGGCCACCCTAGATGGATGGGTCATGGTGGAGAGTGCTGACAAAATGTGGTCCACTGGAGAAGGGAATGGAAAAACACTTCAGTGTTCTTGCCTGGAGAACCCTATGAACAGTAAGAAAAGGCAAAAAGATAGGACACTGAAAGATGAGCTCCCCAGATCGGTAGGTGCCCAATACGCTACTGGAGATCAGTGGAGAACTAACTCCAGAAAGAATGACGAGACGGAGCCAAAGCAAAAAGAACACCCAGCTGTGGATGTGACTGCTGATGGAAGTAAAGTTCGATGCTATAAAGAGCAATATTGCATAGGAGCCTGGAATGTTAGGTCCATGAATCAAGGCAAATTGGAAGTGGTCAAACAGGAGATGGCAAGAGTGAACGCCAACATTTTAGGAATCAGCAAACTAAAATGGACTGGGATGGGTAAATTTAACTCAGGTGATCATGATATCTACTACTGTGGGCAAGAATCCCTTAGAAGAAATGGAGTAGCCATAGTAGTCAACAGAAGAGTCCAAAATGCAGTACTTGGATACAATCTCAAAAATGACAGAATGATCTCTGTTTGTTTCCAAGACAAACCATTCAATATCAATATCACAATAATCCAAGTCTGTACCCCAACCAGTAATGCTGAAGAAACTGACATTGAATAGTTCTATGAAGATCTACAAGACCTTCTAGAACTAACACCAAAAAAGATGTCATTTTCACTATAGGGGACTGAAATGCAAAAGTAGGAAGTCAAGAAATACCTAGAGTAATAGGCAAATTTGGCTTTGGACTAAAGAATGAAGCAGGGCAAATGCTAACAGAGTTTTGCCAAGACAATGCACTGGTCATAGCAAACACCCTCTTCCAACAACACAAGAAAAGACTCTACACATGGACATCACCAGATGGTTGATACTGAAATCAGATTGATTATATTCTTTGCAGACAAAGATGGAGAAGCTCTCTACACAGTCATCAAAAACAAGACCTGGAGCTGACTGTGGCACAGACCATGAACTCCTTATTGCCAAATACAGACTTAAATTAAAGAAAGTAGGGAAAACCACTAGACCATTCAGGTATGATCTAAATCAAATCCCTTATGATTATACAGTGAAAGTGAGAAATAGATTCAACAGATTAGATCTGATAGAGTGCTTGAAGAACTATGGACTGAGGTTCATGACACTGTACAGGAGGCAGTGCTCAAGACCATCCCCAAGACAAAGAAATGCAAAAAGGGGAAATGGCTGTCTGAGGAGGCCTTACAAATAGCTATGAAAAGAAGAGAAGCAAAAGGCAAAGGAGAAAAGGAAAGATAAACCCATTTGAATGCAGAGTTCCAAAGAATAGCAAGGAGAGATAAGAAAGCCTTCCTCAGTCACCAATGCAAAGAAATAGACGAAAACAATAGAATGGGAAAGACTAGAGATCTCTTCAAGAAAATTAGAGCTACCAAGGGAACTTTTCATGCAAAGGTGGGCTCAATAAAGGACAGAAATGGTATGGACCTATCAGAAGCAGAAGAGATTAAGAAGGTGGCAAGAATAGACAGAAGAGCTGTACAAAACAGATCTTCATGACCCAGATGATCACGACGGTGTGATCACTCACCTAGAGCCAGACATCCTGGAATGAGAAGTCAAGTGGGCCTTAGGAAGCATTTCTACCAACAAAGCTAGTGGAGTTGATGGAATTCCAGTTGAGCTACTTCAAATCCTGAAAGATGATGCTGTGAAAGTGCTGCACTCAATATGCCAGCAAATTTGGAAAACTCAGCAGTAGCCACAAGAATGGAAAAGGTCAGTTTTAATTTCAATCCCAAAGAAAAGCAATGCCAAAGAATGCTCGAACTACCACACAATTGCACTCATCTCACACGCTAGCAAAGTAACGCTCAAAATTCTCCAAGCCAGGCTTCAGCAGTACGTGAACCATGAAATTTCAGATGTTCAAGCTGGTTTTAGGAAAGGAAGAGGAACCAGAGATCAAATTGCCAATATCTGTTGGATCATCAAAAAGCAAAAGAGTTCCAGAAAAACATCTACTTCTTTTTTATTGACTATGCCAAAGCCTTTGACTGTGTGGATCACAAAAAAAACTGTGGAAAATTCTGAAAGAGCTGGGAATACCAGACCACCTTACCTGACTTTTGAGAAATCTGTATGCAGGAAGAAGCAGTTAGAAATGGACATGGAACAACAGACTGGTTTGAAATAGGGAAAGGAGTACCTCAGGGCTGTATATTGTCATGCTGCTTATTTAACTTATATGCAGAGTACATCATTAGAAATGCCTGGTTTGATGAAGCACAAGCTGGACTCAGGATTGCCAGGAGAAATATCAATAACCCTAGATATGCAGATGACACCACCCTTATGGCACAAAGTGAAGAAGAATTAAAGAGACTCTCAATGAAAGTGAAAGAGGAGAGTGAAAAAGTTGGTGTAAGACTCAACATTCAGAAAACTAAGATCATGGCATCTGGTCCCTTCACTTCATGGCACATAGATAGGGAAACAGTGGAAACAGTGACAAACTATTTTTGTTGCCTCCAAAATCACTTCAGATGGTGACTGCAGCCATGAAATTAAAAGACATTTACTCCTTGGAAGGAAAGTTATAACAAACCTATATATTATATTAAAAAGCAGTGACATTACTTTACCAACAAAGGTCCATCTAGTCAAAGCTATGTTTTTTTTTAGTAGTTATGTATGGATGTGAGAGTTGGACTATAAAGAAACCTGAGCACAGAAGAATTGATGCTTTTGAACTGTGGTGTTGGATAAGACTCTTGAGAGTCCCTTTGACAGCAAGGAGATCCAACCAGTCCATCCTAAAGGAAATCAGTCCTGAATATTCATTGGAAGGACTGATGCTGAGGCTGAAACTCCAGTACTTTGGCTACCTGATACAAAGAATTGACATTTGAAAAAACCCTGATGCTGGGAAAGATTGAAGGTGGGAGGAGAAGGGGACGACAGAGGATGAGATGGTTGGATAGCATCACTAACTCAATGGACATGAGTTTGAGGAAACTCCTGGAGTTCATGATGGACAGGGAAGCCTGGGATTCTGCAGTCCATGGGGTAGCAAAGAGTCAGCCATGACTGAGGGACCAAACTAAACTAAACTGAACTGACCCTTCTGGGAAGATGTATTGGGTTTGGAGGTGGGATGCCGGTGCACAGTTGGACACACAGTCATTAGCAGCCCACCCTTCACACTGAGGATCCTGCCAGGCAGTGCCTCCAAGAACCTTCTATGTTCTTTGCTGAGATCCCTCCTATTAGTGGAGACATTGATGGGAGAAAAACAAACAAATTTAATAGCATGTATTTGTTGTTGTTGTTAAGTTGCTAAGTTGTTTCTGACTCTTTACAACCCTATGGACTGTAGCCTGCCAGGCTCCTCTGCGTATGGGATATCCCAGGCAAGAATACTGGAGTGGTTGCCGTTTCCTTCTCCAGGGGATCTTCCCAAATCATGGGTGGAACTGGTGTCTCTTGCATCTCCTGCATTGGCAAGTGGACTGTTTGTCTCTGAGCCACCTTGGAAGCCCAATAACATATATACCTCCTGTATGGATGTGAGAGACCTAGGAAAACTGAGTAACTCCCAAACAGCCCAAGCCATCTCCTTAAATCACATCTCCAGTTGTCATTGCCTTCATCCCAGAGAAAGAAGAGTTGCTAGAAATTGGTTCATCCACCTCTTCTTGATGCAGAGGAGGAGACACCCTTACAAATGGAGATTACCTAAAGGCCGATTCATGTTGATACATAGGAAAAGCCACCACAATATTGTAAAGTAATTATTCCCCAATTAAAATTAATTTAAAATATATGTATAATGTAAAGGTCCCTCACAAAAGGGTAACTTCTATTCAGTTTTCAAAGATCTCCCTGTGTCTGCTGTTTTCTAAAAATAATCAGCTTAGGATAATCCTTATGCCAAAGACACATTTTCAGGTGACACCTTCTGGTCCCCTTCACAAGGAACCTGGTGCACACTATGTGAGCTCCCAGTCCATTGAGGACAGCTACAGCAAAGAGGCCAGAGACTAGTGCATGGAACTAGGAACTGACCACTCTTTTTAAAAAATATTTATTTATTTGACTGTGTTGGGTCTTAGCTGCAGCATGTGGGACATTTGTTGCAGTGCTTACTTGCTCTGCAGCACATGAGATCTTTGTTCCCCAGCCAGGCATCAAAACCACCTCTCCTGTACTGCAAAGCTGATTCTTAACCACTGGACCACCAGGGAAGACCAAGAAAATGGCAACTCTTTGAGGCTTACACATGGAGTGCTGAGGGGGACCAAGAAGAGAGAGCAATCCCTGAGAAGTGAAAGAGCAGTATCAGAGAAGGCTTCACAGAGGAAATTGAAAGAACAGGACAGAAGAACAGTAATATACGCAGAGGTCAAGAGGAGGGTAGGATTCCTTCAAGCCCTGGCAATAGTTGATAAGGCAGCATCAGTAAGGACTGCTGTTTTGTCACATCAGCTGATTGGACAGCTGATCACCAAAGAAATGTGGTGAGTGACTGAGATCATTTGCTTTGTTCTGACACATGTGAGTTCAAATTTCAATCATGTCATTTACTGGATATTTGCCTGGGGAAGTTACTTAACTTTTCCAAACCCCAATTTCTTTGTCTATAAAATGAAAATTATAATAGTATCTACCTCATCAGGTTACTGTGAAGGTTAACTGAAATACTGGATATAATACAACGTAGCCCAGTGCCTGATTGGTGTATAGTAAAGGCTTAATCTATAGTAGCTTTAATTATTATTAATACTAATGAAAATAAAATGTCGTAATATTTAAGGATAACTTAATACTAATGAAATCATGTGTAGGAGATTCATAATTCTTAGAAGTCAGTGGTTTTTTTCAAAGTCTCTGATATGAGGTGCCAGAAAATTCTATAGCCTATAGAACCCAAGCAGGTGTCTGGATTTCCAAGTGAGAGAAGTAAATCATATATAGGATGGTGGTTGAAAACATTGCTTCTGAACTCAAGAAGACAAGGTTCAACTTTCTGGCTCTGACACATGCACTGTGTAATGCTGGTTAATTCCTCTTTAATTCTAGGCCTCAGTTTCCTTATCTGAAAATGGGAGTAATGACACTGTCTACCACATAGCATTGTTAACATTAAGATAAAATGAAATAACACAGATAAATTGCTTAGTTCCTGATACTCAATTTGTACTCAATTCATTCATTGAACCAATATTTGTTGAGCACCTACAACATGCTGAGGTTTGTGCTTAGGTGCTGGGGATATAATGGTGGTGAATGCGACAAATTAGGACCTTTCTCTTAAGTAGTTTTCAGTAAATGAGAACTACCACTACTGCTGCTACTAAGGCTATACAGGTATTCCTCACTATCAGACGTCTCACAATCTAGATATTCATTATTTGATCCCTGGGTCAGAGAGATTCCCTGGAATAGGAAATAGCAACCCGCTCTAGTATTCTTGCCAGAAAAATCTCATGAACAGAGGAACCTGGTGGGCTACAGTCAATAGGGTCTCAGAGAGATGGACAAGACTGAGTGATTAACCCTTCACTTCTTTTTTATGTTTCAGTGTATGTTCATGCAGTTTAGGAAGGAAATATCATTTGTTTCTGAGGCTGTAAATTGTTGTATCCTAAACATTCCATGGGGTCCCAAAGAGTCGGACACGACTGAGGATTCGGCACAGCACAAACATAAAAATACCAATTAGTGAGCTCCTTAAGTGTTAAATAGCTATATATTGACATTTTAAATGCTTTGTGTTACTAATAAGTACTTTGGGGTTGACGTATATAGTTGTTTAAGAGAGTTTTAGTAATATTTAGAAAAATTGGTTGGAGTTTATTTATGTATTTTATTATTTTTCTCATTCAAATGAGTGGAATATAGGGTTACATTTTATGTTACTTCACTATATAACACGTTCTAAGTAATGTTTTATATTTCAATATGCAGAGGCACCTGTGCTAGAACCACTACTACAATATTATTTCCACCCGCTATCTACTGCTTGCAAACTAATAATTGTTATCTACTAGCTTCCACCAACTACTGACCCCAGCATTATATTTTCAGTATTTACAGAAGCTTATGTTGCCCTTTCTCTGTACTTTGAGTATGGCCATGTGATTGGGGTGGATTCTAGTCCTCAAGGTAAATGACCGGAACCTTACTGACCTTGTTGTGGCTGATGACCAAGGAAGGTTGCTTAGGATGAAGTGTACAATTCCAGTCAAATCTTTTGGTTGCTCTGAGGCAACGCAAGGAAGCCAGCAACCCCCAGAGCCAAAGGTCTTGGCAATGAGGAAGATTTCACATGGAAAGGTGGCTAGGATGTCCTTCTCCAAGCCACCAGCCGCTGCCTGCTGTGTGTGTGTGTGTGTGTGTGTGTGTGTGTGTGTGTGTGCATGTGTGCACATGCATGTTGTAAGCATGTTGTCCCCTAGAATGGTGATCCCCAAACTTTATGGCATCAGGGACCAGTTCCGTGGAAGGCAATATTTCCACAGACTGGAGGTGGGGAGATGGTTTAAGGATGATTCAAGCACATTACATGTATTGTGTACTTTATTTCTATTGTTATTACATCAGCTCCACCTCAGGTCATCAGGCATTAGATCCTGGGGGTTGGGGACCCCAGCCCTGTAGGGTATTGCAAAGGCACATGGTTGTGGTGGCAAATATTGATAAGTACCTGAATGGGTGGATGTCAAATAGAATTCTAGTTTTATTACTGATTAAAAATACTTTGAAAGGGCCTGTTCCTGGTGAAAGGACCAAGACCACATTCCCAAGTCAATGAAGTTTGGGGGAACACTGTATGCAGTATCTCCTGTGGATGTGGTCAATATATAAAAGGCTCCAAGTAGGCCTGCAGTAAAGAAATTGATTACTCTCCATATACCAGAATTTCTCCACACTTTTGTTCTTGCCTTACAGGAATCTCTTTTGTATGGCAGCCCACTGAACACTATTCCACAACACGTGTTTTGAGAAACCCTCTTGTCTATTGTTGTAGAATGAGGTATAACAAATGCTAAGATACTTCCTGCCCCACCCATCATCCTCCTACTGCTTCCCACCCCATCTTTCCTTCTGCTCCTCTCTTCCCATCCCATTCTTCCATCTCTCCTTTCCTATCTTTCCTCTCTTCTCTTCCATATTTATTGACACATGATTAAGAGATCTGATTATTACCAAAAGCATTTCAGTAGTCCGCTATGCACTGAAACGATGCTAAGGGCTGTCAAAGGGTGAACAAATATTCTCTGTCCCTTCCCCTCAGGAGCTGTCAGTAGCTCATAGATCTGGACTGGGTGAATATGCAGATTCTTGATAATGTAAGTAATCTACATGTGAGCAAATGGCTGAACACATGGCATGTTCATGGAGGGGATGGGGAATGATCATAGTGAATTACAGCTACACCTTTTTCAGTACCAACAACTTGCCAAACACAGCTCAGCAGGGTGAGAAGAAACACAATTGTTTTTCCCTGTATAATATATGCCATTGTACAGCCAGTGCTGTTCTCTCAGAAGGACATTGTGTAATTTTCAGATTTCACCACGTACTGCCTCCCTTGGGAAGCTGCACAAGAATTAGGAGGTTTGTTTTCTACTGCCAGCTCCACTACAGACTTGCTATGGAACCTTGAGCAAGCCACTTGCCCTCTCTGGGCCTTAGAGGAGGATTCATTAGGTGATCTGTGAGTGGCCCATCCCTTCCTGGTCTGAAATTCTGTGATTGGTCTGACAGGGTTGCTGCCCCTTGGCTTAGGGTGAGGTGGAAAATTCAGAGGAGATATTTCCCTCAAAACCTATTTCTGATTTTCACTGGCCCTTTGCCAAATGTTACTTGTGAGGGGGCAGACTGGCAGACTTGTAAGTTGGAGCTGATTGTGGGTGGGAGTTTGTATGTCCATCTCCATATCTTGCTCCCCTCCCCTCAATTCCAGCATTGCTCCATTCAAACAATATTTGATTGTGAAGCACATTTTTCAGATGCCATTTACATTCTTGGAGTAAGCTATGGTGTGCTAGTCAAGAAAACAATGTGTGATATTTACCTGGCATGGGCGATACCATGTTCCCAAAGAGAACAACGTGTGACAATCAAATAACCATAGCACTCCCTTATCTAGAATTTAGACATAGGCAGGGCTCTAGGAGAACATAGTGTGTGTTCTCTCACTTAAGCCTCACAACAATTGTGTAAGGTGGGCAGTTCGAATTAGCCCCATTTTACAAGGAAGAAAGCCAAGTCTTGGAGAGAGAGATATGCCACGACCTACCCAATTCCGCACAGGTAACTGGAGGAGTCAGCTTTCAAACCCAGCCAGGCTGACTCCAGAGCTCTTAACTGGTCTGCTTTTACTTTAACTAGATAAAGCAGATACCCTGGAAAGTCATCATTTATAGAGAGGGGAGGGATGGAAGGAGAGAAACACAGCCCAGACCTAGTGAGCCCCAGGCTTGGCAAATGTTCTCTTTTATTCACTGGCTTTATGTAGAAGCACTGGATGCAGTGGAGACCAGGGTTCCTACTCAACACCACCTCCACCAGGATTTGGCACTCTCTGTCACCTCTGTGGGAATTGCTATTCTCTGGGTGGCTGGGAGGAGCTAAGTGGAAGGGCCTCTGCAATGACTACATCAGGAAGCTTGTCTCAGTGCTATCTGTATACAGGATTTGTGTGTGCTTTTTGTATTTAGTCGCTCAGTCGTGTCTGACTCTTTGTAACACCATGGACTGTAGCTGGCTAGGCTCCTCTGTCCATGGGATTCTCAAGGCAAGAATACTGGAGTGGGTTGCCATTTCCTCCTCCAGGAGATCTTCCTGACCCAGGGATTGAACCTGCATCTCCCACATTGGCAGGCAGATTCTTTACCTGCTGAGCCATCAGGGACTGGCCGAGAGCTAAACCCTGAAAGATGAGGACTTGTCATTGACACTTCCTGTCCTCCTTTCAGTGCACTTGTCCCTCTCTTCTTGGTATCTGTCAGGAACTTTGTGTGCATATGCTTTGTCTGGGCTGCCAGGTCCCTTGATGCTGACTCTCAACCCATCCACTTGCCATCCTCGATAGATCTTTCCATCTTAATTATTCCAGTTAAAATCTCCTGATCCTACTTCTGTCATTGACTGTACTGATAATAGCAGTCTCTAACATGTGTGAATCATTTTCAATGTGTGGGGCTCTGCTTTCAGTATTTGCATGCAGTATATCGTTTAATAGGGCTTTCCAGGTGGCACAATGGTAAAGAATCCACCTTCCAGTGCAAGAGACACAGGAGACTCTGAACTGAACACTGAGTAGGGAAGATCCCCTGGAGAAGGAAATGGCAACCTACTGCAGTATCCTTGCCTGGGAAATCCTATGGACAGAGGATCCTGACAGGTTACAGTCCATGGTGTTGCCAAGAGTCAGACACGAATGAGCACATGCACACATGCATCTCATTTAATTCTTATGGTCCTATGGGCAGGCACTCTTATTATGTCCACTTGACAGTGAAAGTCACTCAACTTCAGAGAGTTTACCTTGTCCATGGTCAACCATCAGTAAGTGGTGGAGAAAGACTCACATCCAGGTCTTTGACCCATGTCATGTCCATGTCTGCTAGCTTATGTTACCTCAGAAATACTATATCAATAACCTGGCTCCCATCTGCCTAGCTGCATGTTACTTTCCTAAACAAGATACACAAGATGGGATTCCTCAGGATTAAAAAAAAAAGCTCATTTTTCCCCCCTCCATTTCTTCCTTTCAACTCATGTCATCCAAATGTAGCACATTTTCCCAGGTGCCTCCAGAGTTTACACTCATATGTGATCCTTACTATGCCCTAGCTTGGTTAATTCAACTTCTTAATCTTGCCCTGATAGTCTTTCTGTTGCTCTTTCATATTTTTTTTTCTCAACCAGAACTGCCTGGCATCTGCCCCGACAGTTCTCTTACCAGCTTCTCCTCTTCCTGGTAGCTACTCACTCACAGGAGGGACTCACTTGCTGTCATGCTGTCCTTGTGAGGCCGGCAGTACCACTTACGTTGGCCCCATTGGATAGATGAGAAAACTGAGGCTCAAGCAGCTTGAATGACCTTCAAGGGCTCACACAGTCTCTGTTCCAAGTGGAAGGTCGTCCCTAGTATTATTAGCTTCAAGCAAAAGTAGGTGTTGAGAGTGCCTGAGATATGTAGGGGCTTCGAAAACAGAATTTTGACTTAAAAATCACACCATTTTCTCAGTGTTTTTCCTAAAGTGCCAGGACTAGAATGGGATAAACTGAGTTAGAGGCCTCTCACAGGCCTCAAATATGCTATAAACAGGGAGAAGACAAGTTTGTGACTTTAGGCAATATTTAAATATACCAAAGTAAATCACCTGCCACTCTGAGACAAAGCCAGGATGAAAGTTGGTAGCTTTTTACACACTGATCTTCTGATTCCTGGGATGGATCATCCTGATACCCCAGTGAATGCAAATATCAAAGGAAAACACGCGACTAATGATATGTAGTGGAGAAGGCAATGGCAACCCATTCCAATACTCTTGCCTGGAGAATCCCAGGGATGGGGGAGCCTGGTGGGCTGCCGTCTATGGGGTCGCTAAGAGTCGGACACGACTGAGCGAATTCACTTTCACTTTTCACTTCCATGCATTGGATAAGGAAATGGCAACCCTCTCCATTGTTCTTGTGTGGAGAATCCTAGGGACGGAGGAGCCTGGTGGGCTGCCATCTATGGGATAGCACAGAGTCGGACAAGACTGAAGCGACTTAGCAGCAGCAGCAGCAGCAGCAATGATATATAGACATTCGTGTTGTGAAGAACAAGTTGTTTGGGGAAAGCCCCACGTTTTCCTCAGTACTTAGCTTCATAATGTTCTAGAAGTAGGGATTTTAGTTCTCTGTGTTGATAAAGGGTTAGCATGCATGGTTTTTCACTCAGTCATGTCTGACTCTGGCAACCTGATAAACTATAGCCCACCAGGCCCCTCTGTCCGTGGGATTTCCCAGGCAAGAATACTGGAGTGAGTTGCCATTTTCTCCTACACGGGGTCTTCCTGACCCAGAGTTTTAACCCTCGTCTCCTTCATTGCAAGTGGATTTTTTACCTCTGAGCCATCAAAGAAGCCACAATAAAGGGTTAGTAAGTAGGAAATTTGAAAGCAGATTGCACCTAGGAGAAAAAAAAAGTGTCTTTCATTTTCTCCTAGATACCAGACACACCTTCCTGGTTAGATTTCTCCATTCAAGATTTTGTTGAAATTCTCACTGTACATACTTGTTCTATTGCTTGGTAGGTAGCAAAGGTTTAGTAAACAATGGCTATCTAGATGGATGAGTGGATGCTGTGTGTTGATTGCTTTATCTGGATAATTGTTTCATGTGTTAGCCTATGCTATCCTTATCAGGGACACTTTAGAGCCAATAATGCTCAAACCCTAGATGGAGTAAACCACTTCACATGATGTGGAAAGGCAGGGGAGTTAAGATGATTCTAATAAACTACAAATGAAACTTCCTCATATTACTCAGTACCTTTCAAATAAGGACATGCTTCCTGCTGAAATGAAAATACCCTGGAGTGAGATCCAAAGTGTGGACCAGCCAGCCTTCCCTGCCTATGCTTCTCAAATTGGCCTCAGAAGCAAGGGGCACTCAAAGCCAGAGGATAAATAAGGCACATATTCCTGGAGGGTCCATTTTTACTCCAAGATTTGAGGGATGTGAAGTTATGAAACTTTAGATAATTTAAACCATAATTTATACATTGAAGTAAGCATTAATATGTGTTTGATTGAGCTTGGGCAGCCGTCACAAAATATTATAGACTGGGTGGTTTCAACAACAGGAATTCATTTGTCATAGCTGAGAAGTCCAAGATCAATGTGCTGGCCAGTTTGGTTCCCCAGTGAGGACTCTCTTCCAGATTCAAGAATGGCTACCTTCTCACTATGTCCTTACATAGCAGAGAGAGAAAGCAAGCTTTCTTCTTATGAGGGTACTAATCCCTTCATGAGGGCCCCACCCTCATGAACCCATAAAACCCCATGTCCAATACTATCACATTGGGGGTTAGGGCTTCGACATATGAATTTGAGGGGTGGCCACAATTCAGTCCACAACAATATCTAGTAGATTAAACTATGAAAGTCACATGTTTTTCTTTTGTTTTACAATAACAGGAGAAAAGAAAATAGTTACAGTTTTGCAGCAGATCACTTTAGATTATACTTCTAATGTCCTGGTGGATATTCTTTCCTTTTCCTCTGCTTACGGATGCTTGAGGTGAAGTTTAAGAAGCAGTCACGGGTTGCAAAAGCTTCTCTAATATGAATGATTCCACTTGGTGTTGTGCCCTGAAGAAGCCTTAAGCCTTATGAAACTGTTGGGAATAGTTTATAAGTGGATGTGAATAAAATATCTGAGAGGAAATTTTGGTGCCCATGAATAGAAGCAGATGTCATAAGACTGTAAACAGAAGAACACTGAGGGAGAAGGCAAAGAACTGAGAAGCTGGGGCTCTTGATTGTTCTTTTCCCCAGTTTCAGTTTGTTTGGGGGAGGACTGGCCTTCCTGGGACGACTTTCCCATTTAATTCCCTGATAATGTCAGCTGTACTTCTAAGATGGTTTTCAGATGAGTCCTAGGGCAAAAGGTTAATCACTGGATCCCAACAAGTTTTATTTCTGGGGCTAGAAATGAGGGGTATTGGACAAGAATCCTGACATAATACTCTTGAAACTTTCTACAAAGCACACATGGCCAAGATCAGTGAAACTTCCTCCCTCCCCCAACCTGTATTGAGTAAACAGTATCCAGTGAGCACACATTCCTTCCTTTACATCATGTAACTCAGAATTAAATGCAACTTAAATGGTATCTTCCAACTTAGTAATGTATCTAGGATTTCCTGAAGCTTTGCTTTAAAATCTTCCTTGTAGGTGCTCTGGCCTGCCTAACTCATGCTGCTTCTTGATTTGTCGAATTTTCACATCTACTTCTTTTCAATTCCTTTGCCCCTTTGTCTACTTTCACAGACATCTGCTCCTTTGGTCCCCCTGTGCACTTAGAAAGGTCTCTCATTCACATCAGAATGTTTGCTCCAACTTTTCCAACGTAAACCACTGTTTCTTATTCATTTCATTTACTTAAAATAATTGACACTAGACATATGGTATCCTGTCCACAACTAAGGCTAGCTTAGTTCACTTGAAAGAACTGCTTCCTTTATAAAAATCTTGGCAATAATATTAACAATAGCAATGACAGCTGCCATTCAATGAGCACTTGTGTTATACTTCTTTTCACATTTGATCTTGCAAACAACTTAATGTGGCAGGTATGAATGTTCTCATTTTAGAGCTGTGGAAACCAAGGCCCAGAATAACAGACTGGCCTAAGTTTCTGCGAGAGATAATCCCCTATTCAAAAATATCTCTGGTGTTAACTTGGTACAGAGTCATTCCTTGGATATGAAATTAAAAGGTTTAAATTCCTGGGATCGGTAACTGCTTAGCCTCTTTCTAGGAAGCAAAGTATCATCACTGAAAACACACGTTATGGCATTGGACCGATGTGGGTTTGAATTATGGCCCTGCTGGGTGACTTTGAAAAAGTCACTCATCTCTCTTGATCTGTTTCTTTATCTGTAAAACAGGGACAATAATTCCCATGCACTAGATTTATTATAAGAACTAAATGAGATGGTATCTGTAAAGTATGAACAGAGTAAATGTTCAATAAATGACAAGCTGTCATTAAAAATCCAAGATTCAGATTAGAGATGATACAGATCCTGCCAAATAAGGAGCAGAGCTTGACTTCCAGCCATTTAAAGAAGTTAATGTATTTTGGAGAAAATACCTTAGGTCTCCTGGGAGAAATATGGAAAAATTCACAGTTAAAGTCTGTGTTCTTTCCCTTAAGGGATGAGGCACTGGGTTTAGAAAATAATTTGATCTGGTTTAAGAGTTCTTTCTCTATAATTTGAATAAAGACCACTTGTGTCACAGCCTCATCTATCACAGTGTTATGATCAAAGGAAAGCAAGTCCCACATCCAAACTAATCACAGTTAACATCTTCACAGCAAGCTCTTTCTAAAGTGCCAAAGACCTCATAGGGAACAGAAAGAGTTCATCAAAATCCCCTTTGCTATTTCCTGTACTCTCAGTTTTTTTCCACACACAGCAGCTGCCTTCAGGTCCCATTTCTCCCCAACTCTGGCTTCCCATGTAGCTCAGCAGTAAAGAATATGCCTGCCAATGCAGGAGACACGAGAAACACAGGTTTGATCCCTGGGTCCAGAAGATGCCCTGGAGAAGGAAATGGCAACCCACTCCAGTTTTCTTGCCTGGAGAATCCCATGGACAGGAGCCCGGTGGGCTACCATCCATAGGGTCTCAAAGAGTTGATTATGACTGAGCATGCACGCACTGTCTCCCTAAACCCTTCTCACACATGGAGTCTAAGGAGACTCGTGTATTTGTCTCCTTTATTTTGTAATTCCACTTATGTAGATTCTACATTAAAAAGTACAGCTGAGATGATGCTCTTGATGACCTGACCACAGCCAGGGAGTTGAAGTTTGTGTGAGGGGAGGGAGGGGGGAAGTGTAGATTGGGAGGTAGATTGCAAACACTTATCATTTAATTGCTTCTAGATTTAGAGCAATTTAAGTCAATTGAAATTTATCCTTACTAAAGATATGGTTCTTAGACTAAGAAGCACCTTTATTCTCTTTCAGATGGGAATTTAGCAATTTACAGATACAATACCAATGTTTGAGACTGTTCTGATTGGTGGGTATTTATGTTTTTCAGGGGAAAAAAGTTATATACACTTTAGTAAAACAAACAAACAAACTCAAAACCCAGCTATGGTGGTTGGGGAAGATAATAAGATGAGCTTTGAGTGGTGAGAAGTTGATAAACCTCTGATTTGGTGTTTCCCAAAATACACATCAACTCATTTAGTCCTCAAAACAGTCTGTGAGGTGGATGGCATTATTGCCATCCTGCAGGTAAGGAAATAGAGACTTAGAGAAAGAAATGAAGTACATTGCCTAATGTCACTTGGTTTACAAGTAATAAAGTCAGGGCTTGGTGGGATCTAATTAAACTTAAAAATTAAGGAAAAATTCATTTGAATCAGTTCTATCCAGATGGACGAAACTGGAGCCCATTATCCAGAGTGAAGTAAGCCAGAAGCAAAAACAACAACACAGTATATTAACGCATATATATGGAATTTAGAAAGACGGTAATGAGAACCCAGCATGCGAGACAGCAAAAGGAACGCAGATGTATAGAATAGACTCAGGGCCTCTGTGGATGAGGGAAAGGGTGGGATGATATGGGAGAATGGCATTGAAACAAGTTAATTACCATATGTCTAATCAATCGCCAGCCCAGGATTGATGCTCGGGGCTGGTGCAGCGAGATTTCCCGGGGGGGAGGGAGGAGGGAGGGGGGTTCCGGAGGGGAAGCATATGTAAACCCATGGTGATATCATGACAATGTATGGCAAAAACAATAAAAAAAAATCCTCACCTATAAAAAAAAAATAATAATAATTTTATAACTAAAAAAAAGCTTTTGCACAACGAAGGAAACTATAAGCAAGGTGAAAAGACAGCCTTCAGAATGGGAGAAAATAATAGCAAATGAAGCAATGGACAAACAATTAATCTCAAAAATATACAAGCAACTCCTGCAGCTCAATAACAGAAAAATAAGTGACACAATGAAAAAATGGGCCAAATAATTAAACAGACATTTCTCCAAAGAAGACATACAGATGGCTAACAAACACATGAAAAGATGCTCAACATCACTCATTATCAGAGAAATGCAAATCAAAACCACAATGAGGTACCATCTCACGCAGGTCAGAATGGCTGCTATCAAAAAGTCTATAAACAAGTGCGAGAGAGGGTGCAGAGAAAAGGGAACCAACACTGTTGGTGGGAATGCAAACTAGTACAGCCACTATGGAGAAAAGTGTAGAGATTCCTTAAAAAACTGGAAATAGAACTGCCATATGATCCAGAAATCCCACTGCTGAGCATATACACCAAGGAAAACAGAATTGAAAGAGACACATGTACCCCAATGTTCATTGCAGCACTGTTTACAATAGCAAGGACATGGGAGCAATCTAGATGTCCATAGGCAGATGAATGGATAAGAAAGCTGTGGTACATATACACAATGGAATACTACTCAGCTATTAAAAAGAATGTATTTGAATCAGTTCTAATGAGGTGGAAGAAACTGGAGCCTATTATATGGAGTAAAGTAAGTCAGAAAGAAAAACACCAATACAGTATATTAATGCATATATATGGAATTAGAAAGATGGTAATGATGACCCTATATCACTTCAGTTCAATTTTCAGTTGCTCAGTAGTATCCGACTCTTTGCGACCCCATGAATTGCAGCACTCCAGGCTTCCCTGTCCATCATCAACTCCCGGAGTCCACACAAACCCATGTCCATCGAGTCGGCGATGCCATCCAGCCATCTCATCCTCTGTCATCCCCTTCTCCTCCTGCCCCCAATCCTTCCCAGAATTAGGGTCTTTTCCAATGAGTCAACTCTTCGCATGAGGTGGCAAAAGTATTGGAGTTTCAGCTTCAACATCAGTCCTTCCAATGAATACTCAGGACTGATCTCATTTAGGATGGACTGGTTGGATCTCCTTGCAGTCCAAAGGACTCTCAAGAGTCTTCTCCAACACCACAGTTCAAAAGCATCAATTCATCAGTGCGCAGCCTTTTTCACTGTCCTACTATCACATCCATACATGACTACTGGAAAAACCATAGCCTTGACTAGACAGACCTTTGTTGACAAAGTAATGTCTCTGCTTTTAAATATGCTGTCTAGGTTGGTCATAACTTTCCTTTCAAGGAGTAAGCGTCTTTTAATTTCATGGCTGCAATCACCACCTGCAGTGATTCTGGAGCCCTGAAAAATACAGTCTGACACTGTTTCCAGTGTTTCCCCATCTATTTCCCATGAAGTGATGGGACCAGATGCCATGATTTTAGTTTTCTGAATGTTGAGCTTTAAACCAACATTTTCACTCTCCTCTTTCACTTTCATCCAGAGGCTTTTTACTTCCTCTTCACTTTCTGCCATAAGGGTGGTGTCGTCTGCGTATCTGAAGTTATTGATATTTCTCCCGGCAATCTTGATTCCAGCTTGTGCTTCTTCCAGCTCAGTGTTTCTCATGATGTACTCTGCATATAAGTTAAATAAGCAGGGTGACAATATCCAGCCTTGATGTACTCCTTTTCCCATTTGGAACCAGTCTGTTGTTCCATGCCCAATTCTATTGCTTCCTGACCTGCATACAGGTTTCTCAAGAGACAGGTCAGGTGGTCTGGTATTCCCATCTCTTTCAGAATTTTCCACAGTTTATTGTGATCCACACAGTCAAAGGCTTTGGCATAGTCAATAAAGCAGAAGTAGATGTTTTTCTGGAACTCTCTTGCTTTTTCAATAATCCATTGGATGCTGGCAATTTGATCTCTGGTTCCTCTGCCTTTTCTAAAACCAGCTTGAACGTCTGAAAGTTCCTGGTTTACGTATTGCTGAAGTCTGGCTTGGAGAATTTTGAGCATTACTTTACTAGCGTGTGAGATGAGTTCAATTGTTCGGTAGTTTGAACATTCTTATGCAAGACAGCAAGAGAGACACAGATGTTAAGAACAGACTTTTGGACTCTGTGGGAAAAGGCTAGAGTGGGATGATTTGAGAGAATAGCACTGAAACATGTATATTATCATATGTGAAATAGATCACCAATCCAGGTTCAATGCATGAGACAGGGTGCTCAGGGCTGGTGCCCTGGGATGACCCTGAGGGATGGTATGAGGAGGGAGGTGGGAAGGAGGGTCAGGATGGGAAACACATGTACACTCATGGCTGATTCATGTGAATGTATGACAAAAACCACTACAATATTGTAAAGTAATTAGCCTCCAATTAAACTATATTAATTTTTTTTAAATACTAAAAAGAAAAGTTGGGTCTTGGTCCCAGAGCTGTATGACTTCAAAGTGACAAGAGGAATAAAACAAAGTTGCCCATATAGTTCCTCCATCCTCCCCCTACCTCTCTCTCTCATACCCACCTCCTCCATGGAAAATGCATATGCAATCTGAGATGAGTAAACTGAAAATAGGTATGGTAATATGAAGGACAAAACCAGTTATAGAGCTTGAAGATGACTTATGTCTGGCAAGAACTGGAGGAGAAAGAGATTGATTAAGGTACATAGGAACTAGCAAAGGTCATACAAATGACAAAGTCATAAAGATGGATGCCACAATAATAATAATTTATATATCCACCACTTAGTGCAAGACGTTAAACATTAACAATACATTTGAAGTCCCTATGTAACCTTGCTGCCATTTTAGGAATAAACGCTATATTGAATTTGTCTTTTTCATTATTCCCCTGCCCTACAAACAAAGATAGGTTCCAATGGGAAATTTGACAGTACCAAAGAGAAAGATCAGAGAGGCTTAATAGGTGAGTATTCTCACTATGGAATTTAGGAAGGAAAGAGATATCAAAAGGAAACTGGGCAAATTCTGAATGACTTCCATATACCAAGCACTATAATATATATATATAAGTAAAGCTTATATCATGCTAATAGCTTACTACATATTACTTATCTCTCAACAGCCTTGTAAGAAAGAAATTCATCATCATTTTACAGATTTGCTTTCAATTCTTTGGACATGAAAATGCCAAGCACTGGCTAGGGTCAGAAAACTGAGACTTGGAGAGATTAGATAATTTATTAATCCATGTTAGAGCCTTGAACCCAAGTTTAACTGGTGCTACGACCCACTTTCCAATACCACACTGGGAAGTTTATAAGTTGAGAAATAAGATAAAACCGATCAATCCATTCCCAACACTAGTTTTCCTGAAGTTATGTACAATACCCTAACACCATATATAATACTAGTGATGGGGATTTTTTTGGTCCTAGTTGGCAAGAGCTCATCTCCCTTCACTGCTTTGTTGGAGTTTAGGATAAATAATGGGGAACAACATGGATACTATAAAATGTGCAAAAGGAACCCAGAAGTAGATGGTTCGGCAGTGATGAGCAAGATGATTGAGGTGAAGAGATTCATGTATAATTGGCAAACTAATAGGCTGTGTATATTGGAAATTTTTTGAGATTTGGCATTTAGGCATACTGTTAATATGAAAATACTTAAATGATACAGTGAGTTTGAAACTTTATGCTACTTCCACATCTGCTCTTTCATTTGAGCCTCACAATTTGTTCTTTTGTTTTCCTCTTCAGTGTGCTCTTTATAAGCATAAGACATTATTCCTAAGGAACCTGTCCCATCAGCCCAGGGACATTTCTCACAGTCTACATATCTTCAGGCCTTTCCAAGTTTTTGTTTTTTTAAAAAATCTTTTTGCTTCATGATTTTTACTTATTTATTATGTTTGGCTGCACTGGATCTTCATTGCTGAGCATGGGCCTTCTTGGGGTGCTCAGGCTTCTCATTGAAATGGCTTTTCTTGTCGTGCATCATGGGCTCTAGGGCACACAGGCTTCAGTAGTTGTGGCTCCTGGGCTCTAGAGCAATCTCAACAGTTCTGGCACAAAGGTTTAGTTGCTGCACAGCATGTGGGAACTTCCCAAATCAGGGATCAAACCCGAGTCTCCTGCATTGGCAGGTCGAATCTTTACCACTGACTCACCAGCTAAACTCCCCAAGTTTTTCTCCTATTTTGTGCACACTCCACTTCTGGCCAAGCTCCTTAGGGTGACCTTAGAAGAGGTGAGTCCTTGTTGCTTCTATCTCCCTTGTTCACCTTCAGACATTTAATCCCATGCCCCTGAGATTCTGGGCTCTGCAGCCTTCAGAACATTTCTTTTTATTGTGAAATAATCGTGGGTTATCATTGCCTGTAATACCTGTTTTCTGTTGCCTGGAAAGGAAATATGGAGTAGCAGCCCTTACAGCAAACGCTCCTGAGAGAAACTAGCTGGAAAGCATACTTCCTTATGCTGAGGTGAGAAAGCCCCAGAAGTCAGGACAGGGGTGGAGGCGAAAGTGATCAAGTCAGGGAACTCTTCTTTCAGGAACCATTTGACTAGGAATGGAGAATGAAAAATGGTACAAAGTTAAGTCCAGCATGTTCCTTTAACCTAGATATCTCTTCAGGGCCTACTGAAGAGAAGGTTACAGTGAAGGGGCCAGGATGGAACAGTTTGATCCTTAAATGAAGCGCATGGTTACCCTGAATGTTTCAGAGCTTCTCAAATGTTTCCATCTCAGTACCCTAAGGGCAGAACCAGTAGCTTTCCACATCCCTCCCTCACCACTACACTCTACAAGATGAGGGACAAAATCCAAAGCCAGTCTCAAATAGAAAATTTATTTGAAATCTACTGTTTTCTTTTTTAAAAATACATGTGAATCTGGTGTTCCATCTCTTGTTTGTTTCATTTTAGTCTTACTCCCCTTTAGCCTTTTACCCTCCTTCCCATTTCCTTTCCCCAACATAAGCAACAATGTTCATGTGTTTTGGTGTATCTTTTTCTTTGAATTGTTCCAAAATATATTGTTTTATGCGTACGCATTATAATTTATGAAAATGATATTTATTACATACCTCTTCTCAGTTCTTACATTTTTATTTCTCAGCATTATGTATGTAAGAAGCACCTGTGCTCTGTGTACACATCTAATCTGATGCTACTCACTGAGGCATTACAGTGTGTATATCTAGTGTGTGTATCCACCACAGTTTACCTGTCTACTTTCCCAGAGATGAACACTCAGATAGCTGGCAACTCACTACCTCCCCAGGCAGGGATGCAGGGAACATCTTTGTGCATGTCCCCATATGGACTCATATGAAAATTTATTGGGGGGTATATACCAAGAAGAGAATTGCTGGCCTGTAGAATATGTGTTTTCTTCATTAGACTATGTTATGCCAGATTGCTCTCCAGAATGGCTATGCCAGCTTTTTACTCCCACCAGCACTGGAGGAGAGTGGGAGGCTTTTCCCTCAACCCTTCCCACCCTTTGTGTGCATGCTCAGTCACTTCAGTTTTATCCAACTCTTTGTGACCCTATGGACTGTAGCCCACCAGGCTCCTCTGTCCATGAGATTTTCCAAGCAAGACTACTAGAGAGGGTTCCCATGCTCTCTTCCAGGGGATCTTCCCAACCCAGGGTTAAAATCCACATCCTGCATTTGCAGGTGGGTTCTTTACCACTAGCACCACCTGGGAAGCCCTCCAACCCTTTAGCAGTATCCAATTTTCTGATTTTTGTCAGCCCAAAACTTGTGATAGTCCAGTGAATATTTTGATTTGCATATTTCGGATTCAATGATTCATGTTTATATCAATGCACCAAGAATCAAAAAAGGTTGAGTTACTCTTGTTTCCAAGTTCCCTTCACACACCTGGATCTGCTTCCTGGGTTAGGCACATATCATTTGGGAGAGTACAGTTACTAGCTGTGTGATCTTGGGAAAGTTGCCTTCTTTCTCTGATCTCTACTTCCTCTATAAAGGAAGACTAGACCAGATAATCACACAGAGTCCTTCAAGATCTAACATTTGTGATTTGAATGATGTCATCTTAAACCATCAAACATTGCATTACCCCTTCTGTATTAAATGCTCCCTCAACCAAAAAAAGAAAAGAAAAGAAAAGAAAAAATCCATTCAGTTCATTTTCTATGTGGTAGCAATTAATTTACTTACCACTAATAGTTTACATCTTTCCCTCCCACTTCTCCCAACCAGGGAAGTAAACTGCCTCTTTAAACTCTCTTGCTAGCCTGGAACAGAACAACACCAATTTGTTCCTGCTGTTCTTTATTCTCCTGCACATCATTTGCCCAAGTTGTGGACCTATCAAACTTGGCTGCCCCAGTCAGAACAAGGGGAAGATTAAAAGAGAGACTTGAGCTTAGCCGCATGCCTTTGTAAATATGAAATGCAAAGCGGGCTAATAACATGACATGATAGGCTGGCAATCCCATGGTACTCATCATTCTTGGCACAAAATAAATGCTATTTATGCCCCTATTTTGCTAGGGGGTGAGGAGAAACAAGTCATTTCTAAGCCTTCCCTGATTCAGAGAAAGAAAATTTAAAAGCAATTAAACAGAGTCTCTTTAAAATACAGTAATGAACATCCTTCCCACCTCCCTCCCCATCCCGCCCATCTAGGTTGTTACAGAGTCCCGTTTTGAGTTCTCTGAGTCATACAGCAAATTGCCATTGGCTCTCTATTTTACATATGGTAATGTATGTTTCCATGTTGAAGTGGGAGGGGACATAAGTGAACCTATGATTGATTCATGTTGATGTTTGGTAGAAGCCAATGAAATATTGTAAAGCAGTTATCCTTCATTTAAAAATAAATCAAAAAGAAAGGGGAAAAAGTAATGTACTTCAACCTACTTCAATTAGGTTGAACCATATGACATTGCACTTTTTGCAGGTAGAAGAAAAAACAGTTAAATATCAGCAAATTGATATGGTTCAACCTAGTAGATGTGACATAGTCAAAAAATCTCTTAAAAATTCCAGAGGGGTGATTATCAATGACTTCATTAGTACTACTCTCACTCCTTTCCAAGTAAGACTGCCATATATTCTTTACCTGGTAGACACGGCATCAAGAGAGCAAACTGTTGCTTTCTTAATATTGAATGACTGTACTTGGAAGTCTTCCAGCTAGACTGTGGGCTCTCCCTTTCCAAGAATATTTTGAGTGTTTTTGAGTGTCACTGTAATCCCTCCCCCAGGGCTCCTGTGTTAATCAAATGTGACAGTGTTAGGTAAAGTTGTTTATCTAGCATCACTGACTCAATAGACATGAATTTGAGCAAATGGTGGGTGATAGTGAAGGGTGGGAGGCCTTGCGTGCTGCAGTCCATGGGATCAAAAGAGTTGGACAGAGACTTAGCGACCGAACAACAGTAACAAAACTTGTTAATTTGCAATGTTGTGTTACTTTCAAGTGTAAGGAAAGTGATCCAGCTATGCATATATATGTATTCTTTTTCAAATTATTTTCCATTATAGGTTATTACAAGATACTGCGTTCCCTATGTTATACAGTAGGACCTTCTTGTTTACCTATTTTACATACAGTAGTTTATATCTGTTAATCCCAAACTCCTAAATTTATCCATCCCCCACCCTTCCCTTTTTGGTAATCATAACTTTATTTTCTTTGTCTTTCAGTTTATTTCTGTTTTGTAAATAAGTCCATCTTTTTATCTAGTTTTAAAGTCACAAGGCAAGTGCAAGGAATTGGGAGGAGCTTCTATTTGTTAAGTATGTGTCAGACATGGTGCTCAGCATTTCACATACACAGTCTATTCTAATCTTCACAAATGCCTGAGAAAATCACTTTTATATCCATTGTATAAATGAGGCTCAGGAATGGAGGTTAAACAACTTGCTAAAGGTCACACAGCTAGTAAGTAGGAACACTGAGACTCAGACTCAGGTTTGTCTGACTCCAAAGCTGATTTTTCTGATGCTTTGTTCTTTTTATCATGGTCTTAAATAATTTCTAACAACTTTATTTGTGGATCATACTTCAGCAATGACATTGGAAATTGCTAAAAGGCAGGAGCAATCTTATACCTGAATCAGCTAACCATTGGTTCCCATTGTAATTACATGCAGCACTTACCTTACAAATATTTATTGAGCATCTGTGTATATCAAGCAAAGCATTACCACCAACACTGCTATAAGCAGCCCTCATTTACAAATAGCTTTTTGACTGGGGTTTCATTTGGTCACTACCCCTCAGGTTGCCTTCTGCCATGTATTCCATAACCTATCACAGTCTTTCTCAACCCTATATCTCAGAGACTTGGAACTTACTCTGTCTCTCTCTGGAACATTCTTACCCTTGAGCCAAATGTCACTTCATCATAGAGCCCTTGCTCAACCACCTGATCCAATGTAGAAGTCCCTGTCACTTCCTATCTCCTATTTTGTTTTTCTTCATTGCATTTATCACCACCAGATTTGTTTAATGTCTATTTTGTTCAACACATATTCCCAACTACCTGGAACAATCCCTGGTACACAGTAGGTGTTCAGTATTTGTTGAGTGATTGAGGAAATAGTTTCCACAGTTGAAGGAGATTATGTGTGCCTGTTTATTATACTATCATCATTTTGATGACTGAAACAAAATATGTATGATTGGGTTATTATATAATATTTGTAATAATGTCAGATCACTTTTGTTAGGAGCTATTTTCTTTTTCTTACTGAAGTACCAATTCTCCAGTTTCTACCTATTCTTTATATGGCTTTTCATTTACCAACTTCTCTAAATAAAGACACTTGAATTACATGGTGTACTCATTATAGCTGATGGGATCTCAACACCTCCCCTACCCCTCAACTCAGACATTACCTTAATTACTCTTTATAAAAAGCTCGCCTTTTAAAATCTACAAAAGACATTTCAGGAACTTTCAAGCCCTGAGTTATTGATTACTGACAGCCAGATTTCATAAGAACCTATAAATAGGGAACTAAATGAACTTAATACAATGATAATCAGCCCAAGAGCAAAAAGCTCACATTAACACAGCTGTCTTATGGCATCAATCTCACATTAATGCAATTGTCTTACATTTTGGTTTTTTTACCTACCCCCTAACCTATTAATGAAAATAAAATCTTCTCACATGTACTTGACTAAAAACATCTCTGTATTTAACTGCATAGGAAATAATTTACCACGGTTTCTAAAAAGGGGTGGGAAGTAGTAGCATGCATGCAGTCAAGGAAAGATAATGGTTATTAGACACATTAAATAATAGAGAAAGACTGAGTGTGCTGTGTTAGTCGCTTAGTCCTGTCCAAATCTATGAGACCTTATGGACTGTAGCTCACCAGGCTCTTCTGTCTATGGGATTCTACAGCTAAGAATACTGGAGCAGGTAGCCATTCCCTTCTCCAGGGGATCTTCCCAACCCAGGGATCAAACCCAGGTCTCCTACATTGCAGGCATATTCTTTACCATCTGAGCCACCAGGGAAGTCCAAGGAAGACTGAGGTTGCTATCAAGATAACATTCGTGTCATTGTCCAAATTCAACATCTTGGGTTTGTAAGACTTACTTTCAAGGAGCTATTGCTTCTTTCTATGTGCCATGATGACCATTTGCTGGATGGTATTTTCTGGGGTTATATATAGACTCACAAATAGAATAGGGAAGATTTCCTCGGTATAATTAAAAAAAATTAAAATGATTAGTGTGCTTTGCCACTCACCTGATTATTCTGAACCTCTTGCCTCCAGATAGAATTTTTATTAAAATATTAAAGGAAACTAACTTTTATTGAATGCTTATAAATAGAAAGGTATTGGGCTACCTACTTTTATATAAATGGCATCTTATTTAATTCTCCCATAACTCTAGAAGATGCTATTAGGCCCATTTTTGAATGAGGAAATTCACAGACAGAGAGACTAGTAACTTGCCCAAAGTCAAATGTGTAGGTAATATCAGAATTGGGAGTGAATTGAGGTCTTTTGATTCTAAATCCCACGTATTATTTTTCCCATACACTCCCTTGCTAATCATATATTTCAATAAAATTGAACATTTAAAACATTATCTAAATGAATAAAAACTCCCAGCCACAGTCAGAGAGAATACCAAGTTATCAGTGACTTTAATCCAACTATGTTTTTTCTTCCAGGTTAGACTATAATACTTCTTCCTTAATTTTACAGGCATATGCAGGATTCTGGGGACTGCCAAGTAGTTTGGAATCAAAAGATCTTGAAAGTATAGCTTTTTCCACCTAATAGCTTTGTGTCATTTGTGGTGACTAAATAAGTCTCAGTTTGCTAGGCAAATTCTATATGAAGCTTCTTCTTGTCTCTATAATCCCAGCTAATCAAAACCATCTGTCCCCACCCAACTTCAATATTATACATCAAAGTAAAATAAGGACATAATATTTTCACTAATGACTTGCCTGAAGTTAAAGTGTTTTCAGTGTTATGGTGTAGGAGGTTTCTTAGAATGGTTATATATGTATTCCTATTTCCTATTACTAGAATTTTATAGTCTTATTTATAGTTTTATAGTCTTATTTTATAGTTTTATAGTCTTATTTATTTTTATGATATTTTCAGTTCACAAAGCAAAGCACATTCAAATTAGCTTTCTCATTTGATCTTTAAGCCAGCTGTGGTGAATAGGTGATTTGTCCAAGGTAACAGTCAAATGATCTGATTATCATTCTCTTGGTATGGTTCTCTTATCACAAGATCAGAAAATGAAGACTCTACAGAAAATGATAGCTTATGTGTGTTGAAGGCTAACTATATACTTGGCAGGTTTTTCTTAGCAATGTATGTGTGGTGTCTGATTTAATCCTCAAAACAATTATATGAGGTACTTTCATCTGCAGCACCTAAGGCACAGAGAGGATAAGGAACTTAATTATGATCACATAGCAAATGAGTAGCAGTTGATGGATTTCAACCCAGAGAAACTGATTATACCACCCAGACTCTTAACCAGTATTTGTAACTACACTCCTAACACCTAGAATTCTTGACAAAACAGGGTATGTGTGCACGTTAAGTCACATCAGTCGTGTCTGACTCTGTGCAACCCCATGTACTGTAGCCCTCCAGGCTCCTTTGTCCATGGAATTCTCCAGGCAAGAATGCTGGTGGGGTTGCCATTCCCTTCACCAGGGGATCTTCCAGACCCAGGGATCAAACCTGCATCTTTCACGTCTCCTGCATTGACAGGCGGGTTCTTTACCACTAGTACCATCTGGGAAGCCCCTGCTAAGACAGGAGGGTATACATAATATTTTAGTAAGATCTTATTGCCTAATTTGAGTCTCAATTTTTGAGAATCAAAATTGAGATCAATTGAGATTAATTTTGATCTCAAAATTTTTAAAAATTTAATTTTTAATTTGATTTATTAATGTCTTTAGATAATTTAATATATGTATAGATCCAATATATCATTTTTATAGATGTGATCATAATCTGCAAGTTTACTTTTCCCTGTTTCTTTTCATTTAGTTCTATCTTCTCTTTTTTTCCTTTCCATCACATAATCCATGTTCTCCTTAGAATATATCATTCCATGTTTTCTCTTGCTCTTATATGGATACACACACATATATGTATAGGAGTTTTCCATTGTTTATGGGATCATATTGCACACACTTCTTTGCATCTTGCTTTTCTAATGAAAGATACTTTTTGGAACTGTCTGCTAGTCATCTGGGATAACATTACTACATTAGTTTTACTTGTCATATATTATTCTGTGGAGTGGACATGTGATACTTTATTCAGCCTTCCCTATAGTAGGGGGAATTCTCTACTTTTTTTTCTGTCTGTATAAACAGTGCTGCAATAAACATTTTTGTTGTTGTTTAGTCACTAAGTCATGTCCGACACTGTACATAGACAGAGGATGAGATCGTTGGATGGCATCATCAACTCAATGGACTCCGGGAGTTGGTGATGGACAGGGAGGCCTGGCGTGCTGCAGTCCATGGGGTCACAAAGAGTCGGACACAACTGAGTGACTGAACTGAACTGACAGTGGAATAATCTATAAGGAATGAGGCTGCTGAGTTAAGGAGTAACGTTTTCTTTCAATAGATGTCTTTAGATTACTTGCTAAAATAGCTGTAACACTTCACATTTCCAACAGAAATATATGGGTATTATTGGTCTTTACATTTTGCCAGTATGATAGATTTAAATTATCTCATTTTTACTTAATTTGCATGTCCCTGACTGCTAGTGTACTTTTTTGTCTTTACTCTTCTATGAGTTGATTTTTCATTACCATTGCTCATTTTTCTGTTTATCATTCTTCATACAATTTAAAAGAGCTGTTTTTTGTAGACTACTGTTCATCAGTAGTTTTAGTTTACATTTTTTGTTTATATTTTGCTATATAGAAACTTTTAATTTTAAATGATCAAATATGTCTATTTTTGACCTGAAATTTTTAGCTTTCCTAGATTTCTCATCTATTCTGTAGATTGTAATATATATTAGCCTAGCTTTCTCACAAGATTTTGATTGTAGTATTGTAGTTACTATTTTATTGAGATAAAATCCACATTCCATAAAATTCTTTTAAACTGTACATATACAATGTTTTTGAAGTTCATCTATATTGTAGTTCATTCCTTTTTATGGCTGAATTAATATTCCACTGTATGGATTTTGCTAATATATGAATACAAGTTTTCTGTGAATATATTTTCAATTTTCTTGGATACACACACACACACACACACACACACACCGCTATAAGTATTTAGAATTGCTAAGTCATATGGTAATTCTTAATCATCATATTTGGAGGAAGTGTAATGTGGTTTTCTAAAACAACAGGGTATATATTGCCACCCATCAGCAGTGTACAAGGGTCCCAATTTCTTTACATGTTTGTCAACATCTCTTATTGTCTATCTTTTTGACAGGCACATTTAATGGATATGAAGTGGCATCTCATTGTGATTTTGATTTGCATTTCCCTGGGCAAATGATGTTGAGCATCTTTTCATGTGTTTGTGGTCTTTCTGCATTTTCTTTGGATTAATATTTATTCAAATCCTTTGACCATATTTTTGTTTATTTTTAATTGATGATAATTGCTTTACATAATTTTGTTGTTTTCTGTCAAACCTCAACATGAATCAGCCATAGGTATACATATGTCCCCTCCCTCTTGAAACTCCCTCCCATCTCCCTTGCCATCCCACCCCTCTAGGTTGATATAGAACCCATGTTTGAGTTCCCTGAGACATACAGCAAATTCCCATTGGCTATCTATTTTACATACGGTAATATAACTTTCCATGTAATTATCTCCGTATATCTCACCCTCTCTTCCCCTTGCCTCATGTCCGTAGTCAGTTATCTATGTCCGTTTCTCCATTGCTGCCCTGCATATTCTTCAGTACCATCTTTCCAGATTCTATATATATGCATTATTAAATGATATTTATCTTTCTCTTTCTGACTTACTTCACTCTGTATAATAGGCTCTAGGTTCATCCACCACATTAGAGCTGACACAAATGTGTTCTTTTTATGGCTGAGTAATATTCCATTGTGTATATATACCAAAACATCTTTATCATCTTTCGATGGACATCTAGGTTGCTTCCATGTCATAGCTGTTGTAAACAGTGCTGCAATGAACATTGGGGTACATGTGTCTCTTTCAATTCTGGCATTGAACTGTATGAGCTGCTTGTATATTTTGGAAATTAATCCTTTGTCAGTTGTTGCATTTGCTATTATTTTCTCCCATTCTTAGGGTTGTCTTTTCATCTTGCTTATAAGTTGCCCTTGCTGTGCAAAAGCTTTTAAGCTTCATCATATCTTACTTGTTTACTTTTGATTTTATTTCCATTACTCTAAGAGGTGGGTCATAGAATATCTTGCTTTGATTTATGTCATCGAGTGTTCTGCCTATGTTTTCCTCTAAGAGTTTTATAGTTTCTGGTCTTACATTTAGGTCTTTAATCCACTTTGAGTTTATCTTTGTGTATGCTATTAGGAAGTATTCTAATTTCATTCTTTTACATGTAGCTTTCCAGTTTTCCCAGCACCACTTATTGAAGAGGCTGTCTATGCCCTGTTGTGGATTCTTGCCTTGCTGGCCAAAAATAAGTTATGCATAGGTGCATGGGTTTATTTCTGGGCTTTCTTTTTCCATTGGTCTGTATTTCTGTTTTTGTGCCAGTACTGTACTGTCTTGTTGACTGTAACTTTGTAGTATTATCTGAAGTCAGGAAAGTTGATTCCTCTAGCTCCATTTTTCTTTCTCAAAACTTCTTTGGCTATTCGGGGTCTTTTGTGTTTCCAAATGAATTGTGAATTTTTTCTAGTTCTGTAAAAAAAAATGCTCTTGGTAATTTGATAGGGATCACACTGAATCTTTAGATTGCATTTGGTAGTATAGTCATTTTCACAATATTAATTCTTCCTACCCAGGAACATAGAATATCTCTCCATCTGATTATCTCATCCTTGATTTTTTTCATCAGTGTCTTATAATTTTCTGTATAATTTTTCATCAGTGTCTTATAATTTTTCTGTATTTTCTCCTTAGGTAGGTTTACCACCTGATAGTTTATTCTTTTTGTTGCAATGGTGAATGGGATTGACTCCTTAATTTCTCTTTCTGGTTTTTCATTGTTAGTATATAGAAATGCAAGTGATTTCTCTGTATTGATTTTGTATCCTGCGACTTCGCTAAATTCACTGATTATCTCTACTAATTTTCTGATAGTATCTTTAGGATTTTCTATGTAAAGTATCATGTCATCTGCAAACAGTGAGAGCTTTACCTTTTCTTTTCTGATCTGGATTCTTTTTATTTCTTTTTCTTCTCTGATTGCTGTCACTAGAACTTCCAAAACTATGTTGAATAATAGTGATGAGAGTGGATACCCTTTTCTTGTTTCTGATCTTAGGAAAAATGTGTTCTGTTTTTTCCTGTGGGCTTATCATAATATGGCCTTTACTATGTTGAGGTAGGTTCCTTCTATGCTCATTTTTAATGGAAGAATTTTAATCATATATGAGTTCTAAATTTTGGTAAAGGCATTTTCTGCATCTGTTGAGATTACTATGTGGTTTTCATCTTTCAATTTGTTAATATGGTGTATCACATTGATTTATTTGCATATATTGAAGAATCCTTGACCTCTGGAATAAACCCAACTTAATCATAGTGTATTAGCTTTTTATTTTATTTTATTTTATCTTATTTATTTATTTTCTTTACATTATCATGTTGGTTTTGCCATACATTGACATGAAACCACCATGGGTATACATGTGTTCCCCTGCCAGAACCTCCCTCCCACTTCGCACCTGATTTCATCTCTCTGGGTCATCCTGGTGCATCAGCCCTCAGCACCCTGTATCAAGCATCAAACCTGGGCTGGTGATTGATTTCACCTATGATAATTGACATGTTTCAATGCCGTTCTCCCATATCATCCAACCCTTGCCCTCTCCCACAGAGTCCAAAAGACTGTTCTATACATCTGCATCTCTTTTGCTGTCTCACATTCAGAGTTATCATTACCATCTTTCTAAATTCCATATATATGTGTTACTATATTGTATTGTTGTTTTTCCTTCTGGCTTACTTCACTCTGTATAATAGGCTCCAGTTTACTCCACCTCAGTAGAAATGATTCATATATATTCTTTTTAATGGCTGAGTAATATTCCATTGTGTATATGTACCACAGCTTTCTTATCCATTAGTCTGCTGATGGACATCTAGGTTGCTTCCATGTCCTAGCTATTGTAAACAGTGCAGCGATGAACATTGGGGTACACGTGGCTCTTTCAATTCTGGTTTCCTCAGTGTGTACGCCCAGCAGTGGGATCGCAGGGTCATATGGCAGTCCTGTTTCCAATTTTTTAAGGAATATCCACACTGTTCTCCATAGTGGCTGTACTAGTTTGCATTCCCACCAACAGTGTAAGAGGGTTCCCTTTTCTCCACACCCTCTCCAGCATTTATTGCTTGTAGATTTTTGAATGGCAGCCATTCTGACTGGTGTAAAGTGGTACCTCAATGTGGTTTTGATTTGCATTTCTCTGATGATGAGTGATGTTTAGCATCTTTTCATGTGTTTGTTAGCCATTTGTATGTCTTCTTTGGATAAATGTCTGTTTAGTTCTTTGGCCCACTTTTTGATTGGGTCCTTTATTTTTCTGGAATGGAGCTGCAGGAGTTGCTTGTATATTTTTGAGATTAATTGTTTGTCCGTTGTTTCATTTTCTATTATTTTCTTGCATTCTGAAGGCTGCCTTTTCACCTTGTTTTTAGTTTTATTTGTTGTGCAGAAGCTTTTAATTTTAATTAGGTCCCATTTGTTTATTTTTGCTTTTATTTCCAATATTCTGGGAGGTGGGTCATAGAAGATCCTGCATGATTTATGTCGGAGAGTGTTTTGCTTCTGTTTTCCTCTAGGAGTTTTATAGTTTCTGGTCTTACGTTTAAATCTTTGATCCATTTTGAGTTTATTTCTGTGTATGGTGTTAGAAAGTGTTCTAGTTTCAATCTTTTACAAATGGCTGTCCAGTTTTCCCAGCACCACTTGTTAAAGAGATTGTCTTTTCTCCATTGTATATTCTTGCCTCCTTTGTCAAAGATAAGGTGTCCATAGGTGTGTGGATTTATCTCTGGGCTTTCTATTTTGTCCATTGATCTATATTTCTGTCTTTGTGCCAGTGCCATACCGTCTTGATGACTGTGGCTTTGTAGTATAGCCTAAAGTCAGGCAGGTTGATTTCTCCAGTTCCATTCTTCTTTCTCAAGATTGCTTTAGCTATTCAAGGTTTTTTGTATTTCCATACAAATTGTGAAATTATTTGTTCTAATTCTCTGAAAAAGACCACTGGTAACTTGATAGTAATTGCATTGAATCTATAGATTTTCTGGGTAGTATACTCATTTTCACTATATTGATTCTTCTAATCCATGAACACCATATATTTCTCCATCTATCTGTGTCCTCTTTGATTTCTTTTATCAGTGTTTTATAGTTTTCTATATATACGTCTTTGTTTCTTTAGGTAGATATACTCCTAAGTATTTTATTATTTTTGTTTTGATGGTGAATGGAATTGTTTCCTTAATTCCTCTTTCTTTTTTCTCATTGTTAGTGTATAAGAAAGCAAGGGATTTCTGTGTGTTGATTTTGTACCCTGAAACATTACTATATTCACTGATTAGCTCTAATAATTTTCTGGTAGAGTGTTTAGGGTTTTCTATGTAGAGGATCATGTCATCTGCAAACAGTGAGAGTTTTACTTCTTTTTCCCATCCGGATCCCTTTTATTTCTTTTTCTGCTCTGACTGCTGTGGCCATGACTTCCAAAACTATGTTGAATAGTAGTGGTGAAAGTGGGCACCCTTGTCTTGTTCCTGACTTTAGGGGAAATGCTTTCAATTCCTCACCATTGAGGATAATGTTTGCTGTGGGTTTGTCATATATAGCTTTTATTATGTTGAGGTATATTCTGTCTATTCCTGCTTTCTGGAGGGTTTTTTATCATAAATGGATGTTGAATTTTGTCAAAGGCTTTCTCTGCATCTATGGAGATAATCATATGGTTTTTATCTTTCAGTTTGTTAATGTGGTGTATTATGTTGATTGATTTGCAGATATTGAAGAATCCTTGCATGCTTACGGTAAAGCCCACTTGGTCATGATGTATGATCTTTTTAATGTGTTGTTGGATTCTATTTGTTAGAATTTTGTGAAGGATTTTTGCATCTATGTTCATTAGTGAGAGTGGCCTGTAGTTTTCTTTTTTTGTGGCATCTTTGTTGGGTTTTGGTATTAGGGTGATGATGGCCTCATAGAATGAGTTTGGAAGTTTACTTTCCTCTGCAATTTTCTGGAAGAGTTTGAGTAGGATATGTGTTAGTTCTTTTCTAAATTTTTGGTACAATTCAGGTGTGAAGCCGTATGCTCCTGGGCTTTTTTTTTGCTAGAAGATTTCTGATTACAGTTTCAATTTCTGTGCTTGTGATGAGTCTGTTCACATTTTTTATTTCTTCCTGGTTCAGTTTTTGAAAGTTATACTTTTCTAAGAATTTCTCCATTTCTTCCAAGTTGTCTATTTTATTGGTATATAGTTGCTGATAGTAGTTTTTTATGGTCCTTTGTATTTCTGTGTTGTCTGTTGTGATATCTCCATTTTCATTTGTAATTTTGTTGATTTGATTTTTCTTGCTTTGTTTCTTGATGAGTCTGGTTAATGGTTTGTCAATTTTTTTTTTTATCTTCTCAAAGAACCACTTTTCTTTTTTGATCTTTGCTATGGTCTCTTATGTTTCTTTTGCATTTATTTCTGCCATAATTTTTAAGATTTCTTTCCTTCTACTAACCCTTGGGTTCTTCATTTCTTCCTTTTCTTGTTGCTTTAGGTGTAGCATTACGTTGTTTATTTGACTTTTTTCTTGAGGTAAGCCTGTATTGCTATGAATCTTCCCCTTAACACTCCTTTTACAGTGTCCCATACATTTTGGGTTGTTGTGTTTTCATTTTCATTTGTTTCTATGCATTTTTTTATTGCTTCTGTGATTTTTTGGTTATTCAGCAATGCGTTGTTCAACATCCATATGTTGAAATTTTTAATAGTTTTTATCCTGTAATTGACATCTAATCTTACTGCATTGTGGTCAGAAAAGATGCTTGGAATGATTTCAATTTTTTTGAAATTACCAAGGCTAGATTTATGGCCTAGGATGTAATCTATCCTGGAGAAGGTTCCATGTGCACTTGAGAAAATGGTGAAATTCATTGTTTTGGGGTGAAATGTCCTATAGATAGCAATTGGGTCTAACATGTCTATTGTGTCATTTAAAGTTTGTGTTTCCTTGCTAATTTTCTGTTTAGTTGATCTATCTATAGGTGTGAGTGGGGCATTAAAGTCTTCCACTATTATTGTGTTAGTGTAATTTCCCCTTTCTTGTTAGTATTTGCCTTCCATATTGCGGTGCTCCTATGTTGGGTGCATATATATTTATAATTGTTATATCTTCTTATTGGATTGATCCTTTGATCATTATGCAGTGTCCTTCTTTGTCTTTTTCACAACCTTTGTTTTAAAGTCTACCTCATATGGGTATTGCCACTCCTGCTTTATTTTGGTCTCTATTTGCGTGGAATATCTTTTTCCATCCATTCACTTTCAGTCTGTATGTGTCCCTTGTTTTGAGGTGGATCTCTTGTAGACAACATATATAGGGGTCTCTTGTAGACAACATATCCATTGAGCCAGTCTTTGTCTTTTGGTTGGGGCATTCAACCCATTTACATTTAAGGTAATTATTGATAAGTGTGATCCCGTTGCCACTTACTTTTTTGTTTTGGGTTTGAGTTTATACACCCTTTCTGTGTTTCCTGTCTAGAGAAGAACCTTTACCATTTGTTGGAGAGCTGGTTTGGTGGTGCTGAATTCTCTGAGCTTTTGCTTGTCTGTAAAGCTTTTGATTTCTCTTCATATATGAATAAGATCATTGGTAGGTACAGTAATCTGGCATGTAGATTTTTTTCTTTTATCACTGTAAGTATGTCCTGCCATTCCCTTCTGGCCTGAAGAGTTCCTATTGAAAGATCAGCTGTTATCCTTATGGGAAACCCCTTGTGGTCTTTTGTTGTTGTTGTTTTTCCCTTGCTGCTTTTAATATTTGTTCTTTATGTTTGATCTTTCTTAATTTGATTAATATGTGTCTTGGAGTGTTTTGCCTTGGGTTTATCCTGTTTGGGACTCTCTTGTTTTCTTGGATTTGGGTGACTAATTTCTTCTGCATTTTAGGGTAATTTTCAATGATTATCTCCTTAAGTATTTTCTAGTGGTCTTTCTTTTTGTCTTCTTCTGGGACTCCTATAATTTGAATGTTGGGGCTTTTAACATTGTCCCAGAGGTCTCTGAGGTTGTCCTCATTTCTTTTAAATTTTTTTCTGTTTTTCCTCTCTGTTTCATTTATTTCCATCATTCTATCTTCTACCTCACTTATCCTATCTTCTGCCTCTGTTATTCTACTGTTGTTTCCCTCCAGAGTGTTTTTTATCTCATTTATTGCATTATTCATTATATATTGATTCTTTTTTTTATTTCATCTAGATCCTTGTTAAACATTTCTTCCATCTTCTCAATCCTTGTCTCTATGCTATTTATCTGTAACTCTATGTTGTTTTCAAGATTTTGGATCATTTTCAATATAATTATTCGGAATTCTTTATCAGGTATATTCCCTATCTCCTTTTTGGTTTGGTGGACATTTATCCTGTTCTTTTACCTGCTGAGTATTTCTCTGCCATTTCATCTTGTTTATATTGATTTTTTGGGGGTGGCCTTTCCATATTCTGGCAGTTTATGGTTCCTCTTTACTGCGGAGGTTCCTTGCTATGGGTGGGGTTGGATGGGTTGCTTGTCAAGGTTTTCTGGTTAGGGAAGCTTTTGCCAGTATTCTGGTGGGTGAGCTGGATTTCTTCTCTCTGGAGTACAGTGAAGTGTCCAGTAGTCAGTTTTGAGGTGTCAGTGGATTTGGTGTGACTTTGGGAAGCCTGTATATTGAAGCTCAGGGCTATGTTCCTGTGTTGCTGGAGAATTTGGGTGGTATGTCTTGCTCTGGAACTTGTTGGCCCTTGGGTGGTACTTGGTTTCAGTGTAGGTATGGAGGCTTTTGATGAGCTCCTATTGATTAATGTTCCCTGGAGTCAGGAGTTCTCTGGTGTTCTCAGGATTTGGACTTAAGCCTCCTGCCTCTGGTTTTCAGTCTCATTCTTATAGTAGCCTGAAGATTTCTCCATCTATATAGCACTGATGATAAAAACATCTAGGTTAATGATGTAAAGTTCCTCCACAGTAAGGGACACCCAGAGAGGTACACAGAGTTACATGGAGAAGAGAAGAGGGAGGAAGGAAAAAGAGGTGACCAGGAGGAGAAGAGGGGGAGTCAAAGGGAGAGAGAGCAAGCTAGCCAGTAATCACTTCCCTATGTGCTCTTCACAGTCTTGATCCCTCAGGGATGTTCATAGAGTTACACAGAGAAGAGAAGAGGGAAGAAGGAGACAGAGGTGGCCAGGAGGATAAAAGGGGAAATCAAAAGGAGAGAGACCAATCCAACCAGTAATCAGTTCCCTAAGTGTTCTCCACAGCCTAGAACACACAAAGAGATTCACAGAGTTGGGTAGAGAAGAAAAAGGGTGAGGGAGGAGATAGAGGTGACCTGGTGAAGAAAAAGGAGAGTCAAAACGGGGAGAGAACAATGAAGCCAGTGATCTCACTACCAAGTAAGCATAGGTACTGTAGATTGGGTTCATAAAGGTACAAAGTTGATAACAAATACCAAAAAGCAAAGATTAAAAATCTAGAGTAGGGGTTAGATTCTCAAAAATACAATATTAAAAAACTAAAAGTCACAAAAATTAGAAAATATATATATATGAAGTTTGCTTTAAAATAGGATCTTTTTTTGTAAGGTAAAAGTAGGTAACAAAAGTGAAAATTAAAGGAGAAATAGAGGACTTCAAAATATTTTTTTTTCAATTAAAAAAATGATAATAGTAAAAATAGATTTAGGACTTTCTCTGGAACTGTTGTGGACAGTGTGGGGTCAGTTTATTTTCAGATAGTTCCTTTATCCAGCTTATACTTCTCAAGATCTATAGGCCCCTTCCTATGTAGTCAGTGCTAACTACAGGGTTTTATTCTATTGCACCTGTCACTTCCAAAGCGGTTCTGTTTATTTAAACTTCTGTTTGTTGGTCTCTTCAGTGTCTAATTTCTGCCCTGACACAAGGGGGCAGTGGTGGTCACGTTTTTTAGATTCATTTGTTCAGTCATGCTGTGGGGAGGGAGGAACACTGCAAACAAATATCACTGGCGTTTGTGTGTGGGGAATGCGAACAGTGTCTGGGCCACACTGAGTTTGCCCCTGCTCTGGCATGTGTGCTTTCCTAGTCTACACCGCTCAGGCTCCAGGTTGCTCTGCCGGGAACTGTCTGAGGTGGGCCCTGGTTTGCATGCATTTCCCAGGTCATGCATTTCCCTGCTCAGGTTCAGGTTCTCCAGTACCTGACAAAGGCGCAGACTTGGTTGGGCCTGAGTTTTGTGCCCTTCTCAGGTCTGAGCAGCTCAGGTGACCAGTTGCTTGGCAAGCGCAGTTGGCCCCAGTTGGAGGCTGCATCTTATTGCCTCCCCCCGTCCCTTCTGCTCGGTTTTCTGTGTGTACAACCAGCTCGCCTTCTCAGGTGTGCTCTATGTCTCTTCTACATTTTCTAATGTATTATTCTAATTGCCTTGTCACTTATTTTAGCATATTTTTGAGTTGTTTTCTTAGAGATTCCACAGTTATGTTAAATCACTTGAATTTTGATTGGATTCTTACTATAAACTTAGCTTCAATTGTATGCAAAATCTTTATGAATACTATTTTATTTAAATTTTTGCTGATATTATAAAAATGGTTTAGAGAGCCTATTATTGTTTTCTGTGGCCTGGAATCATTTACATTACATAGGAATATTTCATTTTTAAGGTCATATTAAACTTGGTTGAAGCCCCTATTTCCTGGATGAGGTTGTTTTTAATGGTAACACATTTCAGTCAGTTCAGTCACTCAGTGGTGTCCAACTCTTTACCACTCTATGGACTGCAGCATGCCAGGCTTCCCTGTTCATCACCAACTCCCGGAGCTTGCTCAAACTCATGTCAATTAAATCAGTGAGGCCATTCACCCATCTCCTCCATTGTCATCCCCTTCTGCTCCTGCCTTCAATCTTTCCCAGAATCAGGGTCTTTTCCAATGAGTCATTTCTTTGCATAAGGTAACCAAAGTATTGGAGCTTCAGCTTCAGCATTAGTCCTTCCAATGAATATTCAGGACAGATTTCCTTTAAGATAGATTGGTTTGATCTCCTTGCAGTTCAAGGGACTCTCAAGAATCTTTTCCAACACCACAGTTCAAAAGCATTAATTCTTCGGTGCTCAGCTTTCTTTAATGGTAACATGTTTATCTTTCCAGTATTCCTCTCTGATATTTTATCTATTCAAGTTTCTCACTTCTTTTTGGGTCAGTTTTGGAAAGTTTTTCAATGTTTGGTAATAGAGTTTCATCATTTCTCTTTTTATTATTGTTTATTTCTAGATGTGTCTTTTTTTGGTTCTCTCTCTCTTCCTGAAACAGAAACATCAATAATTCATATCCCCCACCACTTTGGATTTATTTGCTCTTTCAATTAAAAATCTTCATTCATTTTTATTAATAGCTTTTATCTCTTCCTGTTTCCTTAAACTTTGTTGTTTTTCTATATTTTGAAGATGAGTAAATTTCTTTTCTTCTTCATCTATGGTGAAGACTATACTACATGTTTTCCTATGACTGCAGTTTTCAGTGTCTCATAAACTGTAGTAAAAAGTGTTTTCCTTTCCATGCTTTCTAGGTATTTTATAATTTCCTTCTATATCATCTTTGATCCAAGGGTTATCTAGGAATGTTTCTTAATTTAGCTTCCCAGTCATTAAGATTTTTATGTCCAACTTCTTATCTCTAATATTTTTAAATTATGATCAAAGACCTCAACCAGTAATATCCTTATTTTTCATTGTTTTATGATTTTATTTGCAGCCAAGTACCTGATTAATTTTGTTAATATTCCATGGACATAAGAAAGAATGTATGTCCTCTGAGGAGTGTATGTTCCTATATATATAGTTAGTTAAGTTTGATTGATTGTTTCTATTTTTCTATATTATTTCTTTGTTTACTAGAGTAGTCTGATCTGAGAAATGTATATATGATCTCCAACAATAACTTTATTTTATAAAGTTTTCTTTTTATCTCTAATAGTTATCATTTTATATATACAAGCATATGATTTTTAGCATTGCTTTAATATCCCTCTCATTCCATTCTGTACATTAAATCTTACATTCCCTTTGGCATCATGATTGCCAGTCTGCTTTTTCATTTTACCACTACCACCACTTCCACCATAACTCATAGATTTTGCTTAAATTATTTAGTGTTTTTGTTCCAAACTTGTGTTGCACAGTATAGTATCCACTATCCAAAAGTCATATGTGACCATTTAAATTTGACATAGTAAATGCAAATAAAAATTTAGTAACTCAGTTGTTCTAGCCACACACCAAGCACTTAATAGGCACACACAGCTAATGGCTACTTTATTGAACAGCACAGATATAGAGAATTTTCTCATCACAGGAAGTTTTGTTGGATAGCACTGCTCTTGACCATGGATTGGCAGAGTTTCTATCCAGACAAGAATACTGGAGTGGATAGTCTTTCCCTTCTCCAGGGGATCTTCCCAACGCAGAAACTGAACCCAGGTCTCCTGCATTGCAGGCAGATTCTTTACCAGCTGAGCCACAAGGGAAGCCCAACAATACGAGTGGGAAGCCTACCCCTTCCCCAGAGGATCTTCGCAACCTAGAAATTGAACTGGAGTCTTCTGCATTGCAGGCGGATTCTTTTCTAACTAAGCTATCAGGGAAGCCTATAAAGGGCAAAATAGTAAACATGTTAGGCTTGATAGGGCTTGTTGTCTTTATTGCAACTATCCAGGTCTGCTTTTCATATAAATCAGAGATAATACATAAATGAATGAGTTGGCTGTGTTCCAATAAAACTTTATTTATGGATAATAAAACTTAATTTCCTATAATTTTCACATCATGAAATAGTCTTCTTTTGATATTTTTCAGCAATTTATGTATGTAACAATCATCCCAACCACACAGGCTATACAAAAATATATGGCAGGTCAGATATGACCAGTGGACTATAGTTTGCCAGCCCCTGCTGAAGACTCTCTTAGAGTGTATCCCTTTTAGGTTGACTCTTTATTAAACATCTTAAACATTCCCAGGCCATCTATCTTAATGTATATATACCAATTCACCTTTTAAAAATGACCCATCTTCTATTTTAGTTTATTTACAGAATTTTATAGATGGAAAATTATTCTTTTTTAGTCCTAAAAGTGTTTTCTGTACTGCATGTGAACATCCTTCAGTGCTCTTATTTTTCATTTAAGTTTTCATCTGTCCCTTCCAGCAAGTCTATTTCACTGAGCATATGTTCAGTTTGTCCTGCTTAATCTTCCCCTCTCTAGCTTCTGAAATGTGATTGTTACTTTTCACTCTGATTTCTTTGGGATTTTGGTAGATAGCATGTCCTACGTGTCATCAGTCCTGCAGTGAAGGCAAAGTGCTCTCTGTGCCTGTAAGTCAGGAATAGAGGAGTGGGTAGGGAGTAATAGAAGTGTTTACTGAGGCACTTGGAAGAATTCTCTTTCCTCTCTTGTGTTCTTCATACCCTCCTAGACTCAGTAGGGAAGGAAGGACATGGATTAATTTTTTAGTTTCTTCTTGGATTTTTTGGAGGCAGGGTGACCTGTCATTCTCATGTAAGACCAACATCAGCCCTCTCCACAAGGATTCACAGCTCTGTAAAATCAAGATGTAACAATTTACCGCCATCACCTTAGAGGATCCATAATGCTTGTCTTCATACACTTATATATTATTCAAGGGAGGGAGAAAGTCCTATATAAGTTTTCTCCCTAGCACCTAAGAAGGCCTTGCTAATACTCAGCTGCCTATGGTACCCATTTTTGTTCAGAAGTGTATAGCTTATAGTTAGGAATTAAGGAGAAAGGTGCTGTATGTTTAGTTCACTCTGTTCCCAGAGTCCCCTTCTACTAAAACTTAAGCAGATCTGTTTGTTATTAGAACATTTGTATTTCACTATAACACAGTCACTACACTCTAAATGAAATGTTTCTCTGTCTCAAGAACACAATAGGAAGTAATTAAACTAAACATGACTAACAGACAAGTCAATTTATGTTTGTAACCTGATTAAGATGAATTCAGATGTTATATGAATATAGTACTTGACTTATACTAATCCATGTTATACAAATCACCTGTTGATTTCATTAGTTAATTTTTTTTTTACTATAATAGAATGTTAGCTATTATACATCATCTAGTCCGATCTTGACCTTCCCTGGTGGCTCAGTGGTAAACAACCTACCTGCCAATGCAGGAGATTGGGTTCCATCCCTGGGTCGGAAAGATACCCTGGAGAAGGAAATGATAACCTGCTCCAGTATTCTTGCCTGGGAAATCCCATGAACAGAGGAACCTGGTGAGTTATAGTCCATGGGATCACAAAAGAGTTGGGTATGACTTAGTGACTAAACGAGTCCAATCTTATTTCTTTGGCAAATGAGAAAACTGAGACCTGAAGTGTTTAAATTATTGTGGTGGAGCCAAGAACAGAAACCTCAATCCCATGGTTCCTATTGTAATGTCCTTTTTATTATATACCTCTGAGAATTGAAACTTTCAAGCTGCTTTAGCCAAATGAATGAGACTCAAAATCATCTGAAAATTAAAGATTTCTCAATACAGTGATTCTGGTAATGGCAGGGAAGGGTTGATAGGATTATCTGTTTTATTATCATTTTAGATTTTAAAGAATATAGCTCCTTCTTCCAAGATATGCTTCCTATGTCAGGACTGTAGATAATTATCTATAAATCAACCAATAAATCACTATATAATTGTAAGCCAATTTATGTATGTGAGAGATAATATAGGAGCTGAACAGGTACAAAATATATAACATGACCACAAGGCAGCTGAACAACCATGACAAGGCAAAGGGGGCCTAGAAGCTGCCTCTGTGTCCAGCTGACCTTTCTTTCAGGTTGCTCTCTCTGATTTGCCTCTGCTGGAAGTAAGCAGTGAGATCTTCTCCCATCCTACATGGATTATCACTGGCTGCCCCATCAGCTGTGAGGGTATGTACAAACTTTATCTTCTTGGCTCTTTGGGGGAAGGGCTGAACTTTTTTGTACAGCTCCAATGACAGGAATGGAGAAGGCAATGGCAACCCACTTCAGTACTCTTGTCTGGAAGATCCCATGGACAGAGGAGCCTCGTAGGCTGTAGTCCATGGGGCTACTAGGAGTCACACACGACTGAGCGAATTCACTTTAACTTTTCACTTGCAGGTATTGGAGAAGGAAATGACAACCCACTCCAGTGTTCTTGTCTGGAGAATCCCAGGGACAGGGGAGACTGGTGGGCTGCCATCTCTGGGGTCATACAGAGTCTGTGTGACTCACACACAACTGAAGCGACTTAGGAGCAGCAGCAGCAATGACAGGAATGTAAGGGCTGTTAATCAAATGTCTGTTGAATGCATAAATGGGATTCGATTCCTGCTTTTTCCTGGAAGCAGTTCCCACCTGTGGACACATAGAAAGTACTCAATAAACATGCACATGATGAAAAAGAAATATATATATATATATATATATGTCATGACTCTTGAGAGCTTATATTCTAGTTGAAAGTCAATGTTATTAGAGAAAAAAAATGTCTAAGACTTCATGCTACAAGTAACACATGAGTTTTCTAGATACTGCTGCTGCTGCTGCTGCTGCTAAGTCGCTTCAGTTGTGTTCAACTCTGTGTGACCCCAGAGATGGCAGCCGACCAGGCTCCCCCATCCCTGGGATTCTCCAGGCAAGAAAACTCGAGTGGGTTGCCATTTCCTTCTCCAATGCATGAAAGTGAAAAGTGAAAGTGAAGCCACTCAGTCGTGTCCAACTCTTAGTGACCCCATGGACTGCAGCTCACCAGGCACCTCTGTCCATGGGATTTTCCAAGCAAGAGTAATGGAGTGGGTTGCCATTGCCTTCTCCATTCTAGATACTAAGAGATCGTGAAAGAGAAAGAGCTCTGTGGGTTGAAGACATCAAAGACCTCATGGAACAGTAGAGTTTGAAGTCATTCTCAAAGGAAGAAGATGATGCATAGATAGGATAACTACATAATATCTTGTCTCCAGGACATTTTGAGAGTGAAAGGAGGCACCTTTAATTATAATATCAGGATAATCAGTATACACTTATATATATATACATATATATAAGAAATGGAAACTCACTCCAGTATTCTTACCTGGAGAATTCCATGGACAGAGGAGCCTGGTGGGCTATAGTCCATAGGGTCACAAAGAGTCAGATGTGACTGAGTGATTAATATTTTCACTTTTATGTATATAATAAAAAACATTAAATAGGTACAATTGTCTAGATAATTTGGGTAAAAAAAATCCATCTTTAGCAGTTGAAAAGAGTCAAATAATTGAGGATAAAGTGTTTTATTCACAATATCCAGCTTGCTTCTCCCTTTTGTTTTCTGTCCATGAACAAAGTCCTAACTTTCAGAGAGTATGTGCCTATGTACAGACCAAAGGAGTTGAATGAATAAAAGCAACCAGTGAACTCAATCACCAGGTTGACTAAAGTTTTCACAAAACTGTATTATGAATCCAATGAAGATTCTGAAGAGATGGCTACAAACTGAAAGAATCATATGCTGAGGGATTATCAAGTACCATGACTTAGACGGAGAAGGTGGATGAAAGACCTGAGAAGCTAGAGCACCTTTGAAACAAAGACTCTGGAGAATAGTAATTCAGTCTTCTTGAGGTGGACAGAAAACTTTTAGCAAAGGAGCAACTAAGAATACTTTAAATGCCCTTAATTGAGCATTGTGTTATATGAATTGAAATAAATAAAACACTGATATTATCAAATAATTGATATGGTCAAATGGAGGAATTTAGAGAGCAGCAAGAGCTACTGTTATTGAGATATGATTGTGTGCAAAAATTCAATTGTTTAATGACGGCCAAGTTTTGCTGATACAGTTAGGGGTAGGAGGAAGGAGTGACACAGTAGACTCTGGCAATAAAAGAAATTTATTGATTGGAACTTGCCTGGCAAGCAAATGGTTAAAAATTTGCCTTCCAATGTAGGGGAACTGAGTTTGATCCTTAGTCAGGGAACTAATATCCCATTTGCTGTGGGGCAACCTCAACTAGAGAGAAGCTCCTGCGCACCGTAACTATTAATAGAGAAAGCCCCTGTGCCACAGCAAAGGCTAAGCACAGCCAAAATGTAAACAAAAAAAAAAGTTTATTGACCACCTCTGTCTAACATGTATCTACTGGAAACCTAAAACTGTCCAGTAAGAAGTTAGAATGTCAACTCACCATCCAGTGGTTTAGTCAGTAGTCAGGCAAAAAAGATTGAGGAAATGTCAGTGAAATTATACCAATGTGGTACTAGAACTTTTAGTCAGTTTGGGCAAGTCCCCTCCCTCAAATTGCTCCTCCTTTTGTGACTGGGGCCAGGGGATGAAATTGCAATTTTTTTCCTTTTTGATAATATTCACCAGGTTGATTTCATTAAACTGACTGACCGTGCAATCAGTTTGGTAATTGGGTGATTTGATGGCCTGTATAGACAACCTGCATTACTCGCTATTCTGACTGCATTGTTTAGAGGGGAAGAAAGAAACTGTTAACATAAAAAAGTAGCTTCCTTATACCAGTTTCTTATAGGAAACCAAATATTCTCTCAGCAACAGAGACAAAATAGGTAAAAAATGACTCAGTTAGTTCACAGGATGTAAATATAGAGTCAGATGAGTAATCTTGAAACTGCAAGGGTAGGGCACTGGAAGAGTACAGGGGAGGAAAACAGTAAACTTTGGATACCATCCTTGGCACACTCTCTGAGTAAGTAATGTTTCTCTTCCTGTACCCTCCCTACTCCCTCCTGGCCTTGTTAGGTGACAAACTGATCTGTTAAATGGCAGTGCCAGTGATGAATAATAGCTTTAATGTACTTCTCCAGAGATTATTTGCATTTTAAGAGGGGACCCTGGAGGCCTAATATAAAAGAACACATCTCTAATAGGAAATGGCTTCCCTTGTGGCTCAGCTGGTAAAGATCTGCCTGCAGTGCAGGAGACCTGTGTTCGATCCCTGTGCTAGGAAGATCCCCTGGAGCAGGGAAAGGCTACCCACTCCAGTATTCTGGCCTGGAGAATTCCATGGACTGTATAATCCATGGGGTTGCAAAGAGTCAGACATGACTGAGAGACTTTCACTTTCTAATAAGAAATATGACTAGCATAGTGGATAGCCTGAAGGGAATGTGGGGACTGAAGAGACATAAATCGACCTAGTGCCTCCCAAGTTATCTCATCTTGGCAGACACCTACTCCTATTGAATATATTTACAGCATAGAATAAAGGAATCATGGCCTACTATGTTAGAGTCAGCTCTTTTAATACAGGGTTAAAATTATCTAACCCAGCTATTGTCAACTCCAGGTACATACCAGAATCATTTGGGGGCCCTTAAACAATAAGATATCTGGAACCTATGTCTACAGATTGTGATTTTACTGGTCTGGAGTAAAGCTAAGCCAGTGGAATTTTTAAAAAGCTTCCCAGAAGATTTTTATATGCAAAGAGATTTCCCAAACCTTCCACCTAATCTTACACTTTTAGGGTTAGAAGAGCCCTTTTAAGTCATAAAGTCCAGTCTCTACCTCTCGACAATCTTGTCAAATGACTACTAACTTCAGCTTACACATCTCCAGGGAAAGGATTCCTCTGAGAAATTCCCCATCTCTGAACATGATTCTCTCATCAACTACAGCCGAGGTACTCTTCTGGAAAGCAAAAGAGACTATTGGAATGCCTCTATTTTCTAAGTCCAATGACATACCACAATCCTTAGTAACCAGGACTCGAATTCAAAGTAATCTTGCACCAAAATCACACTTACCAGAAAAAAAATTAAAACAATTAGAATGTTTAAACATCAGGGTATCCAATAAAAATGTAATTTCATGTTTGCCTATTCTCACTCTGCAGCAGAAATGGTTATTTGTTCATCAAACCTAACAAGCTCAAATGTCATGCATCTTAGCCAGGGCTAAAGTGATTAAAAATGGGTAGTGACTTAGAACAGTGTCTTCCAAACCATCTGTAGACAAACCATCTTTTAAAAAGTTTTGTGCTCATCTCTTCTCTCATTCCCCCTTTAATGACAGCAGTTGGTAATTAACTCTTGGTAGTCTTAGCCTGTTTTCCTTCCTCATTATCCCTAACTTTTGGAGATTTTGATAGAAAATTTAAATTGTTTATTTTTCTATAGTGGTATCTTCTATAGTGTGTTCTGTACCACACTACTGCCATGGAATGTTCATAAGCATTTGTTGAAACCAAAGTTTCCAGTAGTCAACTTGTATTAAGAAATGGTGAATTCAACAAAATTAGAATGGATTTCTATACTGCAAGATTTTTCAGAGAATTTATTATGCTTATAAACATTGTGCATCTCCAAGAGGAAAGTGTAACACTTCCCAAATTTGACCATGAGCATCTTGTAAAATGAAGCATCTCAGGACTATCTTATTGCAAAACAATGTTTAGGATGGACAAAATGGTGATCAATGTAAAGCAGGCTGAGTCAGTTCAGTCACTCAGTCATGTCCGACTTTTTGCAAGCTCATATACTGTAGCATGCCAGGCTTCCTGGTCCATCACCAACTCCTGGAGCTTGACTCATATCCATTGAGTCAGTGATACCATCTAACCATCTCTTCCTCTGTCATCCCCTTCTCCTCCTGCCTTCAATCTTTCCCAGCATCAGGATATTTTCCAAGGAGTCAGTTCTTCCCATCAGGTGGCCAAAGTATTGGAGCTTCAGCTTCAGCATCAGTCCTTCCAATGAAAATTCAGGACTGGTTTCCTTTAGGATTGACTGGTTTGATCTGCTTGCAATCCAAGGGACCCTCAAGTCTTCTCCAACACCACAGTTCAAAAGCATCAATTCATTGGTACTCAGTTCTCTTTATGGTCCAACTCTCACTTCCATACATGACTACTGGAAAAACCATGGCTTTGACTATATGAACCTTTATTGTAACAAATTCAAGAAAGACGTTTTTCTTTACACTATTGTGTTCATTTTGCCATACACTGACATCAATCTACCATGGGTGTACATGTGTTCCCCTTCCAGAACACCCCTCCCACCTCTCTACTGATTCCATCCCTCTGGGTCATCCTGGTGTAACAGCCCTGAGCACCCTATATCATGCATCAAACCTGGGCTGGTGATTCATTTCACATATGATAATTTACATGTTTCAATGCCATTCTCCCATATCATCCCATACTCGCCCTCTCCCATAGAGTCCAAAAGACTCTTCTATACATTTGCATCTCGTTTGCTGTCTCGCACACAGGGTTATCATTACCATATTTCTAAATTCCATATGTATGCATTAGTATACTGTATTGTTGTTTTTCCTTCTGGCTTACTTCACTCTGTATAATAGGCTCGTTTTATCCACCTCATTAGAACTGACTCGAATGCATTCTTTTTAACGGCTGAGTAATATTCCATGGTGTATATGTACCAGAGCTTCCATATCCATTCGTCTGGTGATGAACATCTAGGTTGCTTCCATGTCCTGGCTATTGTAAACAGTGTGGCGATGAACATTGGGATACATGTATCTCTTTCAGTTCTGGTTTCCTCGGTGTATATGCCCAGCAGTGGGATTACTGGGTCATATGGCAGTTCTATTTCCAGTTTTTTAAGGAATCTCCGTACTGTTCTCCATAGTGACTGTACTAGTTTGCATTACCACCAACAGTGTAAGAGGGTTCCCTTTTCTCCACATCCTCTCCAGCATTTATTGCTTGTAGACTTTTGGATGGCAGCCATTCTGACTGTTGTGAAATGGTACCTCATTGTGGTTTTGATTTGCATTTCTCTGATAATGAGTGATGTTGAGCATCTTTTCATGTGTTTGTTAGCCATTTGTATGTCTTCTTTGGAGAAATGTCTGTTTAATTCTTTGGCCTACTTTTTGATTGGGTCATGTATTTTTCTGGAACTGAGCTGCAGGAGTTGCTTGTATAGTTTTGAGATTAATTGTTTGTCCGTTGCTTCATTTGCTATTATTTTCTCCCATTCTGAAGGCTGCCTTTTCACCTTGCTTTTAGTTTCCTTTGTTGTGCAGAAGCTTTTAATTTCAATTAGGTCCCATTTGTTTATTTTTGCTTTTATAGCCAATCTTCTGGGTGGTGTGTCATAGAGTATCCTGCTTTGGTTTGTGTCGAAGATAGTTTTGCCTATGTTTACCTCTAGAAGTTTTACAGTGTCTGGTCTTTCATTTAGATCTTTAATCCATTGTGAGTTAATTTTTGTGTATGGTGTTAGAAAGTGTTCTAGTTTCTTTCTTTTACAAGTGGTTGATCAGTTTTCCCAGCACCACTTGTTAAAGAGATTGTCTTTTCTCCATTGTATATTCTTGCCTCCTTTGTCAAAGATAAGGTGTCTGTAGGTGCGTGGATTTATCTCTGGGCTTTCTATTTTGTTCCCTTGATTTATATTTCTGTCTTTGTGCCAGTACCATACTGTCTTGATGACTGTGGATTTGTAGTATAGCCTAAAGTCAGGTAGGTTGATTCCTGCAGTTCCATTATTCTTTCTCAAGATTGCTTTGGCTATTCGAGGTTTTTTGTATTTCCATGCAAATTGTGAAATTATTTGTTCTAATTCTCTGAAAAAGACCTCTGGTAGCTTGATAGGAATTGCATTGAATCTATAGATTGCTCTGGGTAGTATACTCATTTTCACTATAGTGATTCTTCAGATCCATGAACACAGTATCTTTCTCCATCTATTCGTATCCTCTTTGATTTCTTTCATCAGTGTTTTGTAGTTTTCTATATATAGGTCTTTTGTTTTTTTAGGTAGATTTATTTCTAAGTATTTTATTTTTTTGTTTCGATGGTGAAAGGGATTGTTTCCTTAATTTCTCTTTCTGTTTTCTCATTGTTAGTGTTTAAGAATGCAAGGGATTTCTGTGTGTTGATTTTATATCCTGCAAATTTACTATATTCATTGATTAGTTCTATTAATTTTTTAGTGGAGTCTTTAGGCTTTTATGTAGAGGAACATGTTATCTGCAGTGAGACTTTTACTTCTTCTTTTCCAATCTGGATTCCTTTTATTTCTTTTTCTGCTCTGATTGCTGTGGCCAAGATTTCCAAAACTATGTTGAATAGTAGTGGTGAGAGTGGGCACCCTTGTCTTGTTCCTGATTTTAGGGGAAATGCTTTCAATTTTTCACCATTGAGGAAAATGTTTGCTGTGGGTTTTTCATATATAATTTTTATTATGTTGAGGTATGTTCTGTCTATTCCTGCTTTCTGAAGGTTTTTTTTTAAATCATAAATGGATGTTGAATTTTGTCAAACGCTTTCTCTGCATCTGTTGAGATAAACATGTGGTTTTATTTTTCAATTTGTTAATGTGGTGTATTACATTGATTGATTTGTGGATATTGAAGAATCCTTGCATCCCTGGGATAAAGCCTACTTGGTCATGATGTATGATCTATTTAATGCGTTATTGGATTCTGTTTGCTAGAATTTTGTTAAGGATTTTTGCATCTATGTTCATCAGTTATATTTGCCTGTAGTTTTCTTTTTTTGTGACATCTTTGTCAGGTTTTGGTGTTAGGGTGATGGTGGCCTCATAGAAAGAGTTTGGAAGTTTCCTTTCCTCTGCAATTTTCTGGAAGAGTATGAGTAGAGTAGATGTTAGCTCTTCTCTAACTTTTTGGTAGAATTTGGCTGTGAAGCTGTCTGGTCCTGTGCTTTTGTTTGTTGGAAGATTTCTGATTACGGTTTCAATTTCTGTGCTTGTGATGGGTCTGTTAAGATTTTCTATTTCTCCCTGGTTCAGTTTTGGAAAGTTATACTTTTCTAAGAATTTGTCCATTTCTTCCAAGTTGTCCATTTTATTGGCATATAGATGGTGATAGTATTCTCTTATGATCCTTTGTATTTCTTTGTTGTCTGTTGTGATTTCTCCTTTTTCATTTCTAATTTTGTTGATTTGGTTATTCTTGCTTTGTTTCTTGATGAGTATGGCTAATGGTTTGTCAATTTTATTTATCTTCTCAAAAAACTGGCTTTTGGCTTTGTTGGTTTTTTGCTATGGTACCTTTTGTTTCTTTTGCATTTATTTCTGCCCTGATTTTTAAGATTTCTTTCCTTCTACTAACTCTGAGATTCTTCATTTCTTCCTTTTCTAGTTGCTTTTGGTGTAGAGTTAGGTTATTTATTTGACTTTTTTCTTGTTTCTTGAGGTAAGCCTGTATTGCTCTGAACCTTCCCCTTAGCACTGCTTTTACAGTGTCCCATAGGTTTTGGGTTGTTGTGTTTTCATTTTCATTTGTTTTTATGCATATTTTGATCTCTCTTTTGATTGCTTCTGTGATTTGTTGGTTTTTCAGCAGCATGTTGTTCAGCCTCTATATGTGGAATTTTCAATAGTTTTTATCTTGTAATTGACATCTAATCTTACTGCATTGTGGTCAGAAAAGATGCTTGGATTGATTTCAATTTTTTGAAATTACCAAGGCTAGATTTATGGCCCACGATGTGATCTATTCTGGAGAAGATTCCGTGTGCACTTGAGAAAAAGGTGAAATTCATTGTTTTGGGGTGTAGTGTCCTATAGATATCAATTAGGTCTTACTGTTCTACTGTATCATTTAAAGTTTGTGTTTCCTTGTTAATTTTCTGTTTCGTTGATCGGTCCATCGGTGTGAGTGGGGAATTAAAGACTCCTACCATTATTGTGTTATTGTTAATTTCTCCTTTCATACGTGTTAGCATTTTCCTTACATATTGCAGCTTTTAATAGGCTCTCTAGGTTGGTCATAGCTTTTCTTGCAAGGAGCAAGCATCTTCATTTTATGGATGCAGTCACCATCTGCAGTGATTTTGGAGCCCAAGAAAATAAAGTCTGTGACTGTTCCATTATTTTACATCTATTTGCCATGAAGTGATGGGACCAATGCCATTATTTTAGTTATTTGAATGTTGATTTTATTCATGTTTTTTTTATTTTTATTTTTTAAATTTTCTTTACTTTATTGTGTTGGTTTTGCCATACACTGACATGAAACCGCCATGGGTTTACATATGCTCCCCCTCCAGAACCCCCCTCCCTCCTCCCTCCTGATTCCCTCCCCCTGGGTCATCTTGGTGCACCAGCCCCAGGCATCAATCCTGGGCTGGCGATTGATTTCACATATGATAATTAACATGTTTCAATGCCATTCTCCCATATCATCCCACCCTTGCCCTCTTGCACAGAATCCACGAGTCTGTTCTATACATCTGCGTTTCTTTTGCTGTCTCGCATGCAGGGTTCTCATTACCATCTTTCTAAATTCCATATATATGCATTAGTATACTGTATTGTTGTTTTTCTTTCTGGCTTACTTCACTCTGGATAATAGGCTCCAGTTCCATCCACCTGAGTAGAACTGATTCAAATGAATTTTTTTAATGCTGAGTAATATTCCATTGTGCATATGTACCACAGCTTTCTTATCCATTCATCAGTTGATGGGCATCTAGGTTGCTTCCATGTCCTGGCTATTGTAAACAATGCGGCGATGAACATTGGGGTACACGTGTCTCTTTCAATTCTGGTTTCCTCGGTGTGTATGCCCAGCAGTGGGATTGCTGGGTCATATGGCAGGTCTATTTGCAGTTTTTTTAAGGAATCTCCACACTGTTTTCCATAGTGGCTGTACTAGTTTGCATTCCCACCAACAGTGTAAGAGGGCTCCCTTTTCTCTGCATCCTCTCCAGCATTTATTGCTTGTAGATTTTTGGATGGCAGCCATTCTGACTGGTGTAAAGTGGTACCTCATTGTGGTTTTGATTTGCATTTCTCTGATGATGAGTGATGTTGAGCATCTTTTCATGTGTTTGTTAGCCATTTGTATGTCTTCTTTGGAGAAATGTCTGTTAAGATCTTTGGCCCACTTTTTTTTAAATTTTCTTTGCTTTATTGTGTTGGTTTTGCCATACAATGACATGAAACTGCCATGGGTTTACATATGCTCCCCCTCCAGAACCCCCCTCCCTCCTCCCTCCTGATTCCCTCCCCCTGGGACATCTCGGTGCACCACCTCCGAGCATCAACCCTGCGCTGGCGATTGATTTCACATATGATGATTAACATGGAGCTGCAGGAGTTGCTTGTATATTTTTGAGATTAATTGTTTGTCCATTGCTTCATTGGCTATTATTTTCTCCCATTCTGAAGGCTGCCTTTTCACCTTGCTTATACTTTCCTTTGTTGTGCAGAAGCTTTTAATTTTAATTACGTCCCATTTGTTTATTCATGCTTATATTTCTGATATTCTGGGAGGTGGGTCATAGAGGATCCTGCTTTGGTTTATGTCGGAGAGTGTTTTGCCTATGTTATCCTCTAGGAGTTTTATAGTTTCTGGTCTTATGATTAGATCCTTGATCCATTTTGAGTTTATTTTTGTGTATGGTGTTAGAAAGTGTTCTAGTTTCATTCTTTTACAAGTGGCTGTCCAGTTTTATCAGCACCTCTTGTTAAAGAGGTTGTCTTTTCTCCATTGTATATTCTTGCCTCCTTTGTCAAAGATAAGGTGTCCATAGATGTGTGGATTTATCTCTGGGCTTTCTATTTTGTTCCCTTGATCTATATTTCTGTGTTTGTGCGAGTACCATACTGTCTTGATGACTGTGGATTTGTAGTATAGCCTAAAGTCAGGTAGGTTGATTCCTCGAGTTCCATTCTTCTTTCTCAAGATTGCTTTGGCTATACGAGGTTTTTTTGTATTTCCATACAAATTGAGAAATTATTTGTTCTAATTCTCTGAAAAAGACCTCTGGTAGCTTGATAGGAATTGCATTGAATCTATAGATTTCTCTGGGTAATATACTCATTTTCCCTATATTGATTCTTCCAATCCAAGAACACGGTATATTTCTCCATCTATTTGTGTCCTCTTTTGAATGTTGATTTTTAAGCCAGCTTTTACACTCTCTTCTTTAACTTTCATCAAGAGGTTCTTAAGTTCCTCTTCACTTTCTGCCGTAAGGGTGGTGTCATCTGCATATCTGAGGTTATTGATACTTTTACAGGAAATCTTGGTTCCAGCTTGTGCTTCATCTGGCCCAGCATTTCACATGATGTTCTCTGCATATAAGTTAAATAAGCAGTCCGACAACAGTCTTGACGGACTCCTTTCCCAATTTTGAACCAGTTCATTGTTCCATGTCCAGTTCTAATTGTTGCTTCTTGACCTGCAAACAGATTTCTCAGGATGCAGATAAGGTGGTCTGGTATTCCCATCTCTTTAAGAATTTTCCACAGTTTGTTGTGATCCACAGCCAAAGGCTTTAGTGTAGTCAATGAAGCAGGAATAGATGTTTTTCTGGAATTCTTTTGCATTTTCTATGATCCAACAGATGTTGGCAGTTTGATCTGATTCTGCTTCCTTTGGCCAAAGAGCTTAACAGACATTTCTCCAAAGAAGACATAAAAATGGCTAACAAACACATGAAAAGATGCTCAACATCACTCATTATCAGAAAAATGCAAATCAAAACCACAATGAGGTACCACTTTACACCAGTCAGAATGGCTGCAATCCAAAAATCTACAAGCAATAAATGCTGGAGAGGATGTGGAGAAAAGGAAGCCCTCTTACACTGTTGGTGGGAATGCATACTAGTACAGCCACTATGGAAAACAGTGTGGAGATTCCTTAAAAAAACTGCAAATAGACCTGCCATATGACCCAGCAATCCCACTGCTGGGCATACACACCGAGGAAACCAGAATTGAAAGAGCCACGTGTACCCCAGTGTTCATCGCTGCATTGTTTACAATAGCCAGGACATGGAAGCAACCTAGATGCTCATCAACTGACGAATGGATAAGAAAGCTGTGGTACATATACACAATGGAATATTACTCAGCATTAAAAAAAATTCATTTGAATCAGTTCTACTCAGGTGGACGGAACTGGAACCTATTATCCAGAGTGAAGTAAGCCAGAAGGAAAAACAACAATACAGTATACTAATGCATATATATGGAATTTAGAAAGATGGTAATGAGAACCCTGCATGCGAGACAGCAAAAGGAATGCAGATGTATAGACCAGACTCGTGGACTCTGTGGATGAGGGCAGGGGTGGGATGATTTGGGAGAATGGCATTGAAACATGTTAAGTATCAGATGTGAAATCAATCACCAGCCCAGGATTGTTGCTCGGGGCTGCTGCACTGAGATTTCCTGGGGGGAGGGAGTCAGGAAGGAGGAGGGAGGGGTGTTCTGGAGGGGGAGCATATGTATACCCATGGCAATATCATGTCATTGTATGGCAAAACCAAAAAAAAAAGTATCCAGCTTGAACATCTGGAAGTTCATGGTTCACATATTGTTGAAGCCTGGCTTGGAGAATTATGTTCATTACTTTGCTAGCCTTGAGATGAGTGCAGTTGTCAGTAGTTTGAGCATTCTTTGGCATTGCCTTTCTTAGGGATTGGAATGAAAACTGATTTTATCCAGTCCTGTGACCACTGTTGAGTTTTCCAAATTTGCTGGCATATTGAGTGCAGCACTTTCACAGCATCATATTTTAGGATTTGAAATAGCTCAACTGCAATTCTATCACCTCCACTAGCTTTGTTTGTAGTGATGCTTCCTAAGGCCCACTTAACTTCACTTTCCAGGATGTCTGGCCCTACGTGAGTAATCACACCATCATAATTATCTGGGTCATGAAGACCTTTTTTGTATAGTTCTTCTGTGTTTTTTTGCCTCCTCTTCTTAATGTATTCTGCGTCTTTTAGGTCCATACCGTTTCTGTTCTTTATTGTGCTCACCTTTGCCTGAAATATTCCCTTGATATCTCTAATTTTCTTGAAAAGATCTCTAATCTTTCCCATTTTATTGATTTCCTCTAATTCTTTTCATTAATCACTGCAGGTGGCTTTCTTTTCTCCTCTTGTTCTTTGGAAATCTGAATTCTGGTGAATATGTTTTTCCTTTTCTCCTTTGCCTTTTGTCTCTCTTCTTTTCTCAGCTATTTGTAAGGCCTCCTCAAACAACATTTTTCCTTATTGCATTTCTTTTTCTTAGGGATGGTTTTGATCACTGCCTCCTGTACAGTGTTATGAAACTTTTTCCATAGTTCGTCACGCAATCTATTAGATCTAATCCTTTGAATCTATTTCTCACTTCAGTGGCATGCTGGCATAAGCCCTTTTAAAGGAGGTCACCATTGAGAGAGGGAACAAAGCCCCACCCATCAACAGAAAATTGGATTAAAGGTTTACTGGGCATGGCCCCACCCATCATAGCATGACCTATATTTCCCCCAGCCATTCTCTCCCATTAGGAATCTTCTACAAACCTCTTATCCTTAACCATCAGAGGGCCGACAGAATGAAAACCATAGTTAAAGAAAAGGCACCAACGTGGTCACATGAATCACAGCCTTGTCTAACTCAATGAGACTATGAGCCATGCTATGTAGGGCCAACCAAGATGAATGGGTCATGGTGGAGAGTTTTTTAAAAATGTGATTCCCTGGAGAAGGGAACTGTAGACCACTGCAGTATTCTTGCCTTAGCCCCATGAAAAGGCAAAAAGATGTAGACACTGAAAGATAAACTCCCCAGGTCAGTAGGTGCCCAATATGCTACTGGAGAAAAGTGGAGAAATAGCTCCAGAAAGAATGAAGAGGCTGAGCCAAAGCAAAAGCAACACTCAGTTGTGACTGGTAATCAAAGTAAAGTTCAATGCTGTAAAGAACAATATTGTATAGGAACCTGGAATGTTAGTTCCATGAATCAAGGTAAATTGGAAGTGGTCAAATAGGAGATGCAAGAGCAAACATTGGCATTTTAGGAATCAGTGAACTAAAGTGGACTGGAATTTGCAAATTTAATTCAGATGACCAGCTACTACTGTGAGCAGGAATCCTTTAGAAGAAATGAAGTTCTCTCTCAAAAAATCTAGGCTGAGGGATACAGTTTGGAAAACATGGTCAGAAGTGGTAGGAAACTTGGTGGTGAGAGGTACGTTGTTCCTTTGCTTATGTTTTGTATCTAAACCTTTCTAATTTTTAATTTTTCCCTCCACCTGGAAACCTTGTAGCCAATTCTGATTTCTAGCTTTTCTTCCTTGAACTGTTATCTTTACTGATTATAGTTATCTAGTCCTCAGTACTAGGAAAGCAAGTATCTTTTCCTCTCTCGTTTCATGTTTCTTCAAAAAACAAAAGCTCTTTTAGAGAACAGTATATTCTTTTTTCATATGTTTGACTGTGACTAGCCCAGTGATGGCCTTAACAGTAGTATTTAAATTAATTAAACTAATGTTTCCTGTGTGTTTTATGCATGCTCAGTCCCTCAGTCATTTCTGATTCTTTGCCATGGACTGTAGCCCACCAGGCTCCTTTGTCCATGGGATTCTCCAGGCAAGAATACTGGAATGGGTTGCCATTTCCTCCTCCAGGGAAACTTCCTGACCCAGGGATTGAACCCATGTCTCCTTCATCTCCTGCATTGACAGATGGGTTGTTTACCACTGTGCCACCTGAGAAACCATCTCCTATATGCCAGGCTTGAAAGTTGGGAGGGGGGGTTGTACAATAAAACTATATTTCATTGTTATCCACACAGCCAAACTCCTCTGTTAATCCACTCTACCAACCCCACCTTCCTTCATCTTGACACTCACCTCTTATAGCAAGAATCTATATGATTTGAATTGTACAGAAGCACTATTTGATAATTTTTTACCACAAAAATGAAAGTTTCCACTTTCTCATTTTTTAAGTCACCATTCAAAAGTATCCTGTAGTCTCAGCATTGCCTCCTGTCATTCCTCTTCTGCCCCTTGCCAGTTACTGATTGCTAATGGTCACAGTGAATACTTGAATCTTCTCACCCTCAATCAACAAGTAGAGCTTCTATGGAAATCTGAAAGCTCTCTAAGGGCACTCTGGACTGTGTAGAGTTCTTACCATACTCTTATGTGCCCTCACCAAGACTGCTAATATTCAGACAGACCCTCTCCAAAGACTGGTTATCACACCAGTGTGTTGATATGCCTCTGATCCAGATCCTGAGTTCCTGTGCTCAGTTCCCTTTTCTTCTCAACTATTTGTTCATCTCAGTCTTAAATCCCCTATCTAGACCTATCTCTGTATCCTCCAACTCTATGCTGTACCCCTGCTTACATTTACCCTTCTAGTCATGATTCCTGACTCTGACTCTACTTATGCTGGGCCTCCAACTAATCTGGATCTCTCTGATTATTACAGCTAACACATATACTATAATTTTGAACTTTGCATATCATCTTTCTGCTTCTTCTGATCTCCTGGATACTATTCCTAGCTTCATCCTTACAATTTATTTTGATGTGTTAGTAATACGTGCATGCTCAGTTGTATCTGACTCTTTGTGGCCCTGTGGACTGTAGCCGGCCAAGCTCCTCTGTCCATGGAATTCTCCAGGCAGGAATACTGGAATGGGTTGCTATTTCCCCCTCCAGGGTATCTTTCTCATGCAAGGATCGAACGCATGTCTCTTGTGTCTCCTGCACTGCAGGCTGATTCTTTACCACTTGAGCCATTGGCCGAGTCCCCATTGGGCATCTAGTTCTGACTTTTAGCCATAGCCCCACCAGTCCAACTGACCCCTAGTACTGGTTCTTCTTTTATTGTCTTATTTTTCAATAATTTTTAACCCAGGCATGTCAGTCATTAGGCTTTTTGAAAAGCAAGACAATAATTTAACTGCTTTATAAAGCTTTCCAATGTTATATTTTACATAAGGATATTTAATGAAATAGGGGAAATGTTTTTGATATATTCTTTATATTATAAAAGTCACTATCTAAAACCTTATATATATATTTAATACATGTGTCACACACACATGTATCCACACATACTTTCATAGAAAAAAGACTGAAACCCTATATATAAAAATGTTAACCATGGTTTTGTTTTAATCATAGGGTAGCAAATACAGGTTTCTTCACCTTGTTCATTATTATCTATGAGCATTTGTTTTCAGCTTTTAATTTAAAAATATTAATTTTTTAATTGAAGGATAATTGCTTTACAGAATTTTGCTATTTTCTGTCAAAACTCAACATGAATCAGCCATAAGTATACACATGTCCCCTCCCTCTTGAACTTCTCTTCTATCTCCCTCCCCATCCCACTCATCTAGGTTGATACAGAGCCCCTCTTTAAGTTTCCTGAGCCATACAGCAAATTCCCATTGGCTATCTATTTTACATACGGTAATATAAGTTTCCATCTGCTCCCCTCTCCTCATGTCCATAAGTCTGTTCTCTATGTCTGTTTCTCCATTGCTGCCCTGCATAAATTCTTCAGTACCATCTTTCTAGATTCCATATATATGCATTATTATATGATATTTATCTTTCTCTTTCTGACTTACTTCACTATGTATAATAGGCTCTAGGTTCATCCACCCCATTAGGTACTGACTCAAATGCATTCTTCTTATAGCTGAGTAATATTCTATCATGTATATGTACCACAACTATCTTATCCATTCATCTGTCAATGGACATCTAGGTTGCCTCCATGTTCTACCTATTGTAAATAGTGCTGCAATGAACACTGGGGTACATGTGTCTTTTTCAGTTTTGGTTCCCTCAGGGTATATGCCTAGGAGTGGGATTGCTGGGTCATGTTATGGTTATATTCCTAGTGTTTTAAGGAATCTCCAAACCATTTTCCATAGTGGCTGTATTGATTTACATTCCCACCAACAGTGTAAGAAATTTCCCTTTTACCAACACCCTCTCCAGCATTTATTGTTTGTAGACTTTTTGATGTTGGCCATTCTGACCTGTGTGAGGTGATATCTCATTGTAGTTTTGATTTGAATTTCTGCAGTAATGAGTGATGTTGAACATCTTTTCATGTGTTTGTTATCCATCTCTATGACTTCTTTAGAGAAATGTCTGTTTAGGTCTTTTTCCCACTTTTTGATTGAGTTGTTTGTTTTTCTGGAATTGAGTTGTATGAGCTGCATTTATATTTTAGAAATTAATCCTTTGTCAGTTGTTTCATTTGCTATTGTTTCCTCCCATCCTGAGGGTTGTCTTTTCACCTTGCTTATAGTTTCCTTTGCTTTGCAAAAGCTTTTAAATTTAATTAGGTCCCACTTGAAGAATTGATGCTTTTGAACTGTGGTGTTGGAGAAGACTCTTGAGAGTCCCTTGGACAGCAAGGAGATCCAACCAGTCCATCCTAAAGGAAATCAGTCCTGAATATTCATTGGAAAGACTGATGCTGAAACTGAAACTTTGGCCACCTGATGAGATGAACTGACTCAATGAATAAGACCCTGATTCTGGGAAAGACTGAAGGCAGGAGGAGAAGGGGATGACAGAGGATGAGGTGGTTGGATGCCATCACCAACTCTATGGACATGAGTTTGAGTAAGCTCTGGGAGTTTGTGATGGGCAGGGAGGACTGGCTGAGTGACTGAACTGAACTGTTTGCTTTTGCTTTTATTTTTGCTACTCTAGGAGGTGGGTTATAGAGGATCTTGCTTTAATTTATGTCATCAATTGTCCTGCGTATGTTTTCCTCCAAGGGTTTCATAGTTCATGGTCTTACATTTAGGTCTTTAATCCATTTTGAGTTTATCTTTGTCTATGGTGTTAGAAAGTGTTCTAGTTTCATTCTTTTACAAGTGGCTGTCCAGTTTTCCCAGCACCACTTGTTAAAATGATTGTCTTTTCTCCATTGTATATTCTTGCCTCCTTTGTCAAAGATAAGGTGTCCATAGATGTGTGGATTTATCTCTGGGCTTTCTATTTTGTTCCATTGATCTATATTTCTTTCTTTGTGCCAGTACCATACTGTCTTGATGACTGTGGCTTTAGTAGTATAGGCTGAAGTCAGGCAGGTTGATTCCTCCAGTTCCATTCTTCTTTCTCAAGATTGCTTTGGCTATTCGAAGTTTTTTGTATTTCCATACAAATTGTGAAACTATTTGTTCTAGTTCTCTGAAAAAGACCTCTGGTAGCTTGATAGGAATAGCATTGAATCTATAGATTTCTCTCGGTAGTATACTCATTTTCTGGTGTACCTTTCTTATCCTGCCCCTTTCTGTCTATCAAAGTCTTTCATTTTGTACGGCTCTTTGAAGGTCCTTTCTATCTGCTAGATGGGATAAATTCATGAATCATTGAATAAACCCAATAAGATCTGTACAATTTACACAATTGAATTCTATTTTTTAATAATAGTAAACGTAAGGCAGGAGATAGTTGGGCCTCGGTCGGAACAGCCTGGGGTCTGTCTCCTATGGATAGATACTCCAAAATAGCAGAGATGAGAGAGAAGCTGAGCCCTGCCCAGATAAGAGATAAAAGACCACATGTTCCTCATTCTCCAAATCAAGGAGATCTTCCTGACTACACATGTGCAGTATGGCTCCTTGGAGGTTAAAATGGAGGGGCACCACCCTATAGTAAGTGATGTCAAGCTTCTAATATGCCTCTTCACTAGAATCCATCTTGGCTAAGAGATGCAAGCTACGTGTACACACTTGTGAGACGTGTGTGCACACATGCAAGATGCCTGTGCACACATCTCAGGATCCTGAGATACATCAAACACAAATTCTGAACCAGGAAAATGAAAATGATTGGCCAAAAGAAACCCAGAAGAAATGCCCCATAAGAGTGATTCAAACTACCATGAAGGCTCCACACTCTCTCTGAGCCTACCTGTGTGTCTAGCCACATGTGCTCTCTTCCCACCTAATAATTACTTTAATTGTTTCACTACTTTCTGTCTCTATATGGAAATCCATTTCTACACAGCAGATGGGCCAGATCCTTGTCATTGCCCACTGGCCCCCGTGGTCTAGTGGTTAGGATTCAGCCCTCACCCTGTCGTGACCTTACTTCAACCTCTGGCTGGGAACTAAAATCCTGCTTCAAGCTGCTGCAGGCCGAGGCCACATGAGATTAAACCCTTTCATTATTTCCAAATAATTTCTAACTGGGCCCACAGCTACTTCAGAAAATAGTTGAAGAGAAACAATGGACAAGATATATCCAGGACACCATTATATTTAGTTTTTTCTGTGCTAGGATGGAATTATTTTATCCCATTTTGGTGGGTACTTTTATGGTAGCCCAGAGGATGACCTTGAACTAGTTGGGGAACCTTCATTCCACAGACGGTGACTGCCTGCTTTGAACTAAAACTTTGTGATCCCATCCTGCTAGGTACCTCAAGGTCTTTTTTTCTTCCTAGAGGCATTTTGGCCTGCTTGCATTCTGTACAGCTGGAGAACAGACTAGGAACAGAATAGTAACACGTTTCAGGGCATCCATTTTCAAGTTTAAATTTACCTCATGCAGGACATGGAGAAGGCAATGGCAGCCCACTCCAGTACTCTTGCCTGGAAAATCCCATGGACAGAGGAGCCTGGTAGGCTGCAGTCCATGGCATTGCACAGAATCAGACACGACTAAAGCGCTTTAGCAGCAGCAGCAGCCACATGCAAGACAATGAGAATCATCTGTTCTCCCTAAATCTCCAACATAATCCCCTAAACCATCTAAAGCGAGCTGGGAAGGTGGCAGTTAAATGAGAAGTGGATCTACATGTTGCTGTTACTACAGTAGCCTTCTGAATACACACAGAGTTCATTTATTGATACGCAGAGTGCTCATTAATGTGTACACACAGAGTAATTGAAATGATAATTTAAACATTGTTATAAACACTTGTGGGGGAGATCTTCCCTAGTTGCCTGCACAAGGAAGCCAGTCCACAGATTTTAGGCTTTAAATTGAGAGTCAGAGAATTGAGACCTAGCAGACAGCCTTCTACATGTTCAAAATTCATGCTCTAGACCAAACCATAGTCTTCTGCTTTTGGCTACCAGTATAATTCCTCTAGTCCAGGTAGGTTTGTAATGAACTTTCTTTAACCTTTGGTATAGTGCCAGGATCTGTGACTGAATGGTCCAGTTGACTGTATAGAATAGAAGCCCATTGAGGCTAGCTTAAAATCACAAAAGGACATTAAATTAGAAGGATAAATGTGGGTCATGGTTCTGGAAGGAGTGACATGAAGAAAGCACCATGTTATTTGTAGAAAATCATCATACAGCTCCATCTTTTTTTTTTTTGCTATGTGGTCTCTATTTTGCATATATTTGCTCTATTTTTCCGTTTTATCTTTACAGATTAGCTCTATTGATTCATGGTTTCTATGTTTTCTCATAACTATGGTTTGTAAATGACTGTCTTGCCATGGCTCCAGCGCTGGCTCAACTCAACATGACCATAGGTAATTGTTTCAGTCACTGTGTGCAAATGATTGTCTCCACATAGCTTATGGATTGATGACTCCTGGATCAGGTGTTCACCCTCATCTAAAACAAGACCTTTTATCTGAGACTAACACTATGTGGACAGTTTCAAAAAAGGAGACTTTGGCTAGGTGACAACTCATCAACTATACGTGCTATCTATGGATGTGAGAAAGATGAAAGTCTGCATTATTTAGGGTTCTTTTGGTAACAGAATACACAGTGCAAATTAGTTTAATTAAGAAAGGGGAATACATCAGGTTATGTATATAAAAGTTTCAAGAGTAAGGCTGACTGGAGCAGGGAATTCATGTGATATCTTTAGATATCTCTATCATCTCTCAGATTGACTTTCCTTGTGCTAGAAGCTATTCCCAACAACGTGATAAAGAAGAGCTTCAGCATCTCTAAATTTACTTTCTACTAGCATAAAAAACTTCATCCAAACCAAACAAAACAGTAAGCTCATTATCTCTAATAATTTCCACAAGTGTCCCAAGATTTTCTCTGATTCAGCTGGTTTGGATACCTACTCACTCCTAAACTGATCATTATGGCCAGGAGGATATTGTCCTTTTATTGGCTAATCTCAGGTTATTTGACCATTTCTGCACCTAGGAGGGGTATTTAAGCCAAAAGGAAGAGATGGGCTCTTTAGCCAGTAATAAAGGATGCCAGGTAAGTGAAAATAACTGATGCCTACCTCACCGGCACATACAGGATTAAAAAGATGCCCTTAACCTCATCTGTACTTTGCTCAAATCAGTAGCCATCTAGCTTCTAGGGCAAGCAGGTAGGTTAAAACATCATGTATGCTGCATTGATGGCAAAGTTTCTAGTAAAACATCTATGCACACAAGGAACTTATATGTGGCTATACAAACAACATTGAGGTTGTATGTTGATATATAAACAAGACTGACATAATCAGAGTGTGATGTTTTGCTATTAACTCTTTGGGTAATTATCGCTCTGGACTTCAGTTTATCCATGTGCAAATGACACTGCTTGTACTAGACAACCTTCTAAGAACTTTACAAACACTGATGTACAACTCAACTTCAGGTGCTTGGACAGCACTTAGAAGACTATTAGGTAAGCATTTAAACAAGAACTGATCCTTATGTCCAGGCACCCAAAATAATTGAAAGTAATTATTTCTTTAGTTATACTGTCAATACTATTCATATGTCTTGAATATAGGCCTTGTGCTTTGAATTTTTCTTTGTAGTTGCAGAAATGGGTTTCCACTGAGTCATCCAAACTCACTTTCATGCAGTTCTAGGATGCATCTCTGAAACAACTGATCACACTTTCATGGCAGATATAACATGGTCAAAGGCAACTGGCCCATTTTGTAGAAACAAACCAAGACAAAATTAAGTTACCTGTTAGGACTCTTGATGTTTTAAGTGACTGAAATACAACTCAAAGTAATTTATATAATAAAGGGAATATGTGGAGGGTACTTATATTACTTAAAATTCCAATGGTAATCAAAGCTCAGTGCAGCAGCTCAGACAATGTCACTGACAACCCATGTTCCTTACATCTTTCTACTCTAATTTCTGCATGACTGGATTCATCCTCATATTCCATTTGGTAGATTCTTGGCAACTCTAACCTCTCCCACCTCATGGTAGCAAAATGGCTGCTGCAATTCAGACCTCTCACTCCCCTTATACTACATAGGGGGAAGACAGAATTTCTTCCAGTAATTTCTACACTAGTCCCACTCACTCACAATGATTCATATTGATCAAATCAAGTGCTCATCTTTAAATGAATTGCTCTTGCCAAGGGGATATGTGCTGATTCATTTAGACCAATTTCTGTACATCTCTGGTTTTAGGGTGGAATCAATCCCATCTAAACTGTTTTAACAGAAAGTCAAATAGGAATGAATTCCTCAACAGGTAATCAGTGCATCACTGCTGAAAGAATGAAGTATGGCTGTTGGAGATGAAACAACAAATGTCTATTTTTAGCTAATGAAAATAGTGAGTATACAGTGTACCAAATCTATCAAACTGTACTTCTTAGTTAAATGTTGTTTGTTCAGTCATGTCTGACTCTTTGCGACCCCATGAACTTTATGCCATCAGCCTCCTCTGTCCATGGGATTTCCCAGGCAAGAATACTAGAGTGGGTTGCCTTTCCTTCTCTAGGGGATCTTCCCAACCAAGAGATTGAACCTGTGTCTCCTGCATTGGCAGGTGGATTCTTTACCACTGAGCCACCATTAGAAGTCCCTTATTTTTCTATGAAGATAATTCAATTCTGTAACCAGTTCATTAATAAACAAGTACCAGAACTTGAAGAGATCTGAACAGGAAATCACTTTATTTTTTCACTCCTTATTATTTTAAATTATGCTATTGAGATTCTCCCTTTCTTGTCCCACAATGATCCCTAGGAAGAGTATATAGCTTTTCAGGTACTTTAAGTTATAGGAACAACTTTATTTTGAACATTTATACTTTTTTATTTATTTATATTTAAAATTTTATTTAAATTTTTAAATGGTTGTGCTGGATCTTCATTGTTGCATGGGCTTTTCTCTAGTTGCAGCGAGCAGGGACTACTCTCTAGTTGCAGTGTGTAGACTTCTCATTGCAGCAGCTTCTCTTGTTGTGGAATCCAGGCTCTAGGGCATGGGGGCTTAGTAGTTGTGGTTCCCAGGCTCTAGAGCACTGGCCCAACCGTTGTGGCTTAGTTGCTCCACAGCAAGTAGGATATTCCTCAACCCACAGTCGAACCTGTGTTTCCTGCATTGGCAGGTGGATTCTTAACTAACAAGCCACCAGGGAAGCCTAGACTTTTTCCAGTTAATAAAAATCTAGCCAAAATAAAGTAAGACTTCAGTTTCCTGTGTTTTCCCTTTCCCCAGCTCAAGGATCTGCAGTTGGGGAGAGGCAATGAGCTCTCTTTTTCTATTCCTAATGGCTTTTATACCCCTGTTCTTTCATTCTCCAGTTAATTGCAATTGGAGAAAAGGAAGAATAAGGAAGTTGTTGTTGTTATTTTAACTTAATTGGTGCTTCTCACATTTCTCTCTTGACTAACACTGACTGGCTCTTGTGACAGGGTTTGAAATCCAGGCTCTATAATGAGGCATGTTTTGGTGTTCTCTGAAGCTCTGTAGAGGCCATAACATTGCATAGTTTCCTGAAGCAGGCAATACATGCTCCCCCTGACTAGAACTAATGCACATTTTGAAAGGCACAATTTTTCAAATGGGAGCAGTAATTTACTAAATCAGAGTGAAGTTCTTGTAGGAACATAGAAAAGCCCAGAGGATCTTAGGCAGAGTTAATGTAGAATAATCACAATAGCAATTGCAAGAAAGAAATATTTGTTATGTAAGCATCTTATTTTAGCCCATTTTTCACATGTATTTCATACATTAAGCCTCTTCTGTCTAAGCTTCACTGTCTGAATCTCATTCTCTCTTCTTTCTTATTTCCTATCCCTTATTCATTGCTCATCCATTTACAGATACACTTCTACAACTGATTCTCTTTATCTTTTGACCTCTTTCAATACAGACTCTACCCTATCCACTTTCAGGTCCATTTTAATCAAGTTGTGGATTGTTAACAGAAAGATGTTCTTAAGTTTTGGACCTAGTCCTTCTTCCTCGCTTTCACTCTCTAGTGCTAAATTCTAATTATGGACCCAGTGAATGCGTGAGTGCTGAGTTGTGTCCGACTCTTTGCAACCCTATGGGCTGTTGCCTACCAGCCATCCCTCTCCATGGGATTTTCCAGGCAAGAATGCTGGAATGGGTTGCCATGCCCTGCTCCAGGGGATCTTCCTGACCCAAGGACCAAACCCACATCTTCTGCATCTCCTGCATTGGCAGGTGGGGTCTTTACCACTGAGCTAACAGGGAAGCCCATATGGACCCAGTATCAAGACACAGATCCATAATATAAGGATTCACACAAATCATATGTTCTTTGGGGTTTAAAGTGTAAGATAACAGAACATAAAGAAGAAACTTTAGAAACACTACAGCAACATAGACTCTGATTACTATTTTTTTAAATGAAAGGACTTAGATCACATTAGTGCTAAGACGAAATGTTTCAGAGCATAAAACCTCCAGTTAAAGTTTTTACTTTGACTTTTTTTTTCTCTTTGTGTGACAGGTCTTTGAACTTTTTGTCCTCCATCCCCCATCCTCATACTATATTACTATATTTATCTGACTTATTTAATTTCCTTTCCTAAACTCATTTCAATACTTATCTTTGGCCTTTTGTTCACAAGAATATTATAGTAAGTGAGCACCCTAATTCCATTCCTCTCTTGGTAATTTTGTGGCATTTTTCCTACTCTATGCTTATAAAAAGTGAAGAAGAAACATTTCATTAAATCTGATAGGCACAATGAGTCATTTAAAATAGTTACGAAACCCAATTCATAATAGTATGTCTTATTCCAATGTCCCTGGAATTATTTATGTCCTAGGGAGGCAGAGTACTTTCTGTGTTCCAGAGGAGAAACAAAAAAGGAAAGAAAGAAAAGCTTTAGTTGTTCTAAATCAAATTAACTTTGAATTAGCCAGCACATAACAAACTGAGGAAATATTCTAGACACTTAAACACACACACACATATAATCTCACACAAAACTCACTTCAAAATTTGCCTGAGAGCTTGTTTTTCCAATTGCATTGTGGTCTCTTTCTCTAGGGACACAGTTTCCCCCAAGATAAGCTGTTATTTCAATTGGAGAAAAAAGTAAGACATGATATATACTAACACAACACACACACATTTGGCAAGCATTTTAGTTTATAGCTTTAGAAGATAAACCAACAGTCTCCACACTCCTTCTTGCTCCTAGGGTCTCTGTTTTTAGCCATTCCCTGTTTCTCTCTCTCTCACTGTCCCCACTCCCATCTTACTTGTAGGGATAGATAATTTTCATAATTTACACATTGGTATCAATCTCCAAAATGTTCAAAACCCAACTTTATAATTTTCTTTTTATCCTATTTACTGGGTGTTCTGGGCTGAATAATTATTCCAGTTAGATAGCTCTGTCTTCACAGACAGCTCCAAGAGTTTCCTATAAGCAAGCCCAAGTACCTTTGACTTCCTTCTGATCCTGCCTTGTAATCAAACCTTTATACTCTACTTTCTCCATTCAGGGGAGAGGTTCTTCTGATAAATCTGGACAGCCTTATGGAATATCTTCCATGATAAGTGTCTTGACCACCTGAATGTGCTCAATGTTCCTGTTAAGTTGCTGGTTTCTCTCTCTTGATCTCTCTCTCTCCTTTAATTATAGTCTCATTTTGGTTAATTGAAATCTCTGGTATTAGGAGGTTCTATCCTTAATTGTGATGAATTTACATTTCTTCATGGCAACTACCAATTCCAACTGATAGGTCAGTCTGTTTGCTGAACCATTCACTCCAAGGAGGCTAAATTCACTTTCTTTCTCTATTTTCCAGCTTTGACAACCATCTTCTGCCAATAACATGTGCCACTCCCAAATAACTACAGATTCCTTTTTTATCCTCTGTACCTGCAATGTAGGCTCAGTTGCTTCAACTCTTTGTAATCCCATGGACCATAGCCTGCCAGGCTGCTGTGCCCATGAAATTTTCCAGGCAAGATTACTGGAGTGGGTTGCCATGCCCTCCAGGGGATCTTCCTGACCCAAAGGTTGAAACTGCATGTCCTGTATCACAGGCAAATTCTTTACTGCTGCACCACCAGAGAAGCCACAGAATATTTACAAGACACATATATATTAAAATCCTCTTTGTGTAAATGTCCCTCTAAGAAGTCATATATATGACCATATATGATACAGCTATTAAATCTGTAACATCCCCAGCAGAGATGTGGATCTTCCATTTCACAAGCACTTGGATTTGTTCATTCACTCAGGAAATATAGGTAGTTCTTGCTACTCTTCTAGGTGGTGGTAATAGAAAAGTGACCAAGAAAGGGCATGGTTCCTGCCATCATTGAGGTTTCATTTAGTGGTGATACACATTGACAAGTGAACAGATTAATAAAGATAATTTGTAGTAATGCCAAACTTTATGAAGGAAAGAAAGGATAATATATAAGAGACTGGGCAGAAGTAGAGAGCTACTTTTCAGTGAATGGTTAAGGAAAGTCTCTTTGATGGTGTGAAAACTGAATCAAGATGAAAAGGAACAAACCATGTGAAAATCTAGAGAAAGACTGTTTTCAGGCAGAGAGAACATTTCCAACATGAGCTAAGTTTGAGGTGTTTGAGAAACAGAAAGTCAGTGTGGCTGGAGCATGATGAGCAAAAGGGAGAGTGGTAAGAAATGAGATCACAGAGTTAGACAAGGGAAGCTTCTGCTAAGGAGAGCTTTGGATAAGCTTTATTACATTACACATAGCTTATGGGTTTGTGCAGACCAGGATTGCGTTTTTTTTTTTTTTTTTGGGGGGGGGGGGCAGTTCAGTACTTTTTTTTTCTTTATTTTTAGTGAAAGTCACTCAGTTGTGTCCAGCTCTTTGTGACCCCATGGATTAATTGGAGGATAATTGCTTTACAATGTAGTGTTGGTTTCTCCGATACATCAATGTGAATAAGCCACAGATATACATATGTCCTCTCCTTCTTGAAACTCCCTCCCACCTCCCACCCAATCCCATCCCTCTAGGTTGTCACAGAGCACTGGGTTGAGCTCCCTGCAGCATAATAGCAAATTCCCACTAGCTATCTGTTTTATGGATCTATGTGGGCTTCCCTGGTAGCTCAGCTGATAAAGAATCTGCCTGCAGTGCAGGAGACCATGGTTTGATTGCTAGATCGGGAAGATCCACTGGAGAAGGGATAAGCTACCCACTCCAGTATTCTTGGTTTCCCTTCCTTGGTGGCTCAGATGGTGAAGAATCCACCTGCAATGCAGGAGACCTGGTTTTGATCCCTGGGCTGGGAAAATTCCCTGGAGAATCTATGCTGCTCTCTCAGCTTGACCCACCCTCTCCTTCCCCTCTACTGTGTTCACAAATGTGTTCTCTATGTCTGCATCTCTATTCCTGCCCTGCAAATAGGTTCATCAGTATCATTTTTCTAGATTCCATATATATGCCGTTTATTCAATATTTGTTTTTCTGACTTAATTCCAAGAAAACACTTTCATCTCAGGCAAAGCATAATGGTTAGTCATCCTATCACATCTCAGATATCTGTGTCAAACATGCAGAAATACCATCCCAAGGCCTGAGCTGTCTCTCTCCCAAGATTAACTGACAGTGGCACAAGTGTACTCTACAACCCATCCTTCCTCCATTCTCTTATCTCAAACCTCAGTTCCCATTTTTTCTCCCCAAAGAAGAGGCAAAGTTATATGTGTTGGTAAGGGTGGAGGTGGGAGAGGAAAGAGTTTGAGACTTAAGAAGAGATCAGCTCTGAAACAGACATTGTGATAGGAACACTTAGAAGTAAAAGAAAACAATGAAAAGCTTGCAGATTGGCAGCAAAGACCCAGTCAGTGCCAGTCAGCATGATTTGGAAATGAACCAGCTCTGCAAAATTCTGTGACCCTTCCTATCTGCAGGGAAGCCTAAGAGATACATCATTATTTCTACTTATTAAATACTTGGAGGGCCTCCAGAGGAAGGTGCTAGCTACATTGAAATTAGTCGCAAGAGGACAACTGCTTTTAAATCAAGGGCGAGAAAGGAATGAATTGGGCAATGGTGGGGTCACCAGTGAGATAAACTCCCTGCTTATTGTGGTGTCATCTCTAGGAGTCTATAGCAGTTTACCAATTGACTGTAGTTGCAGGAAGCCCTATACTCACACTTATACCAGAGTAGGACCAGTCAGTAGCAAGCCTTTGATATTTACATCCTAAGTGTAATCATTCAGAAGATAAACAGCAAAAGATAGAAGCTGAATCACAATTTCACTCCAGAAATAGATACCCGCTCCCTCTTCAATTGCACTTTGTGAAATGCCTTTTAATTTCAAATGCCCCTGTTTTGCTGTTGCATCAAAAAAAAAGCTCATTATCTGAAGCACCATTAACCTTCAGCACCATTGACATAAATATGATGCACTCTCCATATTAAACACAAACTGTTCAGCAATTCGAGGACTGACCCATAAGCAGGGTACTTAGGAGGTGACCACAGTGAGATATAACAGCTAGATAGGGAGCCAGAGACACTGATGGGGGATATTTTGGGGGAAGGTGGATGAGGAGGGAGTGGGGTAAAAACATGTCTGATTAGTGAGGGACTTTGCTATAGTTAACCATTAGAGAAATATGAATATTTGTTGTTTTAGAACTACTAGTACCATGGGCATTGAAGGCAGGAACACAGTAGCACTGGTTGGATTGAATGAAACAGGAAGAAGATGCGTAATAGAAATCTGCTTTACGCAATAGTTGCACAGTTACTTTTAGCAGAGGTTCTAGTTCCTCCTTGTGGGTTTCCCAGGTGGCGTTAGTGGTTAAGAATTCGCCTACAATACTGGAGACCCAGGTTCAATCCCTGGGTCCAGAAGATCCCCTGGAGATCTCCAGTATTCTTGCTTGGAGAATCTCCATGAACAGAGAAGCCTGGCAGTCCATGGGGTCGCAAGGAGTAGGACATGACTGAGCGACTAAGCAACAACCCTAAGTTCCTCCCAAAGAAGTAAATATGGTTGAGTTAGATTTTCTCTTTCATGTTTTCCCTAGCTCAAGCCTGTAATGACAGTGAGACCATGTTGACCGTTGCTTGGGTCACTGTGTGACTGTGAGGGCTCCCCTCCCCTGCTTCAACACACCCACCACTCCCCACCAGCATCCGTTCACAAACCTGAAATCCCACTCAAATTCCAAAATCACAGATTTACTTATCTGCCTATGGCACTGGGGCTTCAGAAAGTAACTGTTTGTGTATAATCACAATCACTTTGGAAATCCTAAAACTTAGAGTAATTGTTAGGTTGAGAATCAGCATCTTGACATGAGTTTATAATTTTGAACTACATTCTAGAATAATAACTGGATACAAATCTGAGATTTGGGGAAGAAGATAGATTGGTTTTGATGAGGGGAGATGGAAGTGTGAGCACAAGGCATAAAGTTCAGTCTCAGAGCATGGGTCATTGTGGGGGAAGGCAGGAGGAATGATGGAGGTACCTCTGAGCAGCTATGGAAACAGAGGTTGGGAAGCAATAGAGAGCAGAAAATGATATAAAAAGGGAGGTATGAGCATGAAGAGGAAATATAAATGATAAAACAGCCAGAAGATAGGGAAAAGAGAACAAAACTGGGTTAAACAAAGTCTAGGTTTACTGGCATGTACTAGTAGGCTACTGCCCTGAATGCTTTATGACACAACACATTTTCTGAGACTGAATTGTTGTTGATATTAACTCAATTAAAATTTGATTGCCTGCTTTATGTCATGCACTGTGCTACGTATACAGTAATGACAGAGACACTCATGGGACTTCCATTCTGGTAAAGGTTACCTGGAACTGCAATCAGTGTATGGGACAGAAGATGGTGGGTGGATCATTATATAAAGGAGTAGTGGGGAGGTGCTTAATCCAGTCTTGTGTAGAGGCATAGGAAGCTTCTTAGAGGAAAATACTTTTAAGCTGATGCCTAAAGAATCAGTAGAAGTATGTCAAGAGGATATGGTGAAGATGGCAAGAGAGTTCCAGTTGGGAGAAATAGCCTACACACAAGTCTAGAGGCAAAATGTTTGTATTTCAAGGAACTAAGAAGAACCTGATTGGAACACACAGTGCAGGTGGAGAGAGGGGAGAAATTAGGTTGGGAAAAAAGGCTGGGGTCATATCAAGGAAGAGCCATGTTAATTTATTTATGCTTTATCTTAAGAGCTATAGGACGTCATTTCATTTCAGTCTTCTCAAGCCAATATTCTGGGGTCAGGTCCTTCCAAGTTATTTCTGCTAGTTGTCATTCTTCTGTCTAGGATACACTCAGTTGTGTAGAGGTTTAGCCATCATGGATTAAAATCTTCAAAGCACCAATGTGAAATGCTTTTTGGTACCTGTTGAAGTCAATATGAGAAATTTATAGACTCCCTGGGAAGGTCATCTGACTCAAGATAGAAAGTATTACCCAGGGAATTTAATGTTGATATCTGTCTGATCCACAAATAGGACACTCTGACCTCTAATGTCCCTTCTGACTTGAGTGCCCATGACTTTGGCCTAGATATTCTGCCTTTCACCTCTGTACTCTTTTTATCACCCCCAGCTACCTGCCCAAGTGTGAGGATAGTAGGAAGGTACAAACTATTGATACAACTACATGGGCAATAAGCCCAGCTTCATCCAACTTGGGAAGACAACTTACTCCATCTTCTCAGTTATCTTCGAAACCAATTAAGGTCTTCCCCACCCTGCTTATTCAAGCCAGATGCCTCTTCTGATTGCAGTCTGTCCTCCTGTCTAAGCTCCTCTGATTGTTCAGGTATGTCTCCTCTGGTGGAGAGCACCTACTGATTTACAGACCCTCTTTCTTTCCCTCACCTCTGATACCCTCCTGGAAACTTAGATTCTGCTTTGGGCTGTGGTTTGCAGCAACCTACAGGCATCATTAACTTTCTAGAGGAGCTGGAAAGGCTTCTTTCTTTCTTGTGGCCATTTGATTATCTTATTTAAATAAGTTAAGACTGTTGAGGCAATGTCATTGAAGGAGAAGAAAATGTACATCAATAGACCTGACTCTTAGTTCTGCTCTTCTCTGCCCTGGCTGTGGGATCTTCAGTAATTCACTTATTTATTTTTTCTGTCTTGGTTTCCCCTTGAAAAAGAAGTAATGGATATGACAGTACTCTGAAAAGTACGATATTCAGAAATGATAAGGTAATAATTATATAATCATTATCATCATATACAGATCTGACATATGCAATGCAGGTCATATACTCAGATACATGCATTGGCAGATGGCTTCTTATAAGCTCTGAACATACCACAGGCCTCTTCCTGCTCAGGAAAGATGAAGCATGATCCTGGAATTTACAGCAGGATATACACTCACGTAATGGAGCTTCTCCATCCAAACAACTATTCTGCACTCCAGAGTTAAGTTTCTATTTATTCAGTGGCTTATTTCATCAATATGCTAGGCCACCTTCCCAGGCTGGCACACATCTTCATGCGCCCCTGCCTGCCAAATTATTCTTTTGAAGGCATCCCTCCCTTTTCTTTGTATCCACACTCCATACATTGTACAAATTTCAAATCTGTTTGCGTTTGCAGCATTCAGAAATCTTACCTGTAGTTTTTTTCTCCGTGTGTACCTGATAACGACAGAATCAAAATGACAATTCTTCCTTGCTTGAGGACCTGAGGTGTCAAATGGCAAGACTGGAATTCTGGTCTGTGAGGCAGCTTTGGCCAGCCCTGAAATGGAATCCTAAGAGGCCTATTGTGACTCCAACAAACAGAGTACAGCTCCCAGCTAGGGGGGTAAGTGAGATGGTTACAGACTTGCCTTTCAGGCCGCTTGTCCTTCCCAGATCACAGCTGAAAAGCAAGGCAGCTGGACAAAGGGCTGCTAATGGTCAAAACAGCTGCTACATACCCCAATATTCATGTCCTTTACACAGGAAGAAAACGCCTTCATCCTCACCCTACGTCAATACTGTTTTATCCTGTATACAGTTCCAGCAGAAATGGACATTTTCTTCCCCTGTCTATAGTAGATTAGAAGCCACAAAACAGGGAACAGAAAATAGGGGTCCCCCATTCCTACTGCTGGGTTATTAATGTCAGTCATGCTGACAGCTGCAAAGAGTGACACACGAGTAGAAAGTAGTAACTAAAAAGACTGAAGAATGGAAAACTTCAGTTGTTTGGGAACTTTGAGAGACAGGGAAAATAGTAATACCTGTTTTCAGAGTCCCTAAAAGCGTCATTACATGAAAGTACAATACTGTGCTTAATGACACTAAGTCATCAGGAAGAAAAAACCAAATTACATTATATATCTTCTCTTTAAATAAGCATGAACCTCTATTTGTCTGTAATTTTAAAGGAAGACAGAATGTAATTTAAAAAAAACACTGAAATTCAAAAATATCATTTCTTCCATTGTTTCTTTCATTCATGAAATATGAATTGAGGACTCTGCTATGTATTAGGCACAGGGTATAGAATGGTGAACAAGACATAGCCCGTGCCACCTTGAAGATCAAATTCTAGTGGGAAAGACTGACAAGGTAACAAGTGATTAACAAGCAGGATGAAAAGGTGCTAAGAGATCACTTGGGAGGGACACTAAACTTGGACATTAGCATTCAGGGAAAGCTTACTGGAGGATATGATGTCTACCAATCAGACAGAAGTAAGTGGAGATAAAGAGTTCTATGCAGTGTATGCATGCTAAGTTTCTTCAGTCATGTCTGACTCTTTGCGACCCCATGGACTGTAGCCCACCAGGCTCCTCTGTTCATGGAATTCTCCAGGCAAGAATACTGGAATGGGTTGCCATGCCCTTCTCCATTTCTATGCAGAGGCAACATCATATATGATAGACTGAAAATGAAAAAGAATATGGCTCATTTGTGGAAATACCAGTAGTTTGGTGAGAAGGGAAAGATGGGCAAGTACCAGAAAATAGGTTAGGATGTTTGGTGTTTTCATAAAGAACAATGGGAAGCCATTGAAGAGTTTTAAGTTCCTGAATAATTGGAATCAATTTTTTAAATTTAAAATGTTTACTCTGGCTACAGTGTGGTTAACAGATTGGAGGGAGCAAGACTAGAGATGAGGAGTAGAGTTGGATAGCTGTTTTAGTAACCCAGGTGAAAGCAAATGGAAGCCAGTTCTAAGATAGTGTCTGTATATATGGAGAAAAGATGGATTTGAAAGACACTTAGAAATAGCACTGATAGGATATTGTGTGAGAGAGGAGTCAAGGATAATGTCTAATTTTTTATATGGTGACATGCAAAAATGCATGGCTTGCATGGTGGTAGACAGTGGCAGTGCTATTTTCCTTAATATCCCTACTTAGCTACCCAGTAGCTGTGAAATCAAATTCAGCTTTTTCATTTTTAAAATGATTAATTTAGACTAGATCATTGGTTTTCAATGGGATTCCCAGGTGGAGCAGTGGTAAATGATCCACCTGCCAGTGTAGGAGATGCAAGAGATACAGGCTCAATCCCTGGGTCAGAAAGATCCCCTGGAGAAGGAAATGGTGCCCCACTCCAGTAATCTTGCCTGGAGAATCCCATGGACAGAGGAGCCTGGTGCACTATAGTCCCTAGGGTTGCAAAGTGTTGGACACGGCTGAGTGACTGAGCACACACTCACATTGAGTCTCATTAGGGGAGACTTTGACCCTCACTCAGGATACATTTGGCAGTGTCTGGAGACCTCTTGGAGAAGGAAATGGCAACCCACTCCAGTATTCTTGCCTGGAGAATCCTGTGGACAGAGGAGCCTGGAGGGCGGCTGTCCATAGCATCACACAGAGTTGGACACGACTGAAATGACTTAGCAGCAGCAGCAGCAGGAGACATACTGACTGTCACATTCAGTGGGGGAGAGGTCTTACTGACATTGAGTGAGTAGAAGTTAGAAATGCTGCTAAAGATACTACAGTGCACAGGAGAGTCCTTTTACCTCATCTAAAAATTATTTGGTCCCCAACTGTATAGCGCATGGAACTCTACTCAATGCTATGTGCTAGCCTAGATGGGAGGGGAGTTTGGGGCAGAATGGATACATGTATATGTATGGCTAAGTCCCTTCACCGTTCACCTGAAACTATCACAACATTGTTAATCAGTTATATCCCAATACAAAATAAAAATTTAAAGTTTGAAAAAGAAAATAATTATTTGCTCCCAAATGTAAATAGTGCCAAAGTTTTGAAGCCCTGGTAGAGATAATGTAAAGGATTTGGATTATATAAACGCAAAAGTCTATTCAAAGCTTTTGAGTTGTGTATACTTTGACACTGTAGGGAATCAACTTTTAGTGAGTATCTTCTGGAAGACTCTCTTCTATGTACCAGGTGGATAAATGAGGCATTACTAGAATTATATGACTGATAATAACTGGACATTTGTGGATATAATCTCAATAACCTACACCAGTTTTCAAGAGGATCCAGGTGAATCATGTACTGCAGGTATATGGAGTATGGGTGCACATGGCACTTAGAAGATATCTGGAAACTTACTCCAATCTTCAAGAGACCTAGAGTGCTTCCTGTCTGCATTATTTTTTCCCCCAAAATGCAATGTACCCACTTATACTTTAGAGCAAAGGAACAGGAAAGAGATAATGGGGCAGTGGCAGCTCTGGCCTGAGCTGTGTATCTCCTAGAATCACTCTTGTTGTCAGAAACCCTGATGTACAGCATTTAGCTCCATGTATAGGACTACAGGTGGATCCCCACAGGGTGTCTACCCCAGGCAAAGATATTTTATTAACTTTTGGCTTTGGGATGTGGCTTACATTTTGATAGCAGGTGCTGCCCTCCATTCTGTATAAGAAATACACTTCCTGAAGGTGTGCCTCCCACTCTTAGGGGCTTCTTTATAGATAGAGCATAAAATTCAGACCATTTGTGTAAGGCTATGGAGTTCCTAGTCCTTACTCAAGGCCTTCATAGCACATGGTAAGCATTCAATAAATAATGTTTGTTTAGTGAATGAATTAAGTCCCTACATTTTGGGGGCCAAAGAGTAACCTCTCAGTCCCTTGAAAGGGAAAAAAGGAGAAAGACAAATATACCTTTTTTTAAATTGTTAAATTTATTTTTTAACTTTTTATTCTGTATTGAAGTATAGTTTATTAACAATGTTGTGATAGTTTCAGGTGGATAGCAAAGGGACTCAGCGATATATGTATATATGTATCCATTTTTTCCAAAACTCCCTTCCCATGCTGGCTGGCACATAATTTTGAGCAGAGTTCTCTGTGCTAAACAGTAGGTGCTTGTTGTTTATCCATTTTAAATATAGCAGTGTGTACATGTTCATCCCAACTGTCCAACTATCCCTTCCCCACATCCTTCCCCGCTGATAACCATAAGTCTGTTCTCTAAGTCTGTACATCTCTTTCTGTTTTATAAATAAGTTCAGACAAATCTACTTTTTATAAGTAGATATTTACTGAGTGCCCACTATGTGGCAATGCTGTTGAAAGTACTTAGGGTTTTCGCATTATGAACCAGGCTAGGCCTTCACCAGACACTGAATTTACTGGAACTCTTATCTTGGACTTCCAAGAGTCCAGAACTATGAGAAGTAAATTTCTGTTGTTTATAAACCATATATTCTCTGATATTTTTGTTATGGCAGCCCAAATGGGCAAAGACACTGATTTATGCTTTAATATCTTTAGATAAAAGCTAGAAGGCCACCTAGGATTCTGTTGCAATTATCAGAGGCAAGTAACTGTTGCTGTTGTTCAGTCACTAAGTCATGTCTGACTCTTTGTGACCCCATGGACTGCAGCATGCCAGGCTTCCCTGTCCTTCACTATTTTCAAGAGTTTGCTCAAACTCATTTCCACTGAATCAGTGATGCCTTTCAGCTATCTCATCTTCTGTCACCTCCTTCTCTTCTTGCCTTCAGTCTTTCCCAGCATCAGGGTATTTCCCAATGAGTCAGCTCTTCCCATCAGGTGGCCAAAGTGTTGGATCTTCAGTATCAGTCCCTCCAATGAATATCTAGGACTGATTTCCTTTAGGAATCACTAATTTGATCTCCTTGCTGTCCAAGGGACTCTCAAGAGTTTTCTTCAGCACCACAGTTTGAAAGCATCAATTCTTCAGTGCTTAGCCTTCCTTTATGGTCCAGCTCTTACATCCATACATGACTACTGGAAAAACCATAGCTTTGACTATATGCACCTTTGTCAGCAAAGTGATATCTCTGCTTTTTAATATGCTGTCTAGGTTTGTCATAGCTCTTCTTCCAAGTAGCAAGCATCTTTTAATTTTATGGCTACAGTCACCATACACAGTGATACTGGAGCCCAAGAAAATAAAATCTGTCACAGCTTTGACTTTTTCCCTTTCTATCTGCCATGAAGTGATGGGACCAGATGCCATGATCTTTGTTTTCTGAATGTTGAGTTTTAAGCTAGTTTTTTCACTCTCCTCTCTCACCTTCATCAAGAGGCTCTTTAGTTTCTCTTCACTGTCTGCCATTAAAGTGGTATCATCTGCATATCTGAGGTTATTTATATTTCTCTTGACAATCTTAATTCCAGTTTGTGAGTCATCCAGCCCAGCATCTCACATGATATACTCTTCATTTAAGTTAAATAAGCAGGGTAACAATATACAGCCTTTACATATACTCCTTTCCCAATTTTGAACCAGTCAGGAAAGGAGTACATCAAGGTAATAATGTAGGTCAAAACCAGCAAGGCAGCAGTGAATGTGGTAAGAAATGAGTGGATACTGGATATATTTTGAAGATGGAGCCAACAGGTTTGCTGATAGATTGAATGTGGCTACAAGAGAAGAGAAGACTCCAGAATGACTCAAGTTTTTGAACCTGAGCAATGGGAAGTATGAAGTTTCTGAACACTAAGATGAGGAAAGTTGTGCATGAATTGAAATTCAGTTTTAGACTAGTGAGCCTGAGATATGTATTAGACATCTAAGCGAAGGTGTCCAAAAGGCAGCTGATTGTATCATCAAGCTTAGAGAGAGTTGTGAGATGAAGATGTGAAAGCCATGAGACTGGATGCGATTTTTAAGGAAGGGCGTATAGGTAGAGAAAAGAACGACTATCTGGATTCAACATTAATAGACCTTTGTCAATTGACCAGGGGGTGGGGGCTGACTCTGCCTGTTCACTTTCCATAGAGTGAACACTGCAGCAGCCCACCCACCCCCAGCAGCCTCCAGAATGGGGCTTGGAGCTTTAGAACCTTAGCTCCCTACACTAGGTCCTACTGTGCACACTCCTCTCAGAGAAACAATAGCTAAATCTTCTGTGCGATTTTTAAACCTTTGACAGGTTACTTGGTTATAAATATTTATCATTCCCTCTAGGCTAATATAATGATTGTTAATCCTAGATGAATGAGAATCCATTCTTACCAGGGTGAGGGAATTTTTTTTTCCCTCTGTATAATTCATATGCAAATGTTTTGAAAAGCAGTTTGAAATGCAAGCTGCCACCTGTCAGTTTGCTTTTCGCAGTGGAGAGGAAGTCACCATTGTCCCCTGAATTCTGAGAAGAGCAAGTGTTTGCCTCACTCCAGGCATCTTGTTTGCAGGCTGAAAGCTTCCCATGGTAGGTGTTACTTTAGGTAGGAGCTTCACTCCCAAAGCTGTTGCTCAGTGTTTATCATCATTGCAAAGGGCGTTTCTCTTCCTTTGAGGGCATCTATCTTAAATCCTGTGTGAAGACACAGAGAAACATAAAGGAGGAATGAGAAAAGGTGAGGCAGCAAGTACTGGGGTAAGGTGTTGCTCTAAGGTCACCATATTCCTTGCCCTGCCTCTCAGATAGGAATGCATCCAGCATTAGTTCTAATTCCCTTGAAACTGTTTAGGTATATTTCACATTGTAATCAGAGTAAATTAATCTTGATTTCTAAGTTCTATGGCTCTAGTGACTATGATCATTCACATGTACAGGCTCTAGGTGCAGGGCACACAGGCTGTTTAAGATAACAATTTTCATACCCGCATGAATGTACCCTTGGGGGTACATGAAGACTTCATAGGGGACACACAAACACAATTTTAAGACAATCAGCTGCCAGATTCTCAATTTTCATAAATTTTAATAGCCTTTTTCCTAAAATAGATGTATAGTTGGAGAGTCAGGCTAGTTCTCCTTTTGTACCTATTCTTTCAAAGTCAATCTTCTGCTCTGCATAAGAAAGGCATACCCCTTACTCATCTGAATTATTATAATCTGTTCCATCCTCTGACTGTTGTTAAAGAATGCAATATTTTGAAGAGAGGGTCTTGTGAGAGTAAACAGAGAACCTTTGTAAGAAGTGCCTTTTATAAGTTCACATTTACTATTAACCAAAACCTATCTTCTGCTTGCTGTTAATTTCCACAAAGTACATTAAAGTCTTAAAAGCATAACATCTACCTATATATAGAAGTAGGACAAAATGTTCCCCAAATGTACGGTCTAGTATGTAATTACTTGAACTTTAGAATATCAGGTCCATTTCATTAGGGTTAATTTCTCCCTCTTACGTATGTTCTATTTCTGTTAAATTGTTTTTAATCATGAAATGAAATTATTGACCTATCTATATATAATAATTCTCAAATATCTGTCTCTCTATTCATCTGTCATATCATTCAAAGGCACTTTAAAACCATCTGAAATTGAAATTTAACATTAAATATTTAGATCCTAATTCACACCCTATGGGGAAAAATATATGTACACTTTTAAATTTTGTGTTGTTCATTCTCCAATTTTGTATAATTTCATAGACAATGTGCTTCTAAATGAAAGTTATATATATATAATATGTTTTTATTTTTCTAAATAAATTGCTTTTGATAATTTATAAATATATACAGAGAAGTATGCAACCAATAAATGTACATCTTTATAAATTATCACAAAGTGAATAGACCCATGTAACCAGTCAAAAATTGAAAACATTTTCAGCTCTACAGAAAGCCCCTTGAGCTTTCCACTCATTATCTCATTCTTCCTCCCTGTAGGTAACCACACTCCTGAATTTTAATAGCATAGATTTATATGTTTTTTTAAAAAAAAAACTGTTTATTTAAGCTAAATCATACAGCATGTATTCTGGTGTGCCTTGTTTCTTTTATTCAACATTATATTTGAGGCATGCATCCATGTTTTTTTGTGTGTGGCAGTATCCATTTATTTTCATAGCTATATAATATTCTATTAAATGAATATAACAAAATGTATTCATCTCTTCTACTATTGATGGACATTAAACATTTCTACTGTTTCCAGTTTGAGGCTATTAAAAGCAATGCTACTACTCTTGTGAGAGTTGTGAGTTAGTTAAGTTTTATTTGGGGTAATATGAGGACTGTATCCCAGGAGACAGCACCTCAGACAGCTCTGAGAAAGTGCTCCAAATATGTAGGGGGAAAGGACAGTATAAATGTGATTTTGGTAAAGGGGGAGTACATGGAATCAAACACATATTTTTGATAGAAAAGTTTCTACTGGTCTCATTAAGTTTCTGCTAGTCACGAGAAAAAAAAAAAAAAAACAGTCGTCACCATGAAAGATTTTAATGCTTTTCTAGATATGAGGAAATACAAGAATTGGGCTCATAAAATCAGCTCCTAAGAATATCTGACTATCTGAAGACCTGTCCTGCCAGTTTTCCTGGAGCACAGAGTGCCTCATTTCTGCTCTCCATCCTGAACTCCTTCAGAGGGTGCAGCAGCACATGACTTAATCCATGTAGGGGTAGATGGCAAGCACCCACAGCAAGTGCCAACTTGTTGCTGACAAGAGTCAGAGGATTTTCTACCCACCCCTCATCCAGAAACAGATAGGAATTTCTTCTGCTTTGGGCCCAGAATCAATGGATTTTTGCTTGCACTTTATGGGAGAAAGGATTAGTTGCTCTTCTACTAACAGCTTGACCTTCACTTTGTAGGAAAGAAGGATGCTGGGAAGGAACTGGACATCTTACTTAACTGTTAAGCAGCAGCTAATTACATACTGCACCACCAAGGGGTGGAAGTGGAGGAACTCTCTCAGTCCCCCACCCTACCTCCAATGTTCTTCACAAAAACCTGGAGATTTCCACACATGTGAGCTTGTAAATCAGTGTGAGCTCTTCTTGGGTCAAGAACTTGTTATTCCAAATTGATTGTCATTTATACTTGCCTTTAAATATTTCATAAAATTCCAGCTGTTTGCATCTTACCATTTTGTATGGTGGCTATTTTTTTTCTCTTATGCTTTGCCAAAAAATGGAAAAGCTCTGTTTCATCTCTTCTTAGAGACAGAAACACTTGTCACTTTGGTATGTTTATTTGGTTGCTTTGATACCTCAACTCTCTGACAGGCTCAAAAAAAAGTTATTTGTTAAATTATCCATCTTCTCTGAACTGAGAGTGAGAGCAGTTTCCTCTTGTGGCTTTCTATCTCCTAAGCATGAGTGGAACTCTCAAATATCATTACTATGGACATTCTTATATATATCATTGATATACTCATGTATACCTTTCTGTTGGGTACATACCTAGAAGTCGAATTCATGAGTCATGCATGCATGTGTTCAACTTTAGTACACACTGTCAGTCTTCCAAAGTGTTTTATCAATTTAGAATCCTAGCAGTGTGTAAGAGTTCTAGACAACACTTGGTATCACCATTTGTTGTTATTTGAGTCATTCCTAAAGGCATATAAAGGTAATTCATTGTGGTTTAATGTTAATTTCTCTATTGAGCACATTTTCATTTGCATAATTTTATTTCTTTTGCCCTTTGTGGGAATTCTTTCTGTATCATGGAAATGAGCACTTAAAAAGCATATGTGTTTCAGACATTGTTTCTCACTTTGTGGCCTGCTTCTTTGGTCTCTTAATGGTGCCTTTTTAAAAAGCAAATTGACTGAGATGTAATTTATATACAATAAGTATAATACAATACTGTCCTGTCCTGGGCTCACTCCTATGCTACATTCCACAATTGGTCTAACTGCTGGGTCTGTGGAGTGCTCCCCTCTTCATCAGTGGAAGACTTCCCATGGTGGGCATCTCCACTTTAAGGAAAGAACTTTCTCTTTGTGAATACCTTTGACAACAACAATCATATGTGATGTCTCTTCTTAATCTGATGACATCTAAGAAGAGGAGAGTGAAAAAGTTGGCTTAAAACTCAACATTCAGAAAACTAAGATCATGGCATCCAGTCCCATCACTTCATGGCAGATAGATGGGGAAACAGTGGAAACAGGGGCTGACTTTATTTTTCTGCTCTCCAAAATCACTGCAGATGGTGATTGCAGCCATGAAATTGAAAGATGCTTACTCCTTGGAAGGAAAGTTATGACCAACCTAGACAGCATATTAAAAAGCAGAGACATTATTTTGCCAACAAAAGTCCATCTAGTCAAGGCTATGGTTTATCCAGTGGTCATGTATGAATGTGAGAGTTGGACTATAAAGAAAGCTGAGTGCCAAAGAATTGATGCTTTTGAACTGTGGTGTTGGAGAAGACTCTTGAGAGTCCCTTGGACTGCAAGGAGATCCAACCAGTCCATCCTAAAGGAGATCAGTCCTGGGTATTCATTGGAAGGACTGATGTTGAAGCTGAAACTCCAGTAATTTGGCCACCTGATGCAAAGAGCTAACTCACTGGAAAAGACCCTGATGCTGGGAAAGATTGAGGGCAGGAAGAGAAGGAGATGAAAGAGGATGAGATGGCTGGATGGCACCATCAACTCAATGGCCATGGGTTTGGATACACTCTGGGAGTTGGTGATGGACAGGGAGGCCTGGCGTGCTGTGGTTCATGTGGTCGCAAAGAGTCAGACACGACTGAGCAACTGAACTGAACTGAATGAACAGTCTTAAGATGGACTGGTGCAACATATTTTACCTTAACCTTGGACATAACGTGACTTAACTTTGCTGATTGTTCTGTTTTTGCTCTTTGCTTCGTATCTGTAACTGTGACTGGATTTGTTTCTAGCCACATGAAGGCTTTTAAGTTACAAATGTTTGCTCAAACTCTGGCCACTGTGGCAGCTTCCTTCAGCTACTTCTTGGGGCCCCTGGATCAGAGACCCTCAGTGTGAGAGTTAGGAGAATATGTTTCCTCACCAGTTTAGGAATGATGCCCCTTTCCCTAGGCAACATAATTCTCCTAAAAGAAAAGGGGGAAATGACAGGATAACATGTAGGAAGGCCAGGGGTATCCAAATGCAGGAAATAGGCTGCAAGTGTCAGACATTTTTTATCTCTCTCTCAAGCAGCAGGAGGAAACAAACTGCATGTTAGATTTTTGGCTTCCCTGATAGCTCAATTGGTAAACAATCCTCCTGTAATGCAGGAGACCCTGGTTCAATCCTGGATCAGAAAGATTCCCCTGCAGAAGGGATAGGCTTCCCATCCCAGTATTCTTGGACTTCCCTTGTGGCTCAGCTGGTAAAGAATCTGCCTGTGATGTGGAACACCTGGATTCAATCGCTGGGTTAGGAAGATCTCCTGGAGAAGGGAAAGGCTACCCACTCTAGTGTTCTGGCCTAGAGAATTCCATCCCAAAGAGTTGGACATGACTGAGCAACTTTAAATGTAAAAAAAAAACTAATAATAATACAATGCATACATACAATTAAATGTACTCAATGAATTCTGAGAAATGAATATGCTACCTCAATCAAGGTAGAGAATATTTCTATCACTTAAAAAGTTATCTTCTCCCTCTTCCCAGTCTATTCTCATCCCCCACCACTGACTCGTGTCAATCATTTGTCTACTTAGATTTACCTTCTCTAGAATTTCTTGTAAAAATATTTAGTATATTTTGTTTCTTTTTTTCTCAATGTAATATTTTTGAGATTCACCAGTGTTGTTTTTTCAGTACTTTGTTCCTTTTTATTGCTGAATAGTTTAATGTTCAATTTTGATGGATATACTATGATGTTCTCTTTGTATAAATTAAGTCAATTTATCAATCATTTCTTTTATTGTTCATGTTTTGAGCCCATTTTGTCTAAGGAATGTTTGCCTACCCTAAGTTCATGAGGATTTTTTCCAATGTTATTTTCTAGAAGCTTTGCTATTTTATCTTTACACATTTAGATAAAAATTTCAGTTCAGTTCAGTTGCTCAGTCATGTCTGACTCTTTGAGACCCCATGAGCTGTTCATGGGGATAAGACCCTAATGCTGGGAAAGATTGAAGGCAGGAGGAGAAGGGGATGACAGAGGATTAAATGATTGAATGGCATCACCAACTCTATGGACATGAGTTTGAGCAAGCTCCAGGAATGGGTGATGGACAGTGAAGCCTGGTGTACTGCAGTCCATAGGGTTGCAGAGTAGGGCATGACTGAGTGACTAAACTGAACTGAACTGAAACAGGAGCCAAGAGAGTACATTTGGGACTGAGTCATGAAAGTTTTGGATCAACGTGGAGGGGCAAGGGAAATATAAGATTGGATAAAAGAGAATATATTGGTATGGGGGCATTCTCCATTAATCCAGACTTTACCACCTTGGAAAAGACCTTGGGAAGCCATGCTAAGAAGCTGCTACGATGGCTCTTAGAAGAGAAATTGACGGCTCACATTAAGTGAAGTAGATAGGCCAGAATTGCCATAGAAGACAGTAAACAAACAGATCACAAGGCTCAAAAAGGTGTATTTTAGAATGGGTATACCATATTAGGCTAGAAAACTCATCAGTTGATTATGTTTTTGTGAGAGAACCCAGTGGTACTCAGTTCACCAAAGCATTAATGAATGTGCTAATGAGAAGGGGGATCAGAATTGTTGAGATACTTAGGAGGGGCTGTCTTATTTGGGTTGGGATGATAGAAGTACTATTACAAAAGTAGGCTCATTGATAGCCATAGAGGGAAAGATAATCCTGAAATAATGGAGGCTAGCTGGTGGTGCTTTACCATTAGAAACAAATAATAGGTAGTAAAACGTAGCATCCTTAGAGACAAGTGAAATGGGTAAATAAAAAAAGGTATTACCCAACCTGTATTATGTGTTAGTAAGCTATAACCCATGAATTAGCAGCCTATTTTATAAATAAAGCTTTACTGGAATACAACCATGCCAGTTTATTTTAATATTGTCTGTGGTTGCTTTCACACTACAATGACAGAATGGCAGAACTGGCCATTGTCAGACCAAATGATTTACAAGTCTAAAATGTTTGCTGTCCAGTCCTTTAAACTAAAAATTTGCTAACCTTAGACTCATATAATGAATGGAAATCAAAGATAATCAAGAGACTGAATGTGGTCACACAAATAAAAAGTCACATTCCTTTGCTCAGTTTCAGGACTGGACATGAATCAGGCCCCAAATACTTGCAGCACAATAGAAAATATATTCAGTATTGATTTCCTCAGTCTTTTTCTACAACACTGATTCTCAACTAGGAGTGATTTTTTTCCTCCCAGAGTATATTTGACAATGACTGGAGACAGTTTTTATTTTCATGATTGGGGAAATACTACTGTCATCTAGTGAGTAGTGGCCAAGAATACTGCTATACATCTTACAATCCATAAGATAGGCCCCTATACCAAAGAATCATCCAACCACAAATCTCAGTCATGCTAAGGTTAAGAAATGCTGTCCTAAAGATACCTAAAGCCATTCATTCAGATAACTGTACACTAGGAAAAGGAAAACACCCAAATATTCCACATACACAAGAATTGGTATAATCATCATTAAGCACCCCCTCTTTGAATAGGGAAGTATGAGAACTAGGTCATAAATGGAGTCCTAACCCAGGATCCATTTGAAAAAGATTCAGAATCCAAGCCAGTAGTTAGTCCCCAAGTCCTCAAATGTCTAATTGGAACGTTCAGTTCAGTTCAGTCACTCAGTCATGTCCAACTCTTTGCAAACCTATGAACTGCAACACACAGGCCTCCCTGTCCATAACCAGCTCCTGGAGTCCAACCAAACCCATGTCCATTGAGTCGGTGATGCCACCCAACCACCTCATCCTCTGTTGTCTCCTTCTCCTCCTGTCCTCAGTCTTTCCCAGCATCAGGGTCTTTTCCAATGAGTCAGCTCTTCACATCAGGTGGACAAAATATTGGAGTTTCAGCTTCAACATCAGTCCTTCCAATGAATATTTAGGACCAATTTCCTTTAGGATGGACTGGTTGGATCTCCTTGCTGTTCAAGGGACTCTCAAGAGTTTTCCCCAACACCACAGTTAAAAGCATCAATTATTCAGTGCCCAGCTTTCTTTATTGTCCAACTCTCACATCCATACATGACTACTGGAAAAACCATAGCCTTGACTAGATGGACCTTTGTTGACAAAGTAATGTCTCTGCTTTTTAATATGCTGTCTAGTTTAATCATAACTTTCCTTTCAAGGAGTAAGCATATTTTAATTTCATTGCTGCAATCACCATCTGCAGTGATTTTGGAGCGCAGAAAAATAAAGTCAGCCACTGTTTCCACAGTTACCCTATCTATCTGCCATGAAGTGATGGGACTGGATGCCATGATCTTAGTTTTCTGAATGTTGAGTTTTAAGCCAACTTTTTCACTCTCCTCTTTCACTTTCATCAAGAGTCTCTTTAGTTCTCCTTCACTTTCTGCAATAAGGGTGGTGTAATCTGCATTCTGAGGTTATTGATATTTCTCCCAGCAATCTTGATTCCAGTTTGTGCTTCTTCCAGCCCAGCATTTCTCATGAAATAACTCTGCATATAAGTTAAATAAGCAAGGTGACAATATACAGCCTTGACATACTCCTTTTCCTATTTGGAGCCAGTCTGATATTCTATGTCCAGTTCTAACTGTTGCTTCCTGACCTGCACACAGATTTCTCAAGAGGCAGGTCAGATGGTCTGGTATTCCCATCTCTTTCAGAATTTTCCACAATTTATTGTGATCCACACAGTTAAAGACTTTGGCACAGTCAATACAGCAAAAACAGATGTATTTCTAGAACTCTCTTGCTTTTCTGATGATCCAGCAGATGCTGGCAATTTGGTCTCTGGTTCCTCTGCCCTTTCCAAAACCAGCTAGAACATCTGGAAGTTAACGGTTCACATATTGCTGAATCCTGGCTTGGAGAATTGTGAGCATTGCTTTACTAGCATGTGAGATGAATGCAATTGTGTGGTAGTTTGAGCATTCTTTGGCATTTACTTTCTTTGGGACTGGAATGAAAACTGACCTTTTTCAGTCCTGCAGCCACTGCTGAGTTTTCCAATTTGCTGACACACTGAGTACAGCACTTTCACAGCATCATCTTTCAGGATTTGAAATAGCTCAACTGGAATTCTATCACCTCCACTAGCTTTGTTTGTAGTGATGCTTCCAAGGACCCTGCTCTAGTTATTTGGCCTATAGGATAAGAGCTATCATAATAGGGTAGAGCCCAGTGGAAGAAGCCTCTCAAACTCCTCTCCACCAAACCCAAGGCTAAGATAGTAAAGTGGAAAATATATATATATATATATATACAGCCCAAGTGAAATAAATGGGACCAATTAGTACCCTCCTTAAAGATCCTAGTGGTGGTGGTACCCTTCCTATCTCCATTTAATTCACCATCCTGGCTTTTAGAAAAATCAAACGTTTAATAGTAGAATGATAGTGTGTTCAAGCAAATCATAAGCCTCAGTAGCAGCTGCTGTACCAGAATTTGTATCTTTGCTAGAGCTGATTAACATGGCCTCAGGTATTTGGTACATGGTTATTGATCTTATGAGTGAGTTCTTTTTCATCTCTACTAAGGATGAAGATCAGAAGCAGTTTGCATTTACTTAGACTAGGTAACAGATTACATTTGCTTTATTTCCACCAGCAGTATTAATTCATCTATTCTGTTGAATGTAGTTCTAAGAATTCTGAATTTTCTGAACATTCTACATAGTATCACATTGATACGCTTTATCAATGATGTCATGTGAATCAGACAAGGTGAAAAATAAGTGGCAGGTAATTTGAAGGCATTAGTAAGAAACATGAGCACCAGAAGTTAGGATATAAAACCTATGAAAGAGTCAGAGGCTCATGACATTATTAAAGGTTTTAGAGTGGTCTAGGGTATGCCAGGATAATTCCTTCAAAGTAAAAGAAAATTTATTTCATCATACCTCTAATCACTAAGAAGAGAGACCAATACCTGGTAGGGGTTTGACAGGTAGTATATTCCACATTGGGAATATTACTTCAATATATTACCTGGTGATATGAAAGGATGCCAGCTTTAAGTAGGTGCCAGAGCGGGGAAAATCTCTGTAGCTGATCCAGGCTGCCATATAAGTGGCCCTGTTGCTTGGGCCATGTGACTCAGAAAACCCTATGGTACTCAAGGTTTTGAGAATAGGAAAAGATGTCACATGGGATTTATCATAAGTTTTAGTAGGGGAATCACAGTGTAGACCAATGTGCTCTGGAGTAAAGTCATGCCACTTTCATTGGAAAATTGCATGCCATTTGAAAACCAGTCCCTGACATTCTATTGAACTATAGTAGAGTGACTCATGGAACATCAAGTGGCCACATGGCCAGGACTGTCCATATTGAGCTGGGCTCTAAAAGATTCTAGACTAAGTTATAAGATTTTGTGTACCTAGCAGTGATTTACTGTAAGATGAAGTGGTTCATCTAGGGCTGGTTGTGAGCAGGGCCAGATGGTACAAGTAAACTACATGAGTAGATGGATCACATTTTCACATAACCCATCTCTGTTGTATTTGCATCTTTTTATAAGTTTTCACTTATAGCCACATTTGTGATGGTGGTGGCGATGGTGGTAGTGTACCTTACAATTGGCTGATGGACAGGGAAAACACCAAGTTTCAGTCACAAACTGACTCGTTCAATATGTGGGTGCAAAGCCAAAAGTGGACTTTTGGTATATTACAGCCACACTCAGAAAGGCACTAAGCTAAACACATAGTCATTCATTCTGTCTGAAAGAAAGATTTGAGGGAAATTCTCAAATGGTGCAAATGACCATTTACTGTGTATGTGGAAAAATTGGCCTGAGTTGAGAATATTTAGGAACTTATTATAGTGAAAGATTGAAAGATCAGGGACAAGAAGGTCTAGAAAAGAGGCAAATGATAGACTTAGGGAAGTGTGGATGAACCTATAGGAGTAGAGACCAGGTTTGAGAGCTTCTCTGGTGGTGCTAACAGTAAAGAATCCACCTGCAAAGCAGGAGACACAGGAGATGTGGGTTTGATTCCTGGGTCGGGAAGATCCCCTGGAAATGAGCATGGCAACCCACTCCAGTATTCTTGACCGGAGAATCCCATGGACAGAAGAGCCTGGCAGGCTACAGTTCACAGGGTCACAGAGAGTAGGACAGGACTGAAGTGACTCAACACACATGCGTGTACCAGGTGTGAAGATCTTTGAAACACCTGTTAAAACCCACCAGAATCATCTACCATATAGGGGCACTAACAACCAAGTAGACAGGATTATTTGGCTAGTTTACATTGCCTAGCTGCTGTCATGGACAACTCCAGTGCTGACAAAATGGGAACAGAAATATAATATCTCAGGTAGCAGAGATGGAGGCTATGTATGTGCCAAATAAAATGAAGTTCCACTCAGAAAGCTGATACAGCTACTGCCCCTGCCAAAAGTCCATCCTGTTAGCAACAGAGAGAAGCTGAATCTCCAATATAGTACCATCCCTCAAAGAGACTAGCCAGGCACTTGGTGGCAAATTAATTACATTGAATTCCTTCCATCTTGGAAGGCTGTAATTCATGTTGACTAAAACTGACATATACCCTGGGTCAGAGTCTCAGTCACTACCCACTATCTGAGGGTTTACAGAATGTTTGCTCCAATGACATGTGATCCCATGTAGCATTGTATGTTTGATATCAAGAAACATTTTAAAGCAAAGGAGGTGAAACAGTGGACACATGACCATGGGATCTGCTAGTCCTATCATATCCACATTACACAGAAGTTGCTGGCCTGATAGAGCAATAGGACAGCCTTTTGAAAGTGCAACTAAAGCATCATATTGAAGATAGTATCCTGTGAAACAGGAGTCCTGTTCTCCATGATATAGTGTACACACTAAATCAATGTGCTTTAGTATTCACCACTAGATGCAAAAAGCTGACTCATTGGAAAAGACTGATGCTGGGAAAGGTTGAAAGCAAAAGAAGAAGAGGGAAGCAGAGGATGGGATGGTTGGATAGCATCACTGATTAAATAGAAATGAGCTTGGGCCAACTCCAGGAGATGGTGAGGGACAGGGAGGCCTGGCATGCTGCAGTCCATGGGGTCACAAAGCATCAGATACAATTTAGCAACTGAACGGCAACAACAATCCCAATCCTTGCTTACTATAAGCTCCAAGTAAACCATTTGGAAAATGTGTATTTCCTGTCCCTACAAATCTGGGCTCTGTGAATTTAGAGGTCCTGGCTCCCAGAGATGGATAGCTTCCACCAGGGGACACAGCAAGAGTCCTTGTACACTTTAGGTTCTTTAGACATGTCACTCTAATAGATAGGCAGAGAAAGGAGTCACCATCTTGACAAGGATAATTTACTCTGTTAATCAGAAGGAGATAAATCTTTTTTACACAATGAAGGTAGGGAAGACTGTTTGACACCCAGTTCATCTGTTAGAATGTCTCATTACTCCTTTGTCTAATTTTGATGATAAAGAGAAAATTTTATTAGTTATGGGCTTACAAGAACATAGTAAACAGGGAAGAGGGTTTGACCACACCAAATAAATCATATAGGCCAGCAGAAGTAGCAGCCAATGGTGAGGAGAATCTAGTCTAAACTGTGAATATCAGATGTACCTTGAGATCAATGGAGTGACAGGGGCTGTAATTTATCCCACTAGTCTTCATCCTGTAAATTCCTGTTGGAAAAAATAAAACCAAATAGAATTCTATTAATATTCTGTCCTTACAATTTACTAAGTAAATGAATTGAAGTGATAAAAATTGTGAACTGTAGGCAGCGCCGTTGTGCATGACTCAGATTCCCCATGAGCACTTTGATACTCATTCTCCCAGCTACTAAGAATATTGGTACCTGAGTGCTTGCAGCTGACCTCCTTTCTGAGAATTTCCCTTTACTGAAGAGAATTATCTTGGTCTAAGTGATACCCAAACTTTATGAGCAGGTTGTGTCCAGGACTGTCCATATGGCGGGGGGGGGGGGGGGAAAGGTCCAATCTCCTTGCCTACAGCTGGGATGACCCTGAAAGTACATTATAGTTTTAGAGTACCCACTGAGACCACTAAGGCTTTGTTGCAGCTACATCAGAATTCACCTCTCCCTCTTCTCAATCTTACATCCTTTACTCCCCAACAAGTACTGATCTTGAGGGCACAACTCCATAAAATTCTTGAATATCAAGTTCCATCACCTACTCAATAGCCCAGTGAAACTGATCTAAGATACAATGCATTTGATATTCTGTGCTATTTTGATTGATATATTTATTTTATAGTCATTTATAGCTGATTTAAATAAGTGCATTTCACTTTTGTGTATTGTCTTTGTATCCAGTAGCCTTGCCAAATTAATTTATTCATGTAGTTTCTCTAGAGTCATTTTTTTCTATTTTCTACCTATATAATCATGTGATTTATGAATAATGGCATGTTTATGTCTTTTCAATTTTTCTTCTATACCTTTTCCTTGCCTAACTGCACTAGCTGGTACATGCAAGTACAATATCAAATAGAGATAGTAAGAGCAAGCATTTTTTTTTCTATTCTCAGGGGGAAGGCTATAACATGTCACCATTGAATATGATGTTTGCTATAGATGTTTTGTATATATTTTAATCAGAATAAGGACCTTACAATTTACTTCAAGTTTTCTAACCTTTTTGTTTAGTTGTTGACTTCTGTCAAATACTTAATGTATTATTTATTGATATGATCACAAGATTTTTCCTTTATAAGTAAGCATGTAAGTGTTAGTCGCTCAGTCGTGCCCAACTCTTTGCAACCCAATGGACTGCAACCCACCAGCCTCCTCTGTCCATGAGATTTTCCAGGCAAGGATACTGGAGTGGGTTGCCATTTCCTTCTCCAGGGGAATCTTCCCAACCCAGAGATCGAACCCAGGTCTCCTGCACTGCAGGCAGATTATTTACCGACTGAGTTATACACTATTAATATGATGAATTACGTTAACCAATTTTTTTAGAGGAGAGATGTTTATTTTTATTATATTTTAAATTCACATACAATAACTAATTCTTTTGGAATGCAGTTCTATGATTTTCAACAAAAGCATGTAGTCCAATAACTATCATCAATCAAGATACAGAACAATTCAATCACCCGAAAAAAATTTATGCATATTCTTCTTCGTACTAAACTCCTCACTAAATCTCAGCCTGTCACAATCACTGATCTGTTCTTGGTCCCAATATATTTGCATTTTCCAGAATATAATCTAAATGGAGTTGGAGTAAACTAACTACTTTTAAACCTGATTCATTTAACTGACTACAACAGATTTGAGATCCATACATGTCTTTCTTATCTTCCCTTGCTATTCTTTGGAACTCTGCATTCAGATGGGTGTATCTTTCCTTTTCTCCTTTGCTTTTTGCTTCTTTTCTTTTCTCAGCTATTTGTAAGGCCTCCTCAGACAGCTATTTTATACCTGTCTCCTGTACAGTGTCATGAACCTCCATCCGTAGTTCATCAGGCACTCTGTCTATCAGATCTAGTCCCTTAAGTCTAATTCTCACTTCCACTGAATAATCTTAATGGATTTAACTTAGGTCATACCTGTATACTAACCTTATAAACAGTATCCTTCATTTTCTGCCCTTCCAATCTTTCTGCTATTTTTGTCATATATATTACTTCCATATGTGTTATATACTTCAAAATACATATTTTTACTTTTGCTTCAATAGTTGGTTATGCTTGAAAATTATTTAAATTATTTTTTTAAATGTCTTTATATTTCACTATCTTATTACTATTACCGGGGTTCTTTATTAATTTGTATAAATTTATATTTCCATCAGTATCCTTTTTCTCCCACAGAGAAGACTTCCTTTTGCATTTCTTTTTGCATGGGTTTATTGCAGATTCTTTGTTTTTACGTGTCTGAAAAAGTCTCAATTTCTATTTTGTTTTTGGAATATATTTTCTTCAGGTAAAGTATTCTATTAGTAGCTTGACAAATTTTTTTCCTTCTAACACTAAGGTGATGTTACTCTACTGTTTTCTATTTAGCTTTTTGAAGTTATAGTTGCTATGATTCTCATTTTGACCTTCTGTAGGTAATGTGTCTTTTTTTTCCTGCTTGTGATATTTCTTTATCACCTGTTTCAAGCAAGTTAATTTTGACATGGTTTGCTATAATTATCTCCGTGTTTATTGTTTCTGAAGATGTGTGAACTTTTTAGATATGTGGGTTTATGGTTTTCTTCAAACTTTGGAAAAGTTGGCCAGTATTTTTTAAATATACTTTCTGTCTGTCCCCTTTCTCTTCTCCTTCAGCAACCCCAGTTATACTTATATCAAACCATTTGTTGTTCTCTGATAGGTCTCTCTGATGTTATATTTTATCCTATTATTTTTTCTATTTGTTTTCTTTTCTGTCATTTCTATTATTATGTGTTCAAGTTCACTATTCTTTTGTAATATCTACTCTATCATTAATCCTGTATAGTGTATTTTTAAAACCTTAGATATTGTAGTTTTTATATCTAGAACTTTATTTTGTTCTTTCTTATATTCCATGTTTATTTCTAACATTTCATCTTCTAGTTTTTGAATATATAAAATGCAAGAATGTTCATTTTAAATGTCCTTGTCTAGTAATTCTATCATCTATATTCTTTCTATATTAATTGATTTTTCCTTTTCCTCATTACTAGTTATATTTACTTGCTGCTTTGTATGCCTGGTAATTTTTGTTTGGAAGACAAACATTGTGAATTTTATTTTGTTGAGGTTGGACATTTTTGTATTCCTATAAAATTCTTGAGCTTTGTTCTGGGACATGTACTTTGAAATAGAATAATCCCTTTGGGTTTGTTTTGAAGGTCTCATAGTAGGGAGTGCAGCTGTGCTTAGTCTAGTGCTAATTATTCCTATTACTGAGGTAAGAATTTTCTGTATATTCTACTCAGTTATCTGTGAATCCTGAGTTTTTGTATTCTGACTAGTGGCAACAGAAACTATTCTCAGACTGTTTGAGCATTGAGTTCTTTTGTGCTTAGTCATTTCAGATGTTTCAGCAGACATAAGTTGGATTAGCACTTAGTTGAATACTTGAGGAGACTGTCTCTAGATCTGCATGGTTCTTTTTTGTGTGTAGATCTCTTCTATTTGGTATTCTGTCCTGTAAATCGAAGTTGCCTTGGTCTTCCCGGATCTTTAGTTCTATCTTTTCAAATCAAGGAGACTCTCAAACTTTGCCTGACTTCTTGTTCCTCGTATTGCAGCTTGGAAATATTCCAAAGGCAGTATGCTAGGGCAATCATAGAGCTTCCTGTGTTTGTCTTCCATCTCTCAGGGGTCACTGCATTTTATCCCCTGGTGTCTAATATCTTGAGAACTGTTTTATATATTTTGTCAATGAATTTAGTTGTTTCAGTCAGGAGAGTAAATCCAGTTCCTTTTATTTCATTTTTGCCCAAAGTGAAAGTTTCCCATTCTTTATTTTGAAAAATCTCCTTTTTCTTGGCTCCTGTGACATGACTTCCTCTTGATTATCCCCCTACTTTTGTTCCACACATCTCTTAATTTGGGTATCTCTGTTCTTGTCTTTACATTCTCCCTCTCAGAGCTCACCTGTGATTTTGAATCCAGGTACTATCCCTTCTGATAAAATCTTAAGTATTCATTTACTTGAATTCTGTATCATATCTACTACTGCCTATAGGAAATTCTACTTAGATGTCTTGTTCTCATTTAAAATTCAAAAGGTTGGTGTTTTGTTAGGGTGTCAGATAGACTGGAGTCTAGTCCCTACTTTGCCACTATCCAACTAGCTAACCTTAGAGAAATCACTTACACCTTTTTAGCTTTAATTGTATCATGTATATATTTAAGAAGCTTGATTAGATAATATCTGAACATTTTTCCTAGTTGTAATATTCTTTTATTCTCGGTAACTCTGGTTAAAACTTAAATTTTCATTATCTTCTTTTTCTTGAAAGCTAATTGCTTTCATCTCATATCTGCCTTAATACCATAGCCTCCTAACAAGCTTTCTTTCTCCCATCTAACCTGTTGGACACAACAGCCAAAATATTATTCCTTAAATACTCTTATCAACTCATATTCTTGTGAGAACTTTCAATAACTCTTTGTTGCCTGACACATTAAATACAATTGTCTACCTGACTTTTAAAATTCTTATCCTATTTATGCACTCTTATGTGCTGCTACTCACCTATATAAACTTTCATCCTCACTGTGGATGATCTCTCCTTTCTTCCAGCTTCCTATTCCTCCTCCTATGCCTACTGTTCTCATAGCTTGGTGTATCCTTTTTCCCACCCATCCAAGTCCTCACTATTTCTCAAGGTCCAGCTCAAGCCTCCCTTCCTCCATGAAGCCTTTGCCTACTGCTTTAGAACACAGGGACCTCTTTACCTTGTAAGCTCCTTTTCTGCTTCCTCAGTACATACACCTCATGGTCTAATTGCTAAATATCTGATTATTCCTCCTCAGTACATACACTTCATTTTCTAATTGCTAAATATTTGATTATTCCATACCTGGTAATTTTTTTTGTTTTCTCATACAAAATTTAAGGTCTTCAGAGATACAAACCATACCTTCTTGTTTTTTAGGTATGATTTCTTCAAAACTATGGTATTTGTCAAGAAATTGTTGTTTGATTAAGCCATTCAACTGAGGTTTAATTCATCTTCTTCCTGAATTATCATTGTGTCTGTGGTGTGTGTAAATTGTGCTGTCTCCTAAGATAGTTTGTGCTTATGTTTATTCATTTTATGCTGATATTTGCATGTGCTTTCTGACCACTGTCCATTTCTAACTTTTCAGAAGCAAGTCAGTCCATGGTTAATGATTCTCAGCTGGGATTTTGGAATGCAGCTCTGTCTTGATGGCAGGAGCTATGCTTGCACCACATTATCCATCCCTTAGTGAACTTGGCAGCTCTTTGTTGGGAAATCTGTGAGTGAATCATTGTGACAAAAAGGAAGAGAAAGGCTCAAAACTCTAGACCTTGATGGCTTAAGAAGGCATGTATACATGCTTAGTCACTCAGTTGTGTCGACTCTTTGAACCCCCTGGACTATAGCCCACCAGGCTCTTCTGTCCATGGGATTCTCCAGGCAAGAATACTGGAGTGGGTTGCCATTTCCTTCTCCAGGGGCTTAAGAATAAATATTTAATACTAGAGGGGAAAGAGAGAGAGAGAGAGGACAGTACTATGTCATGGAACCCCTAGGATAAGCAATAAGACAATGGCCATGATCTGAAGAATGAGATAGCTTTAAGGAAAGGTGGAGAAAAAAAATTTTGTCAGCAGGCTTTCTTGGAAATGAAGTGTGCTAAATAAAGGAAAGGAAGCAAGGAGCTGTGAAAGGATTTCACAGAAGCAAACATCTTGAATTTGCTTTGAGTAACTTAGCATGCAGCATGAACAGTATTTTAAGACTACTGAAATCACACTTTACCCTGTTCAACTCAGAACTCATTCGTAGGCTTCTAAAGTAGTAAAGTGGAAGCAACTCAGCTTCTTGGTTTCATATAGATATGGTTGGAATAAATGCATTTCACTTCTTTACAACCACTACCCCATTCCCAACCAAAACCAAATAGCTCAGAATTTTGTTCTTATTGACTTTTCCCCCATTTACTTTCCCCACCAAGTTGTCTTTAGACTACAGTCTCTACTGCTGTCTCTTGTGCCCAGGGACCACAAAGCTTCAGTCACAATTAGGTGGTTCACAGTCATCTACATGGAGAAAAACAAAAGACATGTCAGTTGAATTGCTGAGAGACATTCATCATTTCTTTTCCTAAGTTTGATTTATTAAAAGGTTCACTGAAATGACCCTCTAAAGAAAGCATGGTTTATTAGAAAGAGTACTATAATGAGAATTATGAGATCAAACAGCAGTAACTGGCTATTTGACTTTCAGCAACCCACTTAACCTCTGTATTAGGTATGTCATCTGTTAAATTAAGAGATTGAACTATACAATCTTTCAAGTACCATTCAGGGGTAGTGTTTGATGTATGTGTGACTACTTTCTTTCATGAAGTGCTTCTGATATGTCTTTTCCTGATGCTCTGTCCACTCTTGGATTCTGAGAAAGTTTTTCTCACTTCCTAGACCAACAGCTTTTATCCCTCTATGTCTTGTTTGTTCCTTTTTTTTTCTTTTTTGATGGATGAAAGCCAGAAATATGTTAAATGTAACTTAATTCAGAGGTCACAAATAACTCAAGGGTCACCTCAGCTTATAATTATGTCTGTCTGACCAGGAAAGTGTTTAATTTTTTTTTCTTTTTCAGTACTTGGTTTTTTTTTTTTTTTTTTTTTTTTTTTTTAATTATTTCTTTTAATTATTGTTTTAGCCATACATTGTTATGATATCACCATGGGTTTACATATGCTTCCCCTCCGGGTCCCCCCTCCCTCCTCCCTCCCCCCCGGGAAATCTCGCTGCACCAGTCCCGAGCATCAATCCTGGGCTGGCGATTGATTAGACACATGACAATTAACATGCTTCAATGCCCTTCTCCCATCTCATCCCACCCTTACCCTCATCCACAAAGTCCACAAGTCTATTCTATACATCTGCGTTGCTTTTGTTGTCTCCCATGTTGGGTTCTCATTACTGTCTTTCTAAATTCCATATATATGTGTTAATATACTGTATTGTTGTTTTTGCTTCTGGCTTACTGCACTCTGGATAATGGGCTCCAGTTTCGTCCATCTGAGTAGAATTGCTTCAATTTTTACAAAATTGTATTAGTTACCAGCATTTGAAAATCTAGGGATCTCACACAAATATTCAGATTTCCAGCATGTTGGAAAGAATCATAGTATCAGGAAGCAGGAGCCCTTCATTTCTGCAAGGGATGAATCAGTTGGCATGAAAGAGTGTCACATACCCTTTTAGGCTGGGCTCTCTAGTTTACCACCCCCAGCATTCCCTCTTACAATTGTCTTCCTGTCACTGAGGCCAAGAGTAAGTGCCCTTTATTATCATGCCTTCTGTTGCTAGTTTACACTTTATGTGGGGCATTGACTCTACAGTTTGTTGCGGCCCCCTCTACTTTCTACAGCATTGAGAATGAATGTCAGTTACCACTTAATATCACACTTGCACTTTTACCAGATTTTAAAAACTGAAATTTTTGTACCTATATCTCTATCAAAAATAAGAAAGCACATCTAAGCCAAAGAATCAACAGTTTAGTCTCACCTAATTTACTGTTTTATTTTACCTTCTTGATCTCTATTGGTCTTTGGATTTACAACCTCTGTTCTAAGCTAAATATATCTTCAATGTATTCCTCATTCATAAGGACAGTTTCATCAACAAATGGTATTAGGAAAACTGGATATTCATATGCACGAGAATGAAAGTAGATTTCTGTTTTATACCACACACAAAAATCAACTCAAAATCTATTAAATACTTAAATCTAAGACCTAAAACTATAAAACTCCTACAAGAAAACATAGGAAAATATTCATAACATTGGTTTTGGTAGTGATTTCATGAATATGACACTAAAGGCTTAGGCAACAATAAAAACAAAAACAAAAATGTGTGGCTATGTCAAGCTAAAAAATGTCTTCAAAAAAAAAACAAATCAAATAAAAGGAAAGGAAAGGAATCAATGCAGTAAAGGAAATAATCAACAGAATGAAAAGGCAACCTACACAATGGAAAAAAATATTTGTAAACCATATGTCTAAAAAGAGGGTTAATATCCAAAATATTTAAGGAACTTATGCAACTCAATATAAAAAAAAACTAATAATCTGATTTTAAAATGGAGAAAGGCCTTAAATAGACATTTCTCAAGGAAGATATTCAGTTCAGTTCAGTCACTCAATCATGTCCGACTCTTCACAGTCCCAAAGAGTGCAGTATGCCAGGCTTCCCTGTCCTTCAACATCTCCCATAGCTTTCTCAAACTCATGTCCATTGAGTTGGTGATGCCATCCAACCATCTCATCCTCTGTCGTCCCCTTCTCCTCTCACCTTCGATCTTCCCCAGAATCAGGGTCTTTTCCAGTGAGTCAGCTCTTCGCATCAGGTGGCCAAAGTATTGGAGTTTCAGCTTCAGCATCAGTCCCTCCAATGAACATTCAGAACTGATTTCCTTTAGGATGGACTGGTTGGATCTCCTTGCAAGGAAGACATACAAGCGGCCAAAAAGATTATGAAAAAAATGCTCATTGTCACTAATCATCAGGAAAATATAAATCAAAATCACAATGAGATATTATCTCACACGTATCGGGATGGCCATTATTTTTTTAAAAAGACAAATGACAACAAGTGTTGGCAAAGATATAGAATTGGAACCATTGCACACCACTGATGGTAATGCAAAGTAGTATAGCCACTATAAAAGGTAGTGTGGAATTTACTAAAAAATATAAAAAACTAGAACTTCTATATGATCCAGCAATCCTACTTCTGGGTATTTATCCAAAATGAATCAAGATCTAAAAATATCTGCATTCCCATGTCATTGCAGTTATTCACAATAACCACAATGTGGAAACAATCTAAATGTCTATTGATAGATGAATGGATAAGGAAAATGTGGCATATATGTAAAATTAAATACTGTTTAGCATTTAAGAACAAGGAAATTCTGCAACATGCAACAACCTGGATAAACCTTGAGGACTTTATGCTAAGTGAAATAAGCCAGCCAAAAAGACAAATATTGCATTATTCCACTTATATTAAGTATCTAAAATAATCAAATTCACAAAATCAAGGAGTAGAATAGTGATTACTAGGGGCCAGAGGTAGCTGCAGGAAGAGGAGAGTTACTAATCAATGGATATATAGTTTAAGTTAAGCTAGATGAATAAACTTGAGAGATCTGCTCTGTACCACTGTACCAATAGTTAAGAATGTACACCTAAAAAATTGCTATGAAATAAATTTGTTAAATGTTCTTACCATAAGAAAATTTTTAAAAAGAACAATGGGAACAATTGAGGGGTTTTCATCTTGGGGTAGGGTTGCCAGGTAAAATATAGAACATCCAGTTATATTTGGATTTCAGAAAACAACATAAATTTTAATATAAATATGTCCTGAATGTTGCATGATACCTCCATATGCTAAAATACTATTTGTTGTTTTTCTGAAGTCCAAATTTAACTGAGAACTCTGTATTTTTACTTTTGGAATTTAACAACACTATCCTGGGAGCAACCTGATTAGTTTTGTCATTTAAAAAGATTACTTTGGTTGCAAGTAAAGAACAGATTAGATGGGTGTAAGGCTGGAGGCAGGGAGACATTTTAGAAGACTGGATTGTACTAACTAGATGACAAATAATTAGTAACTTAGGTTAAGGTTGTAGCAGTGAAGATAAAGAAAAGGAAATATCAAAATAAATAGGTCTTGGTAAAAAATGAAGACAGAGGGTAGAGGTATTACAGAGGATGTCCCACAGTGAAGTACCCTTTTGATTTCTGATTTGAGTATATGAAAGATGATCATAATTTATATCCAGAATTGAATATTTCTGAAAATGAAAGAAGATGCTAAACCAGGATGTATGGCCACTCTAGTAATTTGTAGCTTCCCTCTTTTTTTTTCTTGATATTTATTACCAATGCATATCAATTTTGCTACCCTTTTCAAAGAACAAATTTTGGGCTTTGTTTACCCTCTTAATTATATACTTTTTCATTCATTTAATCTTTGCTCTTGCTTTTATTCCTTCCTCTTTCTTTGACCTAACTATTCGGTTTATACTTCCTTTGTAAAGATACTTAGATCATTCATTCTCAATATTTCCTCTATTTTAATACATATATGCTCTCTAAGACTATACATTTTTCCTATAAGAATGGATTTACCTGCATCCCAGTAGTTAAGGTGTGTAGAATTTTCAGTCATTCAAGTAAGAATATCTTCTATTATTCATTGTTGTTTTTTTCTTTAACCCTTGGGTTATTTAGAAGTGTGTTTCTTAATTTTCTATCATATGGGGTCATTCTAGATGTGTTTTTGCTGCTCCTTCCCTGGTGGCTCAGATGGTAAAGCATCTGCCTGCAACGCAGGAGACGTGAGTTTGATCCCTGGGTCAGGAAAATCCCGTAGAGAAGAAAATGGCAACACACTCCAGTATTCTTGCCTGGAAAATCCCATGGATGGAGGGGCCTGGTAGGTTATAGTCCATGGGGTCCCAAAGAGTCTTTTTGCTATTCATTGCTTATTTCTACAGAACCTGTCCTGTATGACTTTAGTCTGAAATATTTGGGACTTGCTTTTTGGTTCAACATATGACCAATTTTGGTAGATGGCCCACATGGACTTGGAAAGAATTTGTATTCTGCAGTTGATGAGTAGTGATCTAAAATTTGCCAGATTAATTTGGTTAATAGTGTTCAAAGAGTCCACATCCTTCTTATTATTTTTTTTTACTTTCCAATTTTTGCTGATTTTTTGCTTGTTCTATCATTTTATGAGAGAGGTGTGTTAAACTCTTGAAAATTGTTTTTTATTAACCTTTTATACTTTTGAAATGCAGTTACAAATTTAATAATTCTTATTTCGTTAAAGCTTAGTTCTGTGACATCAATATAGCTAGTCAAACTTTGGTTAGTGTTTGCAAGTTATAGCTTGTCTCATCATTTAACTTTTAACCTTTTGTATCACTATAATTTAGATGAGTCTCTTGTTAGAAACTTAAACTTGTTTCTTTTTTCTTTCAAATCCAGTTTGATAATTCTTATATTTTAATAGAATCATACTGTATTTATTTTTATATGATTTTTGTTATTTGGGTATAAATCTAATATCTCAAAATGTCCTTCTTATATCTAATCTGTTTCAAGTTCATTGTTGTCCTTCTTATCTTCTTTTGGAATTTTTTTCCATTTTTTTTCCCCTTTAGCATTGTTATTACATATTGTTTTAATGGCTCGCCTAAAGATTACAACATTTTTTTCTTGACTTATCAAAGTCTAATATTAATTAGCTCATCTATTCTTTAATAGAAAATGCAAGAATCTTAGAACACTTTGAAGGTTGTGGAGAATTATTCCCAGGTATTAATATCCTCATATTACATATGAAAATACTGATGTTCAGAAGAGTTGAGTGACTTGATTATGCTCTCAGAGCTAATAAGTGGCAGAGAGATTTGAACTATGACAGAAACAAGTTGCATTTTATAGAATCCTACATGGTCCATTGCTAACACATATACTTATAGTTGTGCATCTGTAGAATATTTTGTTTGCAACAACCCAGAGGCATATGGTAGTATCATAGTCTGCCCTCCCAGCCACCACCCCAAACAATACATGCTTTTATTTTTAATTAGTATAGCAGTTAATCCTTTACTGTGCATCCTCACATGCATTATCTTACCTAATACTCTCAATAATTCTATTAAGTAGGTTGTTGTTCATGCAGTTAGTTATTCAGTCACTCAGTTGTGTCCAGATCTTTGCGACTCCATGGAGTGCAGCATGTCAGGCCCCCTGTCCATCACCAACTCCTGGAGATTGTTCAAACTCATGTCCATCAAGTCAATGATGCTTTCCAACCATCTTGTACTCTGTTTTCCCCTTCTCCTGCCTTCAATCTTTCCCAGTATCAGGGTGTTTTCTAATGAGTTGGCCATTTGCATTAGGTGGCCAAAGTATGGAGCTTCAGCATCAGTCCTTCCAATGAATATTCAGGATTCATTTCCTTTAGGATTGACTTATTTGATCTCCTTGCAGTCCAAGGGATTCTCGAGTCTTCTCCAACACCACAGTTCAAAAGCATCAATTCTTTGGCACTCACATCCATACAAGACTACTGAAAAAAACATAGTTTTGACTAGACAGATCTTTGATGGCAAAGTAATGTGTCTGCTTGTTAATATGCTGTCTATGTTGGTCATAGCTTTTCTTCCAAAGAGGCAGTGTCTATTAATTTCATGACTGCAGTGATTTGGAGCCCAAGAAAATAAAGTCTGATACCGTTTCCATTGTTTCCTGCTTTTTTGCCATGAAGTGATGGGACCAGAAGCCATGATCTTAGGTTTTTAATGTTGAGTGTTAAGCCAACTTTTTCACTCTCCTCTTTGACTTTCTTCAAGAGGATCTTTAGTTCCTCTTTGCTTTCTGCCATAAGGGTGGTCTCATCTGCATATTTGAGGTTATTAATATTTCTCCCAGCAATCTTGATTCCAGCTTGTGCTTCATCCAACCTGGCATTTCACATGATATACTCTGCATACAAGTTAAATAAGCAGGGTGACAATATACAGCCTTGATGTACTCCTTTCCCAACTTGGAATCAGTCTGTTTTTCCATGTACGGTTCTAAATGTTGCTTCTTGACCTGCATACAGGTTTCTCAGTACGTGGGTAACGTGGTCTGGTATTTCCATCTCTTTAAGAATTTATCCACAGTTTCCTGTGATCCATACAGTCAAAGGCTTTAGCATAGTCAATGAAACAGAAGTAGATTTTTTTTCTGGAATTCTCTTGCTTTTTCTATGATCCAATGGATGTTGGCAATTTGATCTCTGGTTACTCTGCCATTTTTAAGTCCAACTTGAACATGGAAATTCTAGGTTCATGTACTGTTGAAGCCTGGCTTGGAGAATTTTCAGCATGTGGAATAAGTGTAACTGTGTGGCAGTTTGAACATTCTTTGGCTTTGCCTCTTTTTGGGATTGGAATGAAAACTAACCTTGTCCAGTCTTGTGGCCACTGCTGAGTTTTCCAAATTTGCTGGAGTATTGAGAGAAACACTTTAACAGCATCATTTTTGAGGATTTGACATAGCTCAGCTGGAATTCCATCACCTCCACTAGCTTTATTGGTAGTGATGCTTCCTAAGGCCCACTTGACTTCTCACTCCAAGATGTCTGGCTATAGGTGAGTGATCACACCATTGTGGTTATCTGGGTCATTATGATCTTTTTTGTATAGTTCTTCTGTGCATTCCTGTCTCCTCTTCTTAATATCTTCTGCTTCTGTTAGGTCCATATTGTTTCTGTCCTTTATTATGCCCATCTTTGCATGAAATATTCCCAATTTATTCACATTTAATGAGAATTAACTGTCAAGCAGGGTAGAATACTTCACATCAGTTGTTAGCAAGTTTCCTCCCTATAACAAAGTTTATATGGGAAAGTAATTAAAATCAGATTATATCTTAGAGCATGGGGAATTGGTGACAATTTTAATGGCTAATGTCACAAATTGGAATGATGCATTGCCTCTATCACATTGTAGATCCATGTAACTGTCTTTATGCTAAGTAATTAACTTATTCTAATTTAAGAGGATGGTGTCACTATATAAACATGTTGAAGTGCTAAACAAAATTGGTCACTAGCTAGTAGGCAGTAAACGGATCCAGCATCCTATTCATATGCTCAGTTTGGCTGTTGGATTCTGTCACATGGATTATAAGAGGTCCTTGATTGGGAATTTCTCAACAAGTGGCTTCTAGAAGTAGCAGGTGACCTGAACTTCAAGCCAAGGCTTAATTATCAGTTCTGAGAGGCTATGAAATCTGGGAAAGAAGGAAACTTTGCTGCAGAGGGAAAGTGTTCTGCATAAAATAAAGTTTGTGTCTGCTAAGTTTCTTCAGTCGTCTCTGACTCTGTGACCCTATAGACTGTAGCCCGCCAGGCCCTTCTGTCCATGTAATCTTCCATGTAAAAATATTGCAGTGGGTAGCCTTTTCCTACTCCCGGGGCTCTTCCAGACCCAAGGATCAAACCCGCGTCTCACTACTCCTGCATTGACAGGTGGGTTCTATACCACTAGAGCCACCTGGGAGGTCTGCATAAAATAAAGTGACTTTTTTATATGTAAAAAGTACATGTACATAAAGAGGACACAATGATAAATAGTTGTTGTCATAGTTGCTAAGTCTTGTCCAGTGCTTTGCGACCCCCTGGACTTTAACCCACTAGGTTCCTCTGTCCTTGGGATTTCCCAGGAAGGAATACTGGAGTGGATTGCCATTTCCTTCTCCAGGGAATCTTCCTGACCCAGGAATTGAACCCATGTTTCCTATTTGGCAGGCAGATTCTTTACCACTGAGCCACCTGGGAAGCCCATGAAAATTACGGCACTAAGATAAACAAAGATTGGTGGTTAAGTCAATTGAATATTCCTATCAACATACCAGGACCACACTGGAGTCAGTAAGGAAAATAACTGGAGGTGATTGTGTTAGTCCTTTCTGACAGAATTGGTGGTGCTAGATCAGAGTAACTGCAGGTAATGCCAGAGTCACTTACATTTCAAATAGAGCTACCTGTTAGAGGCTCTCATACAATCCTAGTATACTAGTGGGAATTTCTCGGCACACTGGAAATATGGGCATTCAGGACTCCTTGTTCTGAGAGCATATGCAGTAAGGTGGATATATAGTGAGCTACTGATAAGAGAGACTCCTTGTAAATACAAATAAGAATTTGCACAGTGGTTAGTGAGGCACTGATGGGTGAAAAGATCTGTTTGTTAGTGTATAGGCTAAGACTAATAAGGTCCTAGCTGGGCTTAGGTATTGTCAAAGCATGATTTTCTAGGGCAAACTACAGTGGTGCTTCAGGTTCTGAGCAGCCTTGGGGGCTGCTAGGAAATACTGATTTACTGATTTTACTTCAGGGAATCCATTATGGGGACATACTTCAGCATCAAGAAGCAGGGAACTAAGACAGATTGTTACCAGGAATCACCAATTATCCCTGCATAGTCTTAACATTTTAGGGATTTTTTCCTTCTCAGCATAGCCCTACTTTTGTTCAGAAGCATTAGGAATCTATACACAGAGTGGAGGTATGCCAAAAGCATAGCACAAGCAAGCATACCCCCATGATTTTCTATACATATGGTGTTGATGTATATACCCCATGATTTTAAACATGAGATGGTTCAGAAAATTATCTGTCATTAATTGCTCTTTAAGATCCTCAACTAGGTAAGTGTTACCAGAGGTGATCTATAGGGGTAGAGCTTCGCATCAGTGGGCAGAGATCCTAGATGGTGATCATGCCGAGGACTCTAGATTCTGAAGCTACTGAAGGGCCTGATTCTCAGTCTTCAGTGGAGGTTTAATCAGCCAGGTCCCTATATAAGGCAGCAAGGACATGTTTCAGACATAGTTGTTATGATCCCCCCAAATCTCACTAAATAGTTATCAGAGATCATTATCCTAGAGCATTTTGACTTGGCCATAAGACATCCTGGAACCTGAAGTAGGTTTTGAGGAAAAGGGAGGAGGCTATGGCTTGTCTGAAAACATGACCTCCCTGAAGGGCTAATTCTCAAAGAAGTGGACACAAAGTTCCAAGCACAGAGTTTGGAGGCCCATACCATCTAGTTTGTCAATAGCAAAAGATACAGGTAGTTGGGCAAGTAGAAGCATTTAAATAGTAATAGAATAAGTAATCATTAAACGGTGGCAGCGCCGTGGTTCCATTAAAGTTGTTTTAAGATAAACTTTAGTCAACACTTGGAACATGAATCAGCTTCTAGTAGAAAATGTTGGTAGTAGAAAATAGAAATGCAACTGGGACTTCAGTAAAGAGTCCTAAACCCATAGGAAACTAGCATACAGACCAGTGGGAGTGGGGGTGAAAGGCTTCAGCCCAACTGTAGGCACAAAGACTTGGGCCACAACTCTGGAGCTAGGTATCCATTACCCACTGGTGAGGATGGAGTTTTCCAAAGCATTGCCAGGGTGGTTTCCAGTGGGTCAGACTGGGCAGAGTTTTGCCTGTGGGCTTTCAGTACTCTTGGAAAATTAGTCCCAGCTGCAGAAAGTGCCTGCAAGTTGTTTTCATCATTGCTGAATCAGGTTTGGTGAAGGGTCAGCAAATGAACAAAATGTGTTGTTGAAAATTCTCAGAAGCACGAATTTATGACTGTCTGTAAAGTGGTATCACAATTCCCCATCTGTATTTTAAACATTAATGCATGATACATATCAGTAAGTCTGGAGATGAGAGAGGTATGTTAACAATGTGATTTGTCTGGGCTCGTCTTACTGATGAGTTGGGTTATTCATCCTTGCTGGGTTTTCAGGACCTTTGGCAAGGCAATCTATTGTGAACTGACCAGTGTGGCTGCAGTAGAGGCATGGCTGAATTTTTTACTGGCCGGCTATTTTGGCTGAAGTTAGAGGTGGCTGGCTTTCTAGCAGTTGTATCGGGTCTTCCTTACATTCTGGACCTCTGGGGTTGAATAAGGCTTGGTGGTGGATCTGAAGAGCCAACCCTGGGATCTGGATCTCTGACTATAGAAGCTCTGACCAGTCACTAGGTTTCTTGTCCAGCAGAATACACTGAGTGATAAGGGCTGAAAAATTTTCCATCAGATCTGGGCCACTAACTTCATCCTCAGTGGAGTCTGGTAGTTCTTCTTGGAAATGATCACTGTGATTGGATCTCAGATTCTTAGCAAGGACCTGGAAAGGAGTTGAATCCAGCTGAGCGAAGTTGTCCTCTTTTTCAACCTTATTATTCACCAGTGGGTTCATTTCCTGTTGGGTTGGCACACCAAATAACTTCTGGAATTTAAGAAGAAATTTATATTGCTTCAACAGAGCATTCTCGTAGGTAGTTCGGTTCAGTTCAGTTACTCAGTCGTGTCTGACTCTTTGTGACCCCATGGACTGCAACATGCTAGGCATTCCTATCTGTCATTAACTCCCAGGGTTTACTTAAACTCATGCCCACTTAGTCGGTGATGCCATCCAGCCATCTCATCCTCTGTCGTTCCCTTCTCCTCCTGCCCTCAATCTTTCCCAGCATCAGGGTCTTTTCAAATGAGTCAGCTCTTCATATCAGGTGGACAAAGTACTAGAGTTTCAGCTTCAGCATCGGTCCTTCCAATGAATATTAAAGATTTATTTCCTGTAGGATGGACTTGTTGGATCTCCTTGCAGTCCAAGGGACTCTCAAGAGTCTTCTCCAACACCATACTTCAAAAGCATCAATTGTTCAGCTCTCAGCTTTCTTTATAGTCCAACTCTCACATCCATGCATGACTACTGGAGAAAACATAGCCTTAACTAGACAGATGTTTGTTGGCAAAGTAATGCCTCTGCTTTTTTTTTTTTAATTATCTATGCTTTTTATTTTTTTTTAATTTTCTTTACTTTATTGTGTTGATTTTGCCATACATTGACATGAATCCAGCATAGGTATACATATGTTCCCCCTCCAGAACCCCCTCCCTCCCGATTCCCTCCCCCTGGGTCATCTTGGTGCAACAGCCCTGAGCATCGAACCTGGGCTGGTGATTGATTTCACATATGATAATTAACATGTTTCAATGCCATTCTCCCATATCATCCCACCCTTGCCCTCTTCCACAGAGTCCACGAGACTGTTCTATACATCTGCGTTTCTTTTGCTGTCTCTGCTTTTTAATATGCTATCTAGGTTTGTCATAGATTTTCCTCCAAAAAGCAACTGTCTTTTAATTTCATTGCTGCAGCCCTCATCTGGAGTAATTTTGGAGCCCCCAGAAAAGTCTGCCACTATGTCCACTCTTTCTCCATCTATTTGCCATGAAGTGATGAGACCAGATGCCAAGATCTCTGTTTTCTGAACGTGAAGCTTTAAGCCAACTTTTCCACTCTCCTCTTTGACTTTCATCAACAGGCTCTTTAGTTCTTCTTCACTTTCTGCCATAAGAGTGGTATCATCTGCATATCTGAGGCTATTGATAGGTCTAGAAGCAATCTTGATTCCAGATTGTGCTTCATCCAGCCCAGAGTTTCTCATGAAGTACTCTGAATAGAAGTTAAATAAGCAAGGTTACAATATACACCCTTGACGTACTCCTTTACCTATTTGGAACCAGTCTGTTGTTCCATGTCCAGTTCTAACTGTTGCTTCCTGACCTGCATACAGGTTTCTCAAGATGCAGGTCAGGTGGTCTAGTATTCCCATCTCTTTCAGAATTTTCCACACTTTACTGTGATCCACACCGTCAAAGGCTTTGGCATAGTCAATAAAGCAGAAATAGATGTTTTTCTGGAACTCTCTTGCATTTTCAGTGATCCAGTGAATGTTGGCAATTTGATCAATGGTTCCTCTGCCTTTTCTAAAACCAGATTGAACATCTGGAAGTTCACAGTTCACATATTGTTGAAGCCTGGCTTGGAGCATTTTGAGCGTTACTTTACTAGCATGTGAGATGAGTGCAATTGTGTGGTAGTCTGCGCATTCTTCGGCATTGCCTTTCTTTGGGATTAGAGTGAAAACTGACCTTTTCCATTCCTGGGGCCACTGCTGAATTTTCCAAATTTGCTGGCATATTGAGTGCAGCACTTTCACAGCATCATCTTTTAGGATATGAAATAGCTCAACTGGAATTCAATCACCTCCACTAGCTTTGTTTGTAGTGATGCTTCCTAAGGCCCACTTGATCACATTCCAAAATGTCTGGCTCTAGGTGAGTGATCACACTATCATGGTTATCTGGGTCATGATGATCTTTTTTGTACAGTTCTTCTGTGTATTCTTGCCACCTCTTCTTAGTATCTTCTGCTTCTGTTAGGTCCATACCATTTCTGTCCTTTATTGAGCCCATCTTTGCATGAAATATTCCCTTGGTATCTCTAATTTTCTTGAAGAGATCTCTAGTCTTTCCCATTCTATTGTTTTCCTCTATTTCTTTGCACTTATCCCTGAGGAAGTCTTTCTTATTTCTCCTTGCTATTCTTTGGAACTCTGCATTCAGATGGGTATACCTTTCCTTTTCTCCTTTGCTTTTCACTTCTCTTCTTCTCTCAGCTATTTGTATGGCCTCCTCAGAGAACGATTTTGCCTTTTTGCATTTCTTTTTCTTGGGGATGATTTTAATCACTGTTTCCTGTTCAATGTCATGAACCTCTGTTCACAGTTCTTCAGGCACTCTGTCTATCAGATCTAATCCCTTGAATATCTTTGTCACTTCCTCTGTATAATCCTCTGTATAACTGACTCAATGGACATGGGTTTGGGTGGACTCCAGGAGTTGGTGATGGACAGGGAGGCCTGGTGTGCTGCGGTTCATGGGGTCACAAAGAGTTGGACACGACTGAGTGACTGAACTGAATTGTATAATCATAAGGCATTTGATTTAGGTCTTACTTGAGTAGTCTAGTGTTTTTCCCTACTTTCTTCAATTTAAGTCTGAATTTGGCAATAAGGAATTCATGATCTGAGCCACAGTCATCTCCATCTTTTTTTTTTTTTTTGGTTGACTGTATAGAGCTTCTCCATCTTTGGCTGCAAAGAATATAATCAATCTGATTTGGGTATTGACCATCTGGTGATGTCCATGTGTAGAGTCATTGCTTGTGATTAAATTGGGTCACAGTAATTAGACCAGAGGCAGGTTTACCAGATGCACTAGAATTTCACCATGAATCAAACTCTGACTTAAGCCTAGAATATGATCTAGCAGTCTCATTCTCTTCAAATAATTCCCCTCACATAACTCTTCCCTATTATACCTCTCTAGAATAAGAATAGATGGCACCTCTTATTGGCTAGGGGCAAAGTGCTGGAATGAGCTTACTTGCCCCTCTAGAATCTCTTTTGTGAATTGATGAAAATAACTTCCCCCAGTTGGTGAGAAGATGTGACTCATACACACTCTTTCAGTCCTATCTTTCAGCCTTTGTTCAGCCATTCATAATGCTTTCTTTTCGCTTTCTCTCCCACTTACCAAATCCTATTCCAACTTGAAAGTAACCTCCTCCAGTGATCACTCCAGTTCTCACTTCCCTATCTTCCTTGCAGTTCTATCAAGTACACAGTTCACTCTAGAGTTAGTTGCCTTGTTTTGAAGAGTCCATCCTGCCACCTTACTGGGTCCATAATTTGTCCTTCTCTTCTGTTCCCTATAGGTTTGAGTACAGGGCTGAGAAAGATCTTGATGTTGAAAAATACTTACTGTTAGGTTTGAAAGGGTCTCCTCTTGAACAATATAGGCTGTATGATTTTTTCCAGCTTTGTTGTCATTCAATTGCTCAGTCGTGTCTGACTCTGTGACCCCCATGGACTGCAGCACAACAGGCTTCTCTGTCCTCTGCTGTCTCCTGGAGTTTGCTCAAGTTCATGTTCATTGAGTCAGCCCAGATTTACCGAGATATAGTTAACATACAACATTGTGTAAGTTAAAGGTATAGAGTGTGATGATTAGATACATGTATATATTGTAAATTCTTTCCAAAATAAAGTTAGTGAACACATTCTTTACCTCTATAATTACCATTTTATTATTACTGTTATGATGAGAACATAAAAGCTCTACCCTCATAGCAGCTTTCAAGTATATAATACGGTATTGTTAATTACAGTCACCATACTTTACATTAAATCCAAGGAACTTATTATTCATCTTATAAGTGGAAGTGTGTACACTTTGACCAACATATTCCCATATCACATCTAGTCTCTATTTCTATGAATTTCATATGTTTAAATTCCATGTGTAAGTGAAATCATACAGTATTTGCTTTTCTCTAACTTATTTCATTAAGCATAATGCCCTCAAGGTTCATTCATGTTGCTGTGAATGGGAAGAGACTTTCTTCTGTTTTTCTGGCTGAATAATATTTCATTGCATATACATACACCACATTTTAAAAAATCCATTCATCTGCCATTAAACATTTAGGTTATTTTCAAGTCTTGGCTATTCTGAGTAATGCTGCAATGAACACGGAGATGCAGATATTTTTTGAGATAGTGGTTTCATCTTCTTTGAATATATTAATATACCCAGAAGTATGATTGGATTGTGAAGAAGGAAATGGCAATCCATTCCAGTATTCTTGCCTGGAGAATCCTATGGACAGGGGAGCCTGGAGGGCTGCTGTTCATAGGGTCGCACAGAGTTGGACACAACTGAAGCGACTTAGCATGCATGCATGCATTGGAGAAGGAAATGGCAATCAACTCCAGTATTCTTGCCTGGAGAATCCCCGGGACAGGGGAGCCTGGTGGGCTGCCGTCTATGATGTCACGCAGAGTTGGACATGACTGAAGTGATTTAGCAGCAGCAGCATGATTGGATTGTGTGGTAGTTCTGTTTATAATTTTTGGTGGACCTCCTTTCACCTCTATTTTCCTAAGTGGCTATATCAATTTACATTTCTATCAACAGTGAACCAGGGTTTCTTTTTCTCCATATCCATACCAGCATTTTTTTTAATCTCTTGTCTTTTTGATCATAGCCATTCTAATAAGTATGTGGTGATATCCCATTGTGGTTTTGATTTGCATTTCTCTGATAATTAGTATTAATATGGAACACCTTTTCATGTACCTGCTGGCCATTTGAGTATCTTCTTGGAGAAAATATCTGTTCAATTCCTTTTCACATTTTAAAATTAGATTGTTTGTTGTTTTGCTATTGAGTTGTATGAGCTCCTTTTAGTTTGGATATTAATCATGTATCAGTTATGCAAATTGCAAATATTTGCTTCTATTCCTTAATTGTCTTTTCATTGTGTTGTTTCTTTTACTGTGCAGATCCCTTTAGTTTGATGTAGTCCCATATTGAATTTTGTTTTTGTTATTTGTGCCTTTGGTGTCATATCAAAAATCCATTTTTAAGACCAATATAAACAAATATTTTACCCTACATTTTCTTCTTGGAGTTTTATGATTGTCAGGTCTTATTATTCAGTTCTTATTCCATTTTAAGTAGATTTTTGTCAGTGGTATAAAACAGGGGTCTGATTTAATTCTCCTGCATGTGGGTATACAATTTTGCCAGCACCATTTATTTTTCTGACTAATATAGATATTTATTTTATTCTATGGAACTTAATTTTTTCCTTTATTCTACATTCTTTTTTATTAAACATTTTATTTTTTATTTTTTATTTTTTTTCATAGAAACTCCCTTTATTAAATGTCTGGTGGTTTGTACCATCCAGAAAATACAATCTTAACAATTCTCTGAAAAATTCACCTGTTTAATTTTAAATTTTTTAATTTTTAATTGCAGTAGATTTACAATATTATACGTTTCAGGTGCACAGCAGTGATTTAGTATTTTACAGATTATATCCATCAAATGTTATTTATATAATAATGGCCATATGTCTTTATCTGATACAATATAACCTTGTTGCTATTTTATAAATAGGAGTTTTTAATCTCTTAATCCCATACACATAATTTGTCCTATCACACTTCTGTCTCTCCTTTGATAACCTAGCCATTAGTTTGTTTTGTATATCTGTGTAGTTGCTAAGTCATGTCCAACTCTTTTGAGAGCTCCCCTGTTCATGGGATTCTCCAGGCAAGAATACTGGAGTGGGTTGCCATTTCCTTCTCCATAAACTTTTTATTTTATATTGGACAATTAACAGTGTTGTGATAGCTTCAAGTGGACAGCAAAGGGACTCAGCTATACATATACATGTATGCACTCTCCCCCATACTCCTCTCCTGTCCAGGCTGTCACATAACATTGAGCAGAGTTCCATGTGCTATACAGTAGACCCTTATTGGTTATCCATTTTAAATATAATAGTGTGTACAAGTCGATCCCAAACTCCCTATCACTTTTCCCCCTCCTTCCCCCCAGGAACCATAAATCCATTCTCTAAGTCCACCCAATACCATTTATTGAAGAGTGTATCTGTTCCCCATTGAGTATTCTTAGGTACCTCATCAAATATTAGTTGACCATATCTGCATGTGTTTCTGTGTTTAAATTCTGTTCCATTAGTCTACATGTCTGTTTTTATGCCAATACTACACTATTTTGATTACTAGAGCTTTGTAATATATTTTGAAATCAGGAAGTATGATGGCTTCAGCTTTGTTCTTCCCTGTCAGGATTGCTTTGACTATTCAGGGTCTTTGTGGTTTCATATAAATTTTAGGATTCTTTTTTTCTACTTCTGTGAAAAATGCTATTGGAGTTTTGTTTTTTTGTTTATGGCCACACTGTGCAGCTTTGGGATCTTAGTTCCCCAACCAGGAGTTGGACCTGAGCCCTCAGTAGTGACAGTGTGGAGTCCTAACCGCTGGACCACTAGGGAATACCAGCTATTGGAGTGTTAATAGAGATTATATTGAATCTATAGATGGCTCTGGGTAGGATGAATATTTTAATAATATTAACTCTGCTGATTAATGAACATGAGATAACTTCCTATTCATGTCTCCTTTCTTCTTTCATGAATGTGTTATAGTTTTGACGTATAGATTTTTTACATCTTTGGTTAATTTTATCCATAAGTATTGTTTTAGACATGGTTGTAAAATGAGATTGCTTTATTTCTATTTCAAAAGTTCATTATTAGTGTATAGAAATGAAACTGATTTCTGGGTATTGATTTTGTATTGAAACTTTACTGAATTTTGTTAATTAGGTCGAACAGCTCTTTGATGGAGGCTTTAAGATCTTTTATTAATATGTATAAGATCATGTTATTAGCAAACAGATCATTTTACTTCCTCTTTTCTAATTGGATGCCTCTTCTTTTTCTTGCTTAGTTGCTGTTCTTCCATAGGGCTTCCAATATTGGGTTGAATAGGTTTGGTGAAAGCAGGACCCTTGTCTTACTACTTATTTTAGAGGGAAAACTTTCAACCTTTTGAGTATGATGTTAGCTCTGAGTTTTGCATATATGGCCTTTATCATGTTGAGATATGTTACTTCTGTATCAAATTTGTTGAATTTTAATCATGCAAGGATGTTGAATTTTCTCAAATACTTATTCTGTATCTATTGAGATGATCATATGGTTTTATCTTATATTCCATTAATCGATTTGCATATACTGAACCCTCCTTGCATCCTAGAGATAAATTCCACTTGTTCATAGTGTATGATCCTTTTAATGTTCTGTTAAATTTGATTTGTTTGCATCTATATTTATCATAGATATTGGCCTGTGACTTTATTTTCTTGTACTACCCTTATCTTTAACATCAGGGTAATGCTGGCCTTGTAAAATGAGTTTGGGAGTATTCCCCCATCTTCAATTTTTTGGAAGAGTTTCAGAATATTTGACATTAATTCTTTAAATGTTTAATAGAATTAGCTGCTTCCCAGGTGGCACTGGTGGTAAAGAACCTGCCTGCCAATGCTGGAGATATAAGAGAGGTGGGTTCCATCCCTGGGTCAGAAGATCCCCTGGAAGAGGGAATGGCTACCCACTCCAGCATTCTTGCCTGGAGAATCCCATGGCCAAAGGAGCCTGGTGGACTACAGTCCATGAGGTTGCAAAGAGTCAGACACAACTGAAGCAACTTAGCACGCATGCACGCTTGTTAATCTAGTTGATCCTAATCTTTTGGAGGAGGTTTTAGATTACTGATTTAATCTCCTTGTTATTGGTCTATTTCTTTATGACTCACACTTATATTTCTAGGATTGTATATCCATTTCTTGCAAACTGTTTAACTGATTGGCCAATAATTATTCATAGTAGTCTTTTATGATCTATGGATATCAGTTGTAATGTTTCATTTTTCTTTTATAATTTTATGTATTTGCCTCTTTTCTCTTGATAATTCTAGCTAAAGTTATGTTAATTTTACCTTCTTAGAAAGTCAACTCTTAGTTTTGTTGATATTTTATATTGTTTTTCTAGTGTCTACTTCATTTATTTCTGCCTGAAATAAATTTCTTATTTTATCTCCTTCCTTCTGCTACCTTTGGGCTTAGTTTTTTCTTGTTAATTTCTTGAGGCTTAAAGTTAGGTTGTTTGTTTGAGATCTTTCTTTTTTTAAATGTAGTTATTTATCACTTTAAACTTAACACTGCTTTTTCTTCAACCCATAGGCCTTGGCTTGTTGTACTTCCATTTTTGTTTGTTGCAATGTATCTTTAGAATTTCATCTTTTGATTACTTTTTTTTGACCTATTAGTAGTTCAGGGGCATTTTAATTTCCACTTAATTATAAACTTATCAGTTTTCTTCATGGTATTGATTTCTAGTTTCATAATATTGTGGATGGAAAGGATATTTGGTATAGTTTAAATCTTTTTTAAGTTTACTGAGATTTGTTTTGCAACCTAACATATCTATTCTGGAGAATGTTCCACATGCCCTTGAGAAGAATGTGTATTCTGCTCTTCTTGGATAGAATGTTCTTTATATCTCTTTTAGATCTATTTGGTCTAAATATAGTTCAAGTCTAATGTTTTCTTATTGATTTTTTGTTTAGATGATCTATCCATTGTTGAAAAAGGAGTTTTGAAATATCCTACTATTACTATATTGTTGTCTATTACTTCCAGCAGATATGTGATTATTTGCTTAATATATTTAGGCTTAATATATGTTAGATTCATATATTTATGTCTTCCTTATGAATTTCCACCTTTATCATTATATAATGGTCTTCTTTATCTCATGACAGTTTTTTACTTAAACTCTGTTTTGTCTGGTGCTCTCTTTTGGTTTCAGTTTGTTTGGAATATTTTTTTTTGTATCCCTTCACTTTGAGTCTGCATGTGTCCTTGAAGCTGAAATAAGTCTCTTGTAGGCGGCATACAGTTTGTTGTTGTTGTTTTTTCATTATTCATTCAGCCACGCTACCAGGCTGTATCACTTAGATTAAAGGACACAAACTTAAAGCCATACAGATAACTCTGTAAATCTTGGTTATTTCAGTTATTAGCCAAATAATTGTACACATGCCACTCTGCTTCAGTTCGTTTATCTGTCAAAAGGAATAATGATATTTGTTATGCTACCTCATGGAGCTGTTATGAATATTAAATGCAATAATTCATGTATAGCATTTAACATCATTCAACGAAGATAATAGTCTCCCATTATACCTCTTATTTCTTTTCCCTAAAATTAGGAAGGTAAAATCATACAGTAGTTATTATCAGGGATTTATTAACATACAGACCTAGGCTGTTTGAGTAAATTACTTAATTTCTCTGAGGCTTAGATCTGTCTTCTACAAGTAAAGTTAGAACAGGGTCTACCTCACAACACTGTTGGACTTCCCAGGTGGCTCACATGGTAAAGATTCTGCCAGCCATGCAGGAGACCAAGGTTCGATCCTTGGGTCAGAAATATCCTCTGGAGAAGTAAATGGCTACCCATTCCAGTATTCTTTCCTGGAGAATTCCATGGACAGAGGGGAATTCCATTGCAGGCTACAGTCTGTGAGTTGCAGAGTCAGACATGACTGAGCAACTATCACAGGGTTAATATTGATAGGAATCATAAATTACAGCATTTGACACAAAGTAGGAACTTTGTAAATAACAGCTATTATAATGGTTGAGAAAAAAATAAATAGGGAGTTATATTAACAACAAAGAATCTTATCACCAACTTTTCTACAATCTAATAGCAATTAAGAAAGTTAAGTGTGAGCTTTCTCCTATGTTTGTTGAGCAAAAGACAACAAAGAAAAATACAGTTTATTGAGTCTCTGCATTCCCAGTTTAACCAGTTCATAGAAAAGATGTTTATGATAGTGATAAGAACGAAACCTTATTCATATTGTGTTGTAATAAATATTAGTTAAATCTGAATTGGAACTCATTCATTTATTTCATATTGAATAATTCAATATTCCATTTAATTTTTGGTTGCTGGCATTATTTTTAGACTTTTAAATATTAATTTTATTTTTGGCTGTGATGAGTCTTCATTGCTGTGCATGCACTTTCGCCAGTTGCATAGAACAGGGGCTACTCTCTAGTTGTGGTACACAGGCTTCTCATTGTGGTGGCTTCTCTTGTTGTGAAACAGGGGCTCTAGAGCACAGGCTCAGTCTTTGTGGCACATAGGCTTAGTTCCCCTATGGCATGTGGGATTTTCCTGGACCAGGGATCAAACCCATGTCTCCTGCATTACAGGGTCGATTCTTAATGGGCCACCAGGGAAGGGTTGTTGGCATTATTTTTAATTGAAAACTAATATATACATGCATATGGTAAAAAAAAAATGAAACAGTAAATGGGTATGTACAGTTAAATATATGTTTAAATTTCAGCACTATTATTTATCAACTGTATGGCCTTGAGCAGGTCACTAAACCCCTGTGTCTGTTTCCTTGGCTATGAGAATCATGTCACTAACTACTTTATAGAGTTGGTATGAGACTCAGATGTGTAAATCGCTTAGAATAGTATTTTGCCTTTGATAAGTTCTATATGAATGGAGCTTTTTTTCAATCTGTCATTTGTATTCTTCTGTGAATTTCTCATTCATTTTCTCCCCCCACCCTTTTTTTAAAATTGGGTTGTGATATTTTTCTTTGGATTTGTAAAAGCTCTTTATTGTTAAGGTAATTTGCCTTCTACCATATTTTCTTAACTTTTTTTTCTCTCAGATTTTAATTTATCTATGGGTTTTTCTCATAATATTAATTTTTCCAGAAATAAATTTTAAATGTTTTATAGTCAGATATATCAGCATTTTGCCTTAAGGTTTTCAGGGGTTTGTGTCTTGCATGCAGAGCCCTTCCACATTCCAAAACTAATTTTTAAAATTCTCCCATATTATCTCCTACTGCTTTTACAGTTATCCTCTTTAGTCTATCTGGAATTTATTCTGGTGTAAGAAGTAAAATAGTCATCTACTTGTATTTCCTTCCAATGGCTACCCAATTGTTCTAGCAATACTTACTGACTCTTCTATGTAAGTTAAATTCTTACTGCCTACCATATGACTGGGTATTCCATTTTTCTTCAGGTCCATATAGTGTGTAGCCCAATCCTAATTTATTGCACTTTAATTTTTCTTCTGGTTTTTATTTGAATACAAGTCGACTTGGGGAGACACATTTCTTGGGCAAGTTACTTTCTGTTTATAAATTTAAAAAAAGAGGCCCAAAGTAAGAGGTTGCACTTATCTTTAAAATTCTTTAGGCTAACAGCCTATGAAAATTGTTTAAAGCAAGTAAAAATTCCCTGTTGAAGGACTGGATATACAACTCTTTGTCACCTAATATTCTATTATGTGGGCGAATCATGATTGGTTAAATTTAAACCATAACTCTTCTATTTGATATTAATATAATTCCTCCGTATTCTTTATTACATGTGTGACTATGTTGACTATCCTCAGACATATATTGGGTTTTCTCTTAGGATATCTTTTTAAATGTGGGATTACCAGGTCAAATGGTACAATTTTTTAACATTTTTATTAAAATATGTACATACAGAAAAATGCATATATTGTAAGTGTACAACTTGACACATTTTCACAAAGTGAACACACTCATATAACCAACCACCATATCTAGAAGCAGAATATGACCAGCACCTTATAAGCCTCCCTCTTGCTGCTTTGAATCATTACTTCCTCCCAAGGGTAAGTACTATCATAGTTCTAACAGTCTATATTAGTTTTCCCAGATTTAACAATTATTCATAATTATAGAGTTTGTAGTTCTTTCTTGGCCTCTTTCATTCAACATTTTTGCAGTATTTCTAATTATAGAGCATTGATTTTAATTGCTCTAGAGTATTTCAATGTGGAAATATACCACAATTTACTTATTCACTTTACTATTAATTGGCATATGAATTTTTTTCCAATGAATGTTGCTGCTATGAACACTCTAATGCATGCATTTCTGTTGGTTAGATGGTTAGGAGCAGGCATATACCTAAAAAATAAATGACTATTGTGTATATGTATCTTAGAAATTAGTGGATCCTAGAGTATGCACATAAGAAGCTTTATGTATTTTTATACCAAATTGTTTTCCAGAAATGTATATTTATAATGATCGAAAACAATCACCACTCATAAGTGATAGACCCTTTCTACTTCAAATATTTCATTTAATGCTCATAATAATCCCATGAGGTAGTGGTATTTTTTTTTATTGATGAGTAAACAAAGGTTCAGACCCCATGGACTGTAGCCTGCCAGTCTCCTCTGTCCATGGAATTCTTCAGGCCAGAATACTGGAATGGACGTTACCTTCTCCAGGAGATCTTCCCAAGCCAGGGATCAAACCCAGGTCTCCCACATTGCAGGCAGTTTTTTTTTTTTTTTTTACCATCTGAGCCACCAAGGAAGCCCTTCAAACAGAGGCTCAGAGATGTTAAATAATCTGCCCAAATCCATGGTTAGAAAATGGCACTCAGAATTTGAACATGCATTTGAATTTCGAGGATATGGTTCTTCTACTATACCTCCTGTATTGGATTCTTAGGGCTGTTGAAACAAGGTACCAACTGCATGCCTTAAAACAATAGAAATTTACTTGCCTGCAGTTCTGGAGGTTTCAAGTACAAAGTCAAGGTGTTGACAGGGCCAGGCTCTATCTCCTAGCTTCTGGTTATCACCAACAATCCTTGGTGTTTCTTGTCTTGCAGCTGCATAACCCCAATGTCACTGATGAACATAGATGCAAAAGTCCTTAACAAAATTCTAGCAAACAGAATCCAACAACATATTAAAAAGACCATACATCATGACCAAGTGGGCTTTATCCCAGGGATGCAAGAATCCATCAATATTCACAAATCAATCAATGTGATACACCATATTAACAAATTGAAAGATAGAAACCATATCATTGTCTCAATAGATGCAGAGAAAGCCTTTGACAAAATTCAACACCCATTTATGATTAAAAACAAAACCCTCCAGAAAGCAGCCATAGAAGGAACGTACCTCAACAAAATAAAAGCCATGTATGATAAACCCACAGCAAACATTATCCTCTTGGCAAAAATTGAAAGCATTTCCCCTAAAGTCAGGAACAAGACAAGGGTGCCCTCTCCAACCACTACTATTCAACATAGTTTTGGAAGTTTTAGCCACAGCAATCAGAGCAGAAAAAGAAATAAATGGAATCCAGGTTGCAAAAGAAGTAAAACTCCTGTATACTTTTAAAAATGATCTTTCTGTGAATGAGTCTATACAAAATTATAAAAATGCAGTACATGGTTTATCTTCTCTGGCTTCAGATCCCTCTTTGATTTAATCTAGTATGTTCATTAATTGATCTTCTGCTCAGGCTCTAAGGCTGTGCTTATCTAATACTCCCCTTATCTAATATCCCCCAATTCAGAACTGGGCCTTTATGTACTTGGTTTGGACTTTCCCATGTTTTCTCTCTCTACCCAGGTTCCTTTTCTAAATCTGGATGTTTAGTACCCATTACTAAAACCTGTCATGCACACAATGGCTGGAATGATTTTGCAAAGTCCCCTTATGGATTAATGAGAATCAATCATGTAATTCCAAAAGGAAAGTTCCTTCCAGTTGGAACTTGATACTTCTATATTTAATATTAGTGAAAATACATAAATTAGCTCAAGTACAGTTACAACAATCCTGGGACATACTATAGAGGGTGTAGATGAAATATCTTTTATATACTATTTACTAGACAGCAGATACTTAGACTTTGTTAATATCCTAGGAGAGCTTGACTTTGAAAGAATTATTTCCATTTAAAAATTCTCTTTGGTCTAGCTCCCCTCAATCTGATTTGTCTTTTGGATTCTGAGTTACATAAAAGTTAACAGGCATTGCAAAACACTCAAGGTTGAGTTGAAACACAAAGGTTGAAAACACAAAGGTTGATTATCATTGTGTGAGCAGGTTGAAAACTTAAGTCTTTTGGCAACCGCTACATCTGGGGGTTGCAGTTAATAACCCTTTTGGATCAGTTCCAGGACACAGATCTTCCATGAGCTCAGCTCTGCTAAAGTTACAACCAATCTGAAGTAGGTGGGGTGACAGTATAATAAAACAGCCTGATATAAACAGCAGATTAAAAGTATTAATGTCATCATATCTGCCTGGGAAATGGTCTTTCAATGGCCTTGTTTGTTTTCTTTTCTTCCCCATGTATAGGGCAAGTATGTAAAAAATAAAGCTAGGGAATTTTTACTGAAATATTTTTAATTTATTTTTTATTGTTTTTGCCATACAATGTCATGATATCACCATGGGTTTACATATGCTTCCCCTCTAGAACCCTCCTCCCTCCTCCCTCCCCCCCGGGAAATCTCGCTGCACCAGCCCCGAGTATCAATCCTGGGCTGGCGATTGATTAGACATTAATACTTTAATTTTAGAGCAGCTTTAGGTTCTCAGTGAAAGTGAATGAAATATACAGAGATTTCTCATATACCCTCTGTCTACTCCCCTAACACACAACATCCTTCACTATCAACATCCTAAACCAGACTGGTATATGGTATATGGCGTGTGTATATACAATTATATATATCAGTTGCAACTGATGAACCTATAATGATATGTCATTATCACCCAAGGTTCATAATTTACATCAGAGATAACTGTTGGTCATGTACATTTGATAGGTTTTGACAAATGTATTATGACATGTACCCACCAGTGGAGTATCATAAACAGTTTTACTTCCCTAAAATTACTCTGTGCTCTGCTTATCTCTCCCTCCTCCTAGTCCCTAATAACTACTCATCTTTTTACTGTCTTCATAGTTTTGAATTTTTCATATGGTTGGAATAATACAATATATAGCCTTTTCAGATTGGCTATATATTTTCATGGCTTGAGAGTTCATTTCTTTTTAGTGCTGAATAATATTCCATTGTCTGGATGTACCACAGTTTATTCACCTACTGAAGGATATCTTGGTTGCTTCCAAGTTTTGGCAGTTATGAATAAAGCTGCTATAAACATCCATGTGCATTTTTTATGGACATAAGTTTTCAATTCATCTGGATAAATACCAAGGAGTGCATTTGCTGGATCATATGGTAAGAGCTGGAGAAGGAAATGGCAACCCACTCCAGTATTCTTGCCTGGAGAACCCCATGGACAGAGGAGCCTGGCAGGCTACAATCCACGGGGTTGCAAGAGTCAGACACGATTCAGTGACTAAACCACCACCACCATGGTCAGAGTATGTAAGAGCTAGCCAAACTGTTTTCCAAAGTAGATGTACCGTTTTGCATTCCCACTAGAAAAGCTCCTGTTGCTCCATACCTTTGTCAGCATTTGTGTTATTGTCAGTGTTTTAGATTTGGGGTCACTCTAATCAGTGTATAGTGGTATTGATTGTTTTATTTTGCAATTCTCTAATGATATATCCTGTTAAATATATATTCATATGCTTATTATCATTTGTATGCCTACTTTGGTAAAATATCTGTTCATGTCTTCAAGCTGTTTTGTAATCGGTGGTTTTCTTATTGTAAAGTCTTAAGAGTTCTTTGTATATTTTGGATAATTGTCCGTTAGATATGTCTTTTTCAGATTTTTTTCCTAATCTAGGCTTGTATTCCCATTCTCTTGATAGTGTCATTCACAGAGTAGAAGTTTTTAGTTTTAATAAAGTACAGCTTATAAATTCTTTCTTTAAAAAATCATGCTTTTGCTGTTATATCTGAAAAGTCATCACCACGCCCAGGGTCATGGAAGTTGTCTCCTGTATTATCTTCTAGGAGGTTTCCAATTCTGTGTTTTACAATTAGTTCTATGATACATCTTTTGTCAATTTTTGTGAAAGATGAAAGGTCTTTGTCTATATTCAGTCTTTGCATATGTATGTCCAGTTGTTCCAGATCCATTTATTAAAGAGACTAACTTTGCTGTATTTTGTCGTTTGCTTGTTGTCAAAGATCATTTGATTGTATTTATGCAGGTTTATTTCTGGACAATCTTTTATCTTCCATTGATCTGTTTGTCTAATCTCTCAGTGATACTACAGTATCTTTATTACTGTAGCTGTACAGCAAGTGTACAATAAGCTGTGTATCATCAGTCCTCCTACTTTGTTCTTCTTTTTGAATATTTTGTTGGCTTTTCTGGATAGTTTGCCTTTCCATATAAACTTTAGAATCAACCAGTTTAGTTTGTCAATGTTCACAAAATAACTTTCTATGATTTTCACAGAGATTGCATTCAATCTATTTATCAAGTAGGGAAGAACTGACAACTTGAAAGTGTTTAGTCGTCCTGTCTACAACTATGGAATATCTTCCATATATTTATTTCTTTGATACCCTCCATCAGAGTTTTGTGTTTCTCTTCACATATTGTACATATTTTGTAAAATTTATACCTATTTCATCCTTGAGTGAAAATGGTAATGAGATTTTAGTTTTCCCAAGTTATTGAGCTTAATTGACATATGATATTGTGTAATTTTAAGGTATACAGTGTGATGAGTTGATGTACACACACACACATATATATAGTGAAATATTTATCACAATATGGTTAGCAGATTTCTCACATCATATAATTACCATTTTGTTGCTGTTACAGTGAGAACATTAACTATTCTCATAGCAACTTTGAAGTGTACAACAAAGTATTGATAACTATAGTCAATATGTTGTACATTAGATCCCTGGAATTTATTCATCTTATAATTGAATCTTTGATCCTATAAACATCTCTCCATTTCTCCCATCCCACAGTCTTTGGCAACCACCATTCTAATCTCTGTTTCAGTGAGTTTGGTGTTTTTAGATTCCACATTTAAACGAGATCACACCGTATTTGTCTTTCTCTATCTGACTTACTTCACTTAGTTGATGCCCTCAAGGTCCATCCATGTTGTTCAAATGGCAGGGTTTTTTTTTCTATTTTATGGCTGAATAATATTCTAGTGTGTGTATGTGTATTATACACCACATCTTCTCTATCCATTCATCTGTCGATAGACATTTAGTTTGGTTCCATGTCTTGGCTATGGTGAATAATGCTTAAAAGAACATGGGAATGCAGATATATCTTTGAGATGGTGATTTCATCTTCTTTGGATTATATACCTAGAAGTTGGATTGCTGGATTTATATGGTCATTTTATACTTAGCTTTTGAGGAACCTCCATACTGATTTCCATAGTGGCTATAACGTTTTACATCCCCAGTAAGAGTGCACCAGGCTTCGCTTTTCTTTTTATCTCTTGTCCTTTTAATATAAGATATGAGGTGATATTTTACTGAGGCTTTGATTTGCATTTCCCTAAAGATTAGTGATATGGAAAAATCTTTCTATGAATCGGTTTGGATATCTTCTTTGGAAAAATATCTATTCAGATCCTTTGTCATTTTTAAATTGGAATTATTTGCTATTTTGCTATTGAGTTGTAGGAGTTTCTTATATTTTGGATATCAAATACTTATCAGATATGTGATTTGCAAATATTTTCTCCCATTTATAGGTTTCTTTTCATTGTATTAATCATTTCTTTGGCTGTGCCTAAGCTTTTGAGTTTGATATAGTCAAGTGAAGTTGATTTTTTTCCTTTCGTTTCTTGTATATGTGGTGTCATATCCAAAATGCCACTGCCAAGACCAATATTAATAAGTTTTTTCTTTATATTTTCTTCTAGAAGTTTTATGGTTTCAGGTCTTATATTTAAGTCTTTAATCTATTTCAAGTGAATTTTTGTGGGTCATGTACAATAAGGGTCCAATTTAATTCTTTTGCATGTATATACCAAATTCTCCCAGCACCATTTGTTGAAGAGATTATCCTTTACTCTTTGAGTGTCCCTGGCTCTCTTGTCAAATATTAATTCACTATATCTACATGGGTTTATTTCTGGGCTTTTGATTCTGTTCCATTGATCTATATATCTTTATACCAGTAACATAACAGTTTAATTATTGATACTATCACTTTGCAATACAGTTTGAAATCAGAGTGTGATGGCTCCAGCTTTGTTCTTCTTTTTAGGATTAAATAACTACATGGGGTCTTTAGTGGGTCCAAACTAATTTTAGGATTTAAAAACAAATTCTGAGGAAAATGACATTGGGATCTTGATAAAGATTACATTGAATCTGTAGATGGCTTGGGATACTATGGACCTTATGATAATAATAATTCATCTAAACAGTGAACATTGTATATATTTCCATTTATTTATTTTCAATTTCATTCATCAGTATCTTGCAGTTTTCAGTGAATAGATGTTTCATTTTCTTGGTTAAATTTATTCATATATATTTTATCATTTTTGATACTGTTGCAAATGGGGCTGTTTTGTTTGATAGCTCACTGTTTTTGTATAGAAATGCAACTGATTTTAGTATGTTGATTTTGTATCCTGAAACATGACTGAATTCCTTGATTGTATCTAAGAGCTTTTAGGTAGATTCTTTAGAATTTTCTACATATAAAATCATGCCATCTGCAAACAGACAGTTTTACTTATTGCTTTCTGATTTGAATTATTTTAATTTACTTTTCTTGTTAATTACTCTGTCTAGGACTTCTAGTGCTATGTTGAATAGGAGTGGAGAGAGTGAACACTCTGGTCTTGTTCCTGATCTTAGAGCAAAAGATTTCAACCTTTTACTGTTAAATATGATGTTAGCTATGGACTTGTTTATATGATCTTCCTATGCTCAAGTTTGTTCCTCTATACCCAATTTGTTGATAGTTTTTATTATTTTTATATTAGCAGGTTGAATTTTGTCAAATGCTCTTTCTGCATCTATTTAAATCATTTGATTTTTGTCATTTTTAATTTGCATATGTTGAACAATCCTTGCATCTCAGGATTGAATCCCACTTAACTGTGGTGCATAATCTTTTTAATGTCCTGTTGAATTAAGTCTGCTATTATTTTTTTGAGAATTTTTGCCTCTATATTCATTAGTAATATTGGCCTGTGTAGTTTTTTCTTGTGGTGTCCTTATCTGGCTTTTTTATGATAGTAGTGCTGGCCTTGTTTTAAAAAAAGTTTGGCAATGCTCCTTTTCTTGAAATTTTTGTTAGAGTTTGAGTAGTTCAGTTCAGTTCAGTCATTCAGTCGTGTCCAATTCTTTGTGACCCCATGGACTGCAGCATGCCAGGCCTCCCTGTCCATCACCAATTCCCAGAATCTACTCAAACTCATGCCCATTGAGTTGGTGATGCCATCCAAGCATCTCATCCTCTGTCATCCCCTTCTCCTCCTGCCTTCACTCTTTCCCAGCATCAGGGTCTTTTCAAATGAGTCAGCTCTTCGCATCAGGTGGCCAAAGGATTGCGGTTTCAGCTTCAAGTCAGACCTTCCAATGAATATTCAGGACTGATTTCATTTAGGATGGACTGGTTGGATCTCCTTGCAGTCCAAGGAGATATTCTTCAACACCACAGTTCAAAAGCATCAACTCAAAGAGTTTCAGTAGGACTGGTATTAATTCTTTAAATGTTTGGAAATTTTCACCAGTGAAAGCATCTAATTGTGGACTTTTTTGGTTGGGAATTTTGGATTACTGATTTAGTCTCCTTACTCATTATGGGCAGTTCAGATTTTCTATTTCTTCATGCTTCCATCTTGGTAGATAGTATGTTTCTTTCTAGGAATTTAGGATTTCTAATCTGTTGATATATAGTTAATAGTACTGTATTATAATCCTCTGTATTTCTGTGGTATCAATTACAATGTCTCCCCTTTCATTTATAATGCTATTTTTGGGGGTCCTCACTTTTTTCCTTGATTAGCCTAGCTAAAGGTTTGTCAATTTTTGCTTATCTTTTCAAAGAACCAATTCTTATTGTAGTAATCTGTCCTATTGTTTTGTTATTCTCTATTTCATTTATTTTTGCTCTAATCTTTATTATTTCATTCTGCCTAGCTTTGGCCTTAGTTTCTTCCTTCTTAGTACTGCCTTTACTGCATTGTGCAAATTTTTTTATAAGTTATATTTTCACTTTAATTACAAATGTAATAAAATTTCTCGAGATATTTAATATATGGTATTTAGAAGTATGCTGTTTAATCTTCAAGCATTTGGGGATTTTCTAGCTATCTTTTTGTTGTTGATTAGAGGATATATTATTTGAGTCCTATTTTTTTTTAAAAAAATTAAAGTGTGTTTTATGGCCTGGGATGTAGTCTGTCTTGGTGAGTGTTGTTGGATGAAGTAATCTTTAGATTCTTTATGTCCATTAAATTGATGGTATGGTTGAGTTCACCTGTGTACTTCTGACGTTTTGCGTGCTGGATCTGTCTGTTTCTTATAGAGTGATGTTGAAGTTTCCATACATTATAATGGATTAATCTATTTCTCCTTATAGTTCTATCTGTAAGGGGGCAAATCTCCTGGCAATGTGTGTGTCAATTCAGTCATGTCCAACTCTTTGCAACCCTATGGACTGTAGGCTGCCAGGCTTCTCTGTCTACGGGATTCTCCAGGCAAGAATACTGGAGTGGGTTGCTGTGCTCTCCTCCTGCTGGCAATAAATTCCCTCAATTTTTGTTTGTCTGAGAAAGTCTTTATATTTCCTTCACTTTTGAAGTATAATTTCAAAGGGCACAGAATTGTAAGTTGGTGTTTTCCCTTAGTATGTTATAGTTCACTCTCTCTCTTTTTGCCACACTGTGAGGTACGTGGAATCTTAGTTTCACAACCAGGGATTGCTCTGTAGTAGGAGCATGGATTCTTAACCAGTGGACCACCAGGGAAATCCCTGACTCTATTCTCTTTTAGTTTGCAAGGTTTCTGAGGAGAAGTTGGATATAATTCTTATTGTTGCTCCTCTCTTGGTAAGGTGTTTTATTCCTCTGGCTTCTTTCAAGATTTTTACATCGTATGATTTTCTGAAGTTTGAAAATATGTCTAAATATAGGGACTTGTTTGTTTGCAACTATCTTGCTTAGTGTTGTCTTAGTTTCCTGGATTTTTGGTGTGGTGTCTAACATTAAGTTGGGGAAATTCTCAGGCTTTATTGCTGCAATTGCTTCTTTTTCTTTTTTTCTGGTATTGCCATTACATATGTGTTATGCCTTTCGTACTTGTCCCACAGTTCTTGGACATTATGGGGTTTTTTTGCAGGTTTTTTCCCTTTGCTTTTCAGTGATTGCTAAATAATTCCCATGCCCTCATGGCCCATCTCCAGTAACTGACTTCTCTTAGATACAAGCTAATTTTTGGCAGGAGTAATGGAGGTGGAAGGGAAGCAGAAGGTTCCCAGAGAGGAAGCTGAAGGAAAACTCAGTCTGAGGCAGAGGATTCTTTTTGAAAGAATCCAAAATGAGCCAAGGGGTATTATATTGAGAACTATTGACAAAGTATAAACAAAGGCTTTTAAATTTTCTTTTTAAGCCTTTTTTTCCCTTAATGATATGATAATTCAATAGTCTATTAAATCTAAGCACACATATCTTATTTTCTCTTTTACCTTTTTAAGAAGGATATTCATCAGATGGTCATGTTCTAATGAAAATTTTTTCGTGTGTTTTCATTTTATTATAAATAACATACCTGAGATTTCTTCTAAATTAACTTTGTTTCACATCTTCTTCATCAAAATTGGTTTGCTAGAGATGTTTAATGAGGAAACATGGAAGTGGGATAAAATGGGTAGAATGGAGAAGTCATAGATATTTGAAAAAATCTTAACCTCTACCTCACAATGGAAGAAAAGACCCATGGCGGTTTCATGTCACTGTATGGCAAAACCAACACAATAAAGTAAAGAATATTTAAAAATAAAGAATTCCAGTGAAATTGTACAGTTATGGAGTTGAAGAGAAATATTTCTTCTGTCAGATGCAATACTATATATGAATCATTTTGTATTATTAATTTTCTAAAAATTGTTAATATTAAAAAAAAGAAAGTGCCAAGGCTCTCATTTCCTCATCTGTATACTCACAGATACACCCATACGCAGGTGTTTCAGACTAAATCATGTTATTTTAGAAAAATCAATAGGGTCTCATAAAATTACCAGCCTCCTTGTGAATGCAGTGTTTCTGAAAGCAAATATGATTCATTGCTCTATTCTATATGTATACTTATAGAAATTGATGAAAGATATGGAATAACCAGATAATTCCTTGGTAGTCCCTGATAAGTCACTTTTCCTTCCATCATGAGAGGAGAGGAATATTTTATCATTATGGAAATTTCAGGGTAAATTTCCACTGGCTTCTCTGGCACCCCCACTGTAAGAAGTATAACCTAAGCTCTGTTGTTCAGCATAACTTTCAGTCGGTCCTTTTAGGCTGTTAGACACAAAACAGGTCACAAACATTAATTCTTTTGCATGGGCCATTGCCTCACCTTTCAACCAGCAGTCAACCAGGAGCCCCAGTGGAAGTCACAGAATAGCCTACTAAACAAGAAACATCAGACTGCTGTTGAGGGTATTTGAGCCCCATAGTGGATACTCTATCCTTTGAATTTGTCATCTATAAAACATGAAATTCAATGTCTTTCACATGCTAATCATAATGGAGGTGAACAAATTCCACAGAAAATCCTCCAAATTACTTTACACATGGGCTTCTGCCTACTTTCTTATCTTAGCCATCATAGCTTTCTACATCTTTGCCCCGGGGAAATTACTAGGAAACAATGGAATAGCAAACAACGGATCAAGGGATGCAGAGGCAGTAAGAACCGAAGGGTTTCCACCAATTAAGAAACTGATGCTTCTCTCAACTCCAGCATATTTGTTGCCAGGTCACCTCTACTAGACAGTTCAGTACAATTAGTCAAGAACATAGGGCTTTTGTGTTAGGTTTGGGTTTGAATTTTGGTTCTACCACTCACTTACTGTGGGATCTTGGACAAGCCCCTACTCTTTCAGGTTCAATTTCTTCATCAGTAAAATGAAGCTAAGAATGCCTTCATTAGCTTCCTTTCATGACTAAATGAAATTACTGATGTAAAAGGAGTGTAGCTTGCAGCCTCAAAGCAGTACTCTGCCAGTGGAGTTTTTGGTGGTGGTGTTTATATTTGTTGTCTTTCTTTGGAACCCATAACCATCAGATGTTTGGTTTCTTTTAACATTATTGTTGAGGGCGGGTTCAGTGCATACTGTGTAAGCTGGTACAAAAGGTCATTGGTCTGAAGCCATTGAATACCTGTTTTTGTCATTTTTCAAAGATGTTTTTTTAAAAAACTCTTT
>ML661247.1:849395-863738 GCA_007570785.1 Antilocapra americana
ATATATATATATATATATACCTATGGCTGATTCATATTGGGGTTTGACAGAAAACAGCAAAATTCTGTAAAACAATTATCCTTCAAACCTATGGGACACTGTGAAAGCAATGCTAAGGGGAAAGTTCATAGCAATACAAGCTCACCTCAGGAAACAAGAAAAAAATCAAATAAATGACCTTACTTTACACCTAAAGCAACTATAAAAGCAATGAAAATAAATTAATTTTTAAGAAGTCATGATTAACTGGTTGTCATTACTAACCTACCAGAGCTTTGAGCAAAAATTCCTTCCTAACTAATCTGCTGATAGAGAAGCCATTCAATCATACTGAACCGAGGCCTTGTGTTTCAGGCCTCTCACCCTTCACTAAGTGGTAAGGTCTGTGAGAGGGAGTGTTAAACTATGGGTCATGAAACCAGAAAAGTTCAGTCACTTGCGAGATTATGGAAGCTACTAGGCTTTAAAATAATGAACTACAGAAGTGGTGAGTCAAGATGGCAGAGGAGGAGGACGTAGAGTTCACCTCTCCACACAAATACATCAAGAATACATCTACAAATGGACCAGTTCTCATAGAGCACCCACTGCACCCTATCAGAGGACCTCAGACACCTAAAAGAACAAGAAAGACCTGGGTAGGATGAAAGATAGAAGGGGAAAAAAGAGGAAGCAGTATGGAAACTGTGTCCCTGAGGGGAGTTGAAGGAGAGGTTCCTGTACTCAGGGAAGCCCCCTCACCAGCAGGGAGGTCAACTGGGAGAGAAGGGGGAGACTTTGGGGACTAGAGAACAGCCCAGCAACCAGTTTGTGGGAGGCCAGACAAAGTGAGACCTACACAGATGGTCTGTGCCACAGCCTATGGCCCCAATGTGAGAAGTGTATCCACTGCTGTGGACAGGAGCTGGGTGCTGGAACATGGGGTTGGGAGAGAGGACTGCTGTTGGCTGCAAAGAGATAGCCTGAAGGGGTGGGAGTGAGGAGTTCTGCAACCAGGAATGTTCATGGAAGCAGCCCAGGGCACCATAAAAATGAAGTGCCATTGTTGAATAGTGATGAAGGTGAGGCCACCATTGCAGCATCTTTCCCCAGATGCTGGCCCTCCCTCTGCAGGCACTAGGCAGAGCTCCTGCCTAGACAGGCTCATATGCCCTGGTTAGTGGCTACCTTAGCCCCTTGCACCTGGGCAGGCTAGTGTGCTCCTGGGCAGCCTCATGAGCAGTTGCAATTGGATGGCCCATGAACAGAAGTGGGGTTGAAACCACAGTTGAGCCCCAGGACCATGCAGCTAAGGAAGAAGAGTTGAAATCTCCCCTTATGACTGTTTGAACCATGAATTTACACCCCCTACTGCTGGCTTTGTGAACTCAGTGCCTACAGAACATCTGAACAGACCATGAGTGCTCTTGAAGCTGAGGTGGGTCTAGCTTTAGCAACTGTGGCTTTGTGGGCATGTACATGTGGGGGCTGGTTACAGCCCAGAGTCTGAGCTTCCTACATAGTACCCACAGCAGGCCCAGATGCAAGATGGCTGCAGTCCTGGGACCTGACTGCAGTAGATCTACACTGATTGCCTGGTGAAATAATGCCTGCGAGATACTAGAGCCAGTTACCTGCATACCCACAGTTATGGTGGGGTCAAGAGCAGTGACAATTAATATAATTTGTGAGCTTGCAGAATGGGTGAAAAGTGACACAGCAGAGCACACGCACAGGTAAACAACTCCAGAGGAGGAATACTCAGTGGCTTCTCCCAGTGACTTATCTCCCAGTGGGAGCACTCCAATCCCACATACCTCACACTACATATCAGAAACACAGCTAAGAAACTGATCTGGGGAGGCTTCCACAACAACGATAAAGCAGACCCCACCCCTGACAGGGCAGTGGGGCAGTGACAACCACAGAGCAAAAGGGAAACCCCACTCAATATCCAGTGCAGGTTCTGGTCACCACAAAATCAGTCACACCTCCTATCAAAGGGATAATGGCCAGCAAACATCGAGGAAGGAGGTAGCATATATCCATTGTAAAAACAGCCCTTGCACCAAAAGATATTAAACCCACATAGGCTACACAGGGCTATTTCCACATAAAAATAGTCCTCCAAGACAGCCTGAGGGTCTGGTATTGGGAGAAAGAACCTCCAGATCATATAGCCTTGAAAAGGAGAGGGGCCTGAGTACAGGAGTTCCACAGGGCTGGGGGAAATGGGACTCCACTCTTGGAGGGCATGTACAAAGCACCTCCATAGCAACCTGGGCTAGGCATACATAGGGGTCCTAGAGGGTCACCTGTAATTCACTGTGGGGGCAAGGGGCAAAGGTAATGGTAGCAGAGGCCTCAAGGAATATTGACTGGTGTGAGCTTTCCCAGAGGTCCCCATTTTGGCACTAAGACCCAGTCCTACCAAAGGCCTCCAGTGCTGAATGCCTCAGGCCAAACAACCAGCAAGATGGGAACATATCACACCCATCAACAGACTGGCTGCCTAAAGTCATTTGGAGCTGACATCCACCTCAAAACACACCCCTTGACATGACCCTGCCCACCAGAAGGCCAAGACCCCAGTTCTCCAATATGGATCACACCTTGGACTACAAATTAAGCCTCAGTAAATTTAAGAAAATTGAAATCATATCAAGCATCTTTTCTAACCACAACCTTATGAGATTATAAATCACTTGCAGGAAAAGCATGTTAAAAAAATCCAACACATGGAGGCTAAACAGTATGTTACTGAACAACCAGTAGAACATTGAAGACATCAAAGAGGAAATTAAAAATACCTAGAGGCAAAAAAAGCGACAATGAATACATTATGATCCAAAACCTACGGGATGTGGCCAAAGCAGTTCTAAGAGAGAAGTTTAGAGCATTACAATCGTACCTCAGGAAACAAGAAAAATCTCAAATAAACAATTTAAGCATACACCTTAAGCAACTAGAGAAAGAAGAACAAAGAAAACCCAAAGTTAGTGGAAGGAAAGAAATCATAAAGAACAGAGCAGAAATGAATAAAACAGAGACAAAGAAAACAATAGCAAAGATCAATGAAACTAAAAGCTGGTTCTTTGGAAAGATAGACAAAATGGATAGAACTTCAGCCAGACTCATCAGGATTAAAAAGGGAGAGGGCTCAAATCAATAAAATGAGAAAAGAAAAAGGAGAAGTTACAACTGACACCACAGAAAGGCTCATTGGAGATTACTATAAGCAACTAATTTCCAATAAATTGGACAACCTAGAAGAAATGGAACACAGTGTTAGCAAGGCTTCCAAGACTGAACAAAGAAGAAATAGAAAGTATGAACAGACCAATCATAAGTACTGAAATTTAAACTATGATTTAAAAAAATTCCAACAAACAAAAGTCCAAGACTAGATGACTTCACTAGCAAATTCTGTCAAATATTTTGAGAAGGGTTAACACTTATCTTTATCAACAGTGAAAAACTAAAAGCATTTCCTCTAAGGTCAGGAATAAGACAAGGGTGCCCACTCTCACCACTTTTATTCAGCATAGTTTGTGAACTCCTGTCCATGTCAATCAGAGAAGGAAAAGGAATCCAAATTGAAAAAGAAGTGAAGTTGTCAGCATTTTGCAGATGACATGGTACTATATATAGAAAACCAGAAAACTACTTGAGTTCATCAATGAATTTGGTAAGGTGTCAGCACACAAAATTAATACACAGAAACCTCTTGCATTCCTATAGACTAATAATGAACAATCAGAAAGAGAAATCAGAGAAGTAATTCCATTTACCATTACATCAAAAAGGATAAACCTACCTAAAGACACAAAAGCCCTGTACTCCAAAAACTATAAGATGCTGATGATGATCAAAGACAACACAGATAGAGAGACACACCATGTTCTTGGATTGGAAGAATCAATATTGTGACAATGACTATAATACCCAAAGTAATCTACAGATTCAATGCAATCCCTATTAAATTACCAGTGGCACTTTTCACCAAATTAGAACAAAAAATATTTTTTACAGCTTATATGGAAACACAAAAGACCACAAATAGCCAAAGCAATCTTGTGATAGAAAAATAGAGCTGGAGGAGTTCAGGCTCCCTGACTTCAAACTATATTGCAAAGGTACAGTCATCAGAGCAGTATGGTACTGGCACAAAAACAGAAATATAGATCAATGGAACAGGATAGAAAGCCCAGAGAAAAAATCCACGCAGCTATGGTCAACTAATCTATTACAAAGGAGGCAAGAATGTACAATGAAGAAAAGACAGTCTTTTCAATAAGTGGTACTGGGAAAACAGGACAATTACATGTAATTGAATGAAATTAGAACATTCCCTAACACCATACAGAAAAATAAACCCAAAATGGATTAAAAAGACCTAAATGTAAGGCTGGATACTATAAAACCCTTACAGGAAAGCATAGGCAGATACTCTTTGACATAAATCACAGCAATATCTTTTTGAATACATCTCAAGTAATAGAAATAAAAACAAAAATTAATAAATGGGACCTAATTACACTTAAAAGCTTTTGCACAACAAAGTAAACCAAAATGAAAAGATAACGTATGAACTAGGAAAAAATATTTGCAAACGATGCTACTGACAAGGGGTTAATTTCTAAAATATACAAACAGCTCAAACAGCTTAATATCAAAAAAGCAAACAACCCAATCACAAAATGGGCATAAGACCTAAACACACATTTCTCAAAAGAAGACAAACAGATGGCCAACAGGCACTGGAAAAGATGCTCAACATCATTAATTATTAGAGAAATGCAAATCAAAACTTCAGTGAAGTATAACCTCACTCCAGTCAGAATGCCCATAATTAAAAAGTTGACAAATAATAAATTCTTGAGAGGGTATGTAGAAAAGGGAATTGTCCTACTCCATTGGTAGGAATGTAAATTTGTACAGCTACAATGTAGAACAATATGGAGGGTCCTTAAAAAACTAAAAAGATCTACCATATGATCCTGCACTCCCACTCCTGGGCATATATCTGGAGAAAATCATAATTGTAAAGACACAAGCACCACAGTGTTCATTACAACAATATTTACAATAGCCAAGACATGCAAACAACGTAAAGGTTCATCAACAGATAAATGGATAAAGAAGATGTGGTACATGTATACAATGAAATATTACTCAGTCATAAGAGTGAAATAATGCCATTAGCAGCAAAATGGGTATACCTAGATATTATCATACTGTGAGAAATCAGACAAAAAAGGAAAAATACCATATGATATCACTTATATTTGGAACCTTAAAAAATGGTACAAATGTACTTATTTACAAAACAGAAATCGAGTCACAGATGTAGAAAACAACTTAAGGTTACCATAGGGAAAGGAGAAGAGGAATAAATTACCAGATTGGGAGTGACATATATACACTATGGTGTATAAAATAGATAAATAATAAAGTTCTACTATATAGCACAGGGAACTCTATTCAATATTCTATATTCTATACTAACTCAATATTATAATATTCTTTTTGTGACTTTGTTGTTGTTTCTTTTCAGTCCCAATCTTCTTCACTTTATGTTTTTTCTTTTTTAAAAAATTTATTTATTTTAATTGGAGGATAATTACTTTACAATACTGTATTGGTTTTGCCATACATTGACATGAATCTGCCATGGGTGTACATGTGTTCCCCATCCTGAACCCCCCTCCCAGTAATATACTATTGTTTGAAGTTAGACAATGATAAGGGAAAGGTGTACATTGTAAAACTTAGAGCAAGGACTAAAAAAGTAAAACACAGAAGGTTAGTTAATAAGCTAAATTTGGAGATTAATAGAATCCTAAGTAAGTTAGTTATTCCAAATGAAGCCTGGAAATAGAAAAGGGAATAAAGAAGAGATGAATCAAAAGCAAAGTTGGAAGACTTACACTATGTAATTTCAACACTTACTAAAAGTTACAGTAATGATATTGGCATAAAAATAGAAATATAGATAAATGGAATAGACTACAGAGTCCAGCACATTTATGGTCAATTCATTTTTGACAAAGGTGCCAAGGTAAATCAATAGGGAAATGAAAGTCTTTTTAATAAATGGTGCTGAAACAATTGGCTATCCATATAGAAATAAAATAACTTTAATGATTACCTAACAACATATGCTAAAGTTACTGCAAATGTATACTAGACCTTAATGTAAAAGCAAATGTATACTAGATCTTAATGTAAAAGCTCAAATTATGCTAACATTATAATTAGAATATGCTAATTCTCAAACTATATACTCAGTATTCTATATGGGAAAAACAATCTAAAACCAGATGGATGTGTATATATGTATAACTATATATATATATATATATATATATATATATGTGTGTATGTATGTATGTATAACTGATTCACTTTGCTGTATACCTGAAACTAACACAACACTGTAAATCAACTATACTTAAATAAGAATGAAAAATATATAAAATAATAAATTCAGGGGTGAGGAGTGACCATACAGAGCCCAGACCCAGGAAAGTAAACCTATCAGTTTCCCCCAATTCCTCATAGCTCCATCTCCTTATAGGCTTCTCTTATAAGCCTCAACTCACACTGGTTCTTCTTTTTATTTATTTATTTAATTTACTTAATTTCTTTGGAGGCTAATTACTTTACAATATTGTGGTGGGTTTTGCCATACATTGACATGAATCAGCCATAGGTGTACACGTGTGCCCCACCCTGAACTCCCCTCCCTCTTCCCTCCCCACCACATCCCTCTCGGTTGTCCTAATACACCAGCTTTGAGTGCCCAAACTTGGACTGTCTATTTCACGTATGGTAATATACGTTTCAATGCTATTCTCTCAAATCATCCCACCCTTGCCTTTTCCCACAGAGTCCAAAAGTCTGTTCTTTATATCTGTGTCTCTTTTGCTGTCTCACACTGGTTCTGTCTCACACTGATAGTCATGAGGGCTTTACACTGATTAAACCACTACCACTGAATCAAAGGTAGGGAATATGGGGATCTGAAATGCAATATTGCTTTTGCAACACTACATCAATAGTGAGGTTAATGGCCAATTTGCAGCATTCTCATATCCTCTGCAGTGCTGGCCAAACTTGACTGAGCTAACGTACAAATAAGTAAAATAAGTACAAATAATAAGGGATATCCCTGGAAACTTTTTACTCTGGCACTGCTTCAGGATTTCCCTGCAGACTGAATCCCTGATGCCTGGTTGCAGATTACAACAAGATTCCTTTATGATGACACATTCTTATAGAAGACAGGAAGACTTGACAGTCTGACACTTGAAGTGTGAAGATGAATAAAAGATACATCACTCCTGATGGGTGTGTGTGTGTGTGTGTGTGTGTGTGTGTGTGTGTGTGTAAGCTGTCAGTCGATGTAAGCAGTATGCTAAAAACATACAGTACCATATCAGTGCTAGAAGATGTTGGATACAAAAAAGAATTAGCAGATGGACAATTTGATAGTCAGGTCTATGTGGATGTGAAAACCAAGCTGAAGAGGAGTAGCCCTGATTTGAATTTTGTCAAAGGCTTTCTCTGCATCTATTGAGATAATCATGTGATTTTTATTTTTCAATTTGTTAATGTGGTGTATTACATTGATTGATTTGCGAATATTGAAGAATCCTTGCATCCCTGGGATAAAGCCTACTTGATCATGATGTATGATTTTTTTATGTGTTGTTGGATTCTATTTGCTAGAATTTTGTTCAGGATTTTGGCATCTAAGTTCATCAGTGATATTGGCCTGTAGTTTTCTTTTATTGTGGCATCTTTGTCGGGTTTTGGAATTAGGGTGATATTGGCCTCATAGAATGAGTTTGGAAGTTTACCTTCCTCTGCACTTTTCTGGAAGAATTTGAGTAGAATAGGTGTTAGCTCTTCTCTAAATTTTTGGTAGAATTCAGCTGTGAAGCCATCTGGTCCTGAGCTTTTGTTTTTTGGAAGATTTCTGATTACGGTTTCAATTTCCGTGCTTGTGATGGGTCTATTAATATTATCTATCTCTTCCTGGTTTAGTCTTGGAAAGTTGTACTTTTCTAGGAATCTGTCCATTTCATCCAGGTTGTCCAGTTTATTTGCATATAGTTGCTGATAATAATCTCTTATGATCCTTTGTATTTCTGTGTTTTCTGTTGTGATCTCTCCATTTTCATTTCTAATTCTGTTGATTTGGTTCTTCTCCCTTTGTTTCTTGATGAGTCTGACTAATGGTTTGTCAATTTTATTTATCTTCTCAAAGAACAAGCTTTTGGATTGGTTGATTTTTGCTATGGTCTCTTTTGTTTCCTTTGCATTTATTTCTGCCCTGATCTTTAAGATTTCTTTCCTTCTTCTAGACCTGGGCTTCTGCATTTCTTCCATTTTTAGTTGCTTTAAGTGTAAAGTAAGGTTATTTATTTGATTTTTTTCTTGTTTCCTGAGGTGAGCTTGTATTGCTATGAACCTTCCCCTTAGCACTGCTTTCACAGTGTCCCATATGTTTTGGGCTGTTGTGTTTTCATTTTCATTGGTTTCTATGCATAACTGAATTTCATTTTTTATTTCTTCTGTGATTTGTTGGTTATTCAGCAGTGTGTTGTTGAGCCTCCATATGTTGGAGGTTTTGAATGGTTTTCTCCTGTAATTGATATCTAATCTCAGCAGTGTGTTGTTGAGCCTCCATATGTTTGAGGTTTTGAATGGTTTTCTCCTGTAATTGATATCTAATCTCACTGCATTGTGATCAGAAAAGATGCTTGGGATGATTTCAATATTTTTGAATTTACCAAGGCTAGATTTATGGCCCAGGATGTGATCTATCCTGAAGAAGGTCCCGTGTGCACTTGAGAAAAAGGTGAAATTCCTTGTTTTGGGGTGGAGTGATCTATAGATATCAATTAGGTCTAGTTGGTCTATTGTATCATTTAAAGTTTGAATTTCCTTGTTACTTTTCTGTTTAGTTGATCTCTATCTATTGGTGTGAGTAGTGTATTAAAGTCTCCCATTATTATTGTGTTGTTGTTAATTTCCCCTTTCATATTTGTTAGCATTTGCCTTACATATTCTGGTGCTCCTATGTTGGGTGCATAAATATTTATAATTGTTATTTCTTCTTCTTGGATTGATCCTTTGATCATTATGTAATGTCCCTCTTTATCTTTTTTCACCACCTTTATTTTAAAGTCTACTTTATCTGATATGAGTATTGCCACTCCTGCTTTCTTTTGGTCTTTATTTGCATGGAATATCTTTTTCCAGCCTTTAACTTTCAGTCTATATGTGTCCCTAGGTTTGAGGTGGGTCTCTTGTAGACAACATATATATGGGTCCTGTTTCTGTATCCAATTGGCCAGTCTTTGTCTTTTGGTTGGGGCATTCAACCCGTTTACATTTAAGGTAATTGTTGATAAATATGATCCTGTTGCCATTTCTTCTATTTTATTGTTTTGGGTTCGAGATTATATATCCCATCCGTGTTTCCTATCTAGGAAAGATCCTTTAGCATTCGTTGGAGGGCTGGTTTGGTATTGCTGAATTCTCTCAGTTTCTGCTTGTCTGAAAAACTTTTGAATTCTCCTTCAAATTTGAATGAAATTTTTGCTGGGTACAGTAATCAGGGTTGTAGCTTGTTTTCTTCCATGACTTTAAGAATGCTCTGCCATTCCCTTCTGGCCTGAAGCGTTTCTATTGAGAGATCAGCTGTTATCCTGATGGGATTCCCCTTGTGGGTTATTTTTTGCTTCTCCCTCGCTGCTTTTAATATTTGGTCTTTGTATTTGATATTTGTTAATTTGATTAATATGTGTCTTGGGTTGTTCCACTTGGGGTTGATTCTATTTGGGACCCTCTGTGTTTCTTGGACCTGAGAAGTTATTTGCTTTCCCCTCTAGGGAAATTTTCAACAATTATTTCTTCAAGAATTTTTTGATGGTCTTTCTTTTTGTCTTCTTCTTCTGGGATTCCTATGATTCAAATATTGGTGCGTTTAATACTGTCCCAGAGGTCTCTGAGATTGTCCTCATTTCTTTTAATTCTTTTTTCATTATTCCTTTCTGTTTCATTTATTTCTGCCATTCTATCTTCTATCTCACTTACCCTGTCTTCTATCTCTGTTATTCTACTGTTGGTTCCCTCCAGGGTGTTTTTGATCTCATTTATTGCATTATTTATTGTATTTTGACTCTTTTTCATTTCTTCTAAGTCCTTGTTAAAGCTTACCTGCATCTTCTCGATTCTTGCCTGCAGGTTATTGAACTGCAACTCCAACTTATTTTTCAGGTTTTAAATCATTTTCACTATCATTATTCGGAATTCTTTATCAGGTAGACATCCTATCTCTTCATCTTTTATTTGGTCTAGAGGACATTTATCCTGTACCTTTACCTGCTGGGTGTTTCTCTGCGTTTTCATTTTGTTTATCTTGCTGTGTTGTCCCTTTATTGTGGGGGTTCCTCACTATGGGAGGGGTTGGATGTGTGTTTTGTCAAAGTTTCCTGGTTGGGCTCTTAAGCGGTTCGTCCTGCTTGATTTGGCGACCTCTGCTGGCCCCTTCAGTGTCTATTCAGCGCTCTGGAGTTTGGCCCGCTCCCAGTACCTGCGCTTTTCCCACCCCCTCTGCTCAGGCTCTTGGCTGGCGGTGCACTCTCATGACGCAATTGGAGGCTGTGGCTTCTCCCCTCCCCAGGCCCAGCGGCTCGGCTCTTTCTGCTTGCAGCTGAGCGTGTCTTCTCAGATGTGCAGCTGCGGACTCTGACGGCCCACTCTGGTGACGCAGTTGGGGGCTGCGGCTTCTCCCCTCCCCCGGCCCAGCTGCTCGGTTTTCTCGGCGTGCAGCTGGGGGCATCTTCTCAGATATGAGAAGCGCCGAATTCTGGTGGCGACTGTCCAGAGTCCCTAGAGGTCTTGGCTAGCACCCAATTCTGCCTGTGGTTTGGGGGCAGAAGCCTCACCGGGGCGCTCTCCGGTGGGGGCTGGGCCGGTCCGTAGCCCGCAGCCACCCAGCTCCACCCGGCTGTCTCACGCCTTGGACCAAGTCCTCGCTGCCCTTTGTTCTGTGCGCGAGCCTGGCAGGGGGGTCTTCCTCTGGAAGGCTACGCGCAAGCCTGGTGGGGGGGTCTTCCTCGAAAATCAAATTTAAAAGCTTTGCTTTCTTTCCCTTTTAATTCCCTCAAGGGCTACATTATTAGCCAGATGATCATCTAGGTACTATGTTTACTGTGAGTGGCATCAGACAGGAAATTCTACCTGAAACATCTTACTCACTGCCTGTTGCTTTGTCTGAAATTCTACCATTAGAGATTCTTGTGTGGGAACATACTATAACTCAGACACACTGGAAAAAGGAAATCTCTAGCTTATTCTAGTGAAGATTGATTTCCAGCCATTTCTGCAACCATGGTATTAAGGTTTGTAGGTTAGCCAGAAGTCAGGTGAAAGGGCAGAGAATGGGAAAAAAGAATCATAAGGCACAGAATTTCAATATTATCTACTTCACAGTGTCATAGAAATGTCTGAGGATATTCATCTAACCTTTTCCTGGTATATGAATCTCCTTAAGAACATCCCCAATTTGGATGTTCATCTAATTGCTACTTGAATACTTCTAGTGATAGGAAGGGCCTTAATTATTAAAGTTCACTCTATTATAAGGCAGTTATAAAATCTAGTAAGTTCTACGCTATAGGAATTCCAAATTTTCCTCCTTGCATCTTCCATACTGCTACTGTTTGTTCTTCATAGACTGCCTCCTGTGAAGGCTCTTTCGATAGGTACAGGCAACTTTACTGATTCCCACACAATTTGTGTATGTTAGTTACTCAGTTGTGTTCGATTCTTGTGACCCTATGGACTGTAGCCCTCCAGGCTCCTCTGTCCATGGAATTCTCCAGGCAAGAATACTGGACTCGGTAGCCATTCTCTTCTCCAGGGGATTTTCCTGACCTATGGACTGTATCTGGTTCTCATGCATTGTAGGCAGATTCTCTACCATCTGAGCCAACAGGGAAGTCCCACTGATTTCCTACCCCTAGGTAATAAAGGAAACTTCTCCTCCCACTTCTTACCACATTTCTCAAAGGACATAGAGGTAGGATGATAGTGACCAGCCAACAGGGGAAAGGTCTAATGCTTCAATGTTCTTTAGGAGCTTCTCTAAACCTCCATAGAAATAAAATGTAAAAGACTGACAATGCCAAATGTTGGCAAGGGTGTATGACTGGAACACTTGTATACTGTTGATAAGAATACAAAACAGTATAGTCACTTTGGGAAATAGTTTTCAGTATCTTATGAAGTCAAACATTCTTACCACATAACCTACACCTTGGTACTTAACCCAAGATAAATAAAAATATATGTATGCACCCAGACTTATACACAAATAGTCATAGCAGCTTTACTTGTAAGGCCCCTAACTGGAAACAACCTAAATATCCATCAGTAAGGCAAAACAAGATGTACTACATCCATACCACAAAATATTTTTGGCAATGAAAAGGAATGAGGTCCTGATATATGCCACAACATAGATATACCTCAAAAACATGCCAAGTGAAGGAAGTCAATCACAAAAGACCACATACTTTTACATTTATATGAAATGTCCAGAAAGAGCAAATCTATACAACTAGAAAGTAGATTCATGATTACTGGGGTCAAGGATGGTGAAACTGACTGAAAAGGAATGTGACAGAATTTTGAAGTAATGGAAATGTTTTACATCTCAGATGTGGTAGTTTATACACACATACACACATTTGTCAAAACTCATTAACTCTACATACTAAATTGATGGATTTTATTATGTGTAAATTATATCCACAATATATTTTCAGATTTTTTAAGGTCAGGCAGAGCCCACCTTTCTGCAGAATCATGTTACTGCTGGCCCCTTTGCATCCCCAGTTATCCTCTGGGAACTCTATTTGCCAATGTCAGTACAGACACTGCCAGTCCTCAATACAGAGGTCACCAAGAACACAGGTACACAAGTACGTGGAAAGAGCTAAGTCTTATTGTAAATATGATCCAAGGAGAAAAGATGGAGTAGATGTGACCTTACTGAAATCTGGAGCTCAAGACAGAAGGGCTTTGCAAAGAGGGCATTTTGAGTTTATCATGAGTAAAGGCCATACATCCAATGACAGCATTTTCTCACCTATGATGGATGTGAAGAAGGGAGCTGTCTACTTGAGACTTATAAATATTTCCCTGCTATAATATCTGTACTTATAGTGCCATCAGAGTTGTTGGCCCCTCTAACAATAGTTCTTCCATTTACCTTTCTTTTTGCTCCAGACAAATTTCAAGCAGTTCAAGAGATAGTTTCCTCAAAAGGCCTTTTATTTTCAGTCCAACTAGACCTGTGTCAGTATTGAGTCATTACTTCTTAGAGGGAGAAGACTTGCGGGAAGTTTCATATCACTCTTATATGATCTTCCCGAGCTTATAAAACATTTAAGATCATTATTAGTTACTTTACAGGCCAGGAAATTGAGGTATGTAACATTAAAAAAAATCTTGCCCAAGTTCTCCTGACTAATATGTGGAGCTTATATTCTGATAGAACTGGAACCCTGGTGTGACTCCAGAGCCTGGACTCTTAACCATCATATCCTTTTATTTCAGGCAGTTAAAATAATAACTATAAACAGTTGTTATGAGCTGGGTTCTAAGACAAGCAGTTTGCATAACATTACTTCAATAATTCTAGAATGCCTGTGCTCCATGAGGACTCTCTACTGCTCTCCAATTCCCAACACAGCACCTAGAATATTACAGATACTCAACCAACATTTATTATGTAAATAAACAGCCCTCTGTGTTAGATATTAGTGGCCACATTTTTGTTAAAAAAATAATGAACTTCAAGGATATGAACTTGTGGAGTTTACAGAGCTCTGAACTGGCAGAGCCCCAGGTTCTACCACCTCGTACCTGGTATCTGTCTGATCAGTGTCAGGGCACTGGGGAATGTCAGCCAGTGAAAATGAAGCACTCTAGCAGTCAGACCACAGAACCAAGGTTGCTGCTGCTACTTGAGATGCTAGAGATTTTCCACTACTTAGTATTTGGCCTTTTTCCAACCTCCAGAATCTGTTCCACTGCTGAAGCTTGTGACCTGCCTATGCTTGGCACACAACATGGGAGAGGCAAATAATTGTCTTCACTTAAGGGTGGTTGAAAATATTATATTGTTAAATAATTCTTGCCTGGATTATTTTGTATTCATTTTCTTTTTTAATATATTACATAAATGTATTTATTTATTGGTTAGAATACTAAATATTATGATCCTTTCAGAAGACTAATAAAAATATAATGAGAAAGATTTGAGATAGACAGAAAAGA
>ML661247.1:864138-897416 GCA_007570785.1 Antilocapra americana
TATAAAGGGCCTAGGCATATCTGAAGCTCTTCTAAGAAAAGAGTAGCCACAAACTAAATGACCCATTTGCCCAAGTGTACTAAATTCTCAGGACTTCCCTGGCGGCTCAGATGGTAAAGAATCAGCCTGCAATGTGGGAAACGTGGGTTCAGTCCCTGGGTTGGGAAGATGCCTCAGAAGAGGGCATAGCAAGCCACTCCACTGTTCTTGCCTGGAGAATCCCATGGACAGAGGAGCCTGATGGGCTATATTCTCAAGGGCTTCTCACTGCTCTAGCTAAGATCACCATAAGTCCATGGCTGGGACATCTTCCTCCTGAGCATTAGTCTTACTGCCACAAGTCTTTCTTTGTCTATATTTTTATCTAGTTAACTCAGGTCATCTGTAATGCAAAAACATGATGATATGAACTGTAGCAGGGCTAGCTTGTTCAGTCACTTCAGGGACAATTAATAGAAATTATATCAGGGATGGGAAACAGTAAGACCAATTTGCTACTATCTAGTTTTAACTATGTCTTCCATGGGCAGACATTATAAATTCAACAAAGAATTACTGAGTACATCTTTGTGTAAGGAAGTATGCTAGGACCTAGGGATACAGAGTGAAACTGTATAACTCCTATCTTGATTAACCCATAGTCAAGTAGGAAAAACAAGCATGTTATAATTAATTACAAGTATTACAATTGCTATGACTGCTACAAAGGAGAAAAACTGACAGGTTTTTATGCTAAGTGACTTAGTTTAAGCCACTTGCTCGACACCAAGAATCACCTTCCTCCCAGATGGTGAGGACACTGGAGCTGGTGACAGGGATATTTGAAAGGTAACCTTCCAATGTCTGCAGAAAACTTGTTGTCAGGGGCATCTATCATTGCTGTATGCTGAATGCCAAGAGTTTTATACACAGTATCTCAAGTCATCACAGCTACTTTGCACTACAGATTTTACAGATGTTAAAACTAAGGTTCAGAGAGGTAGCTTGTCCAAGGTCTCAAAGCTTTGACTTTGAATTCAGATTGGGATTTTAATCTAAATTCTATCTAACTCCCAAGCCCATGATTTTTCACTGTTTCAAACTACTTTTAGGATGCAGTGTTGTTAGCAGCTAGAGTTGAGGATTCTAGTCCAAGATATAATAGTTGTATAAGTATGTTAGTCACTCAGTCATGTCCAACTCTCTGTGACCGAATGGACAGTAGCCCACCAGGCTCCTCTGTCCATGGAATTCTCCAGGCAAGAATACTTGAGTGAGCAGCCATTCCCTTCCTCAGGGGATCTTCCCAACCCAGGGATCAAACCCGGCTCTCCCTCATTGAAGGCAGATTCTTTACCATCTGAACCACCAGGGAAGATAAATAGTTATATATCCTTAGACAATCCTTTCTTATCTGTTGGTGGGAGTGTTAAATACATGCCTCACTTACTTCATAGTTTAGAAAGATGATAAATGAAACAGTAGGAGAAGATTTAGATCAAACAAGATGCTCTACATATGTGGGGGATGTTACCAGTTATTGAATACTTTAAAAGATTTCCTCTACCATACTCTCATAATCCCTGCATTGTGTGTTCACTCATAGTCAAGCCTGGGAGGAAAAGAAAGGCTATCTGGAAAGGTTTGAGATTGGAACTTAGCAAAGAGAGTCATAACATGACCTGAATAATTTTCTAATTCCAAAGCCTTAAATTCCTCATCTCTAAAGTTGCTTCTTATAATTGAAAAACATGATATGTACTAAGTTGTTTATGTTAATTTTTCTCCACCTTGAGCAGAGCTGCAGGTTGCCTGCATACCACAGGGACCTGGCAAAGCAAAAAAAAAAAGTTTAAATCTAAGTGGGCTAGGCTTTTTCAGCTCACTAGTTGCAAGTGGTGTTCAGCTCTAAGTGAATTGCACTTAACGAATTAAAAACGAAAGAGGCAGCAGGGAGCATGAATGCAGGAGAAGACCTTTCACTTCAAATTTAAAGAGCTCATTTTATGACTAGCTGAGATCTGCAGATCTATCAGAATTTTTCCATTCTTCCTCTAGTTCTTTACTTGAAACAGTATATGCTCTTTAAAATGATGGAGGCATGGGGAATGGACAGAGGAACCAAGCTAAGTCCTCAAATTGGTAAACAAAACCTGCTGTATCTTAGTGATTGAGTCTCCTATAGGAACAGGAGGTGTGAGGTAGGTGGACAAGATGGATAAGGTTCAGGTTGGCTGTAGATTTGAGGATCAGATTCTAGATCACATACAATGATGGTCAGTGTCATCACCTGTCTTTTAGCTGCGTGCTCAAGCAAATTATAGAATCTATAGCTTTGACATGATTACAGAATCTTCATGGTTCCTCCCTTTTATCTGATTCATGGAGTCTCCATTCTAATACTTCTCTGAGTAGTAATCCTAACTCTGTTTTCATTTTTCCAATATATGAAACTCACAAATTACTTCATGGAGGCAATCATTCAGTTTCCACACCCACCCTCCCAAATATATCTTCAGGTAGCTCTTTCCTTTGTCTCTGAGAATAAGTATTCTGCACAAGAGGCCTTCAGAGACAGTTACACATGTATCAAGCTTCCCCTTTGACCCTTGACTTTGCTAAACATCTCAGTACCTTAGTTTTCTGACCTGGAAAATGATAAAATTGCAGTCACAATTGAATGTGATAATGAATATTAAAGTGATTTTTAAGATACTTAGATCTCTGTACACACAGATAGTGAAGCTCTGTGAGGATGAGAACCTAATCATTCCTTTTTGGTTGGTCTTTTAATATTTTCATGTATTGATTAGATAGGTGTGGTGATAACTCCACCCAGATTTATGGAGATGGTCCCAATCTAAAAATGTTATCTCATTGTTCTTATAAAATATGACAAGGTACACATTCAGTTATGCAAAGCACTCTCCTAGACTTCTTTCTTGAACCTAGAAGTAGTAAAGAAGTCTTCATCAGACATCATCATTCATTTTGCCTTGTCAAAAAAAATCACTGAATTTATGGGGTTTAAAGAAGTAGGGAAGATAGTGGATGGAAAGCCCAAAACTGATGATACTAATGCCTGCTGGTCCTTCCTTCAAACTCAGATCACTTCTACAGAGTTGCTATTCCCTGCTCTCACTCAGCTTCCTAACATTTTGACAAGGTTTTCATGGCTGGATTCCAGGTCTGATTTTTCTTATCACAATTTTAACCTTGTGCTAAGTCACTTCAGACATGTCTAACTCTTTGGAACTCCATTAGGCTCCTCTGTCCATGCGATTCTCCAGGCAAGAATACTGGAGTGGGTTGCCATTTCTTTCTCCATGGGATCTTCCTGACCCGGGGATCAAACTCACGTCTCTTCTGTCCCCTGCACTGAAGGCACCACCTGGGATGTGCAAGGTATTGAGGGAGCTTAAAGAAAGAATATACAATCATGGCCCTTCAGGGAATGAATAAGTTGTAAGGGTGTGAGTAGTCAGAGAGACTGTATTGAGGAGGGTAAACTTAAGGTGAGTATAGGAAGAAGAGAATTTTTGAATGAGGGGAGAAAGAGAAAAAGCAGGAGTGGGCATGACTACATGTTCTGAAGTGGAGGTAGGGGCTTGGTTTCCTTACATGTAGAATGCATATAATCATACCTACATTGAAGACCACTGTGAGGATTATAAGGTCTAGGAGAGAGATAACAAATACATGGTCAGCATGCTGCCATTATTCCTCCAGAGCCCATGGCAGACATTGACAGTCCTTCACAACATTATACCAGTGAGGCCAGTCAGAGGCCCAGAATCCTCTTACACACAGCACCAGGCAGCCAGTACTAATCAGAGTATGTAATTGGCATAAATTAGGTACTCAAGAAATCATAAGTGTTATCACCCCCACAGACCCACAAAATGTTGGGTACAGCTGAAGGAACACAGAACTTTTCCTTCTTAATCTTACCAAATGCAAGTGAAAGTCCCTCCATTTATTGTGTGTCAGAGGCCTGCCATGTCTTCAGCACTTGAAGGTCTGTCATGAGACTCAGACACAACTCTTATGAGCTGAAAGTAGCGGCGTACTTGATCTTTAGGAGTTGAAAAACCTCCAGAACATGGCTACTTTCCCTTCTGTCTTAATTTGCCACTCATGTAATGTTGGTACCCCTCAGGGCCTGAATCAAGTTGGAAATTACATCCAAGAAGCAATACAGTCTGTTTTGGGGGGATTTTCCTTGACTCTATCTAATGCTTTACGTTCAGCCCTAGTGATAGGAGGTCTGCATGCATGCTAAGTTGGTTCAGTCATGTCCAAATTTTGCTCCTCTGTACATGACATTCTCCAGGCAAGAGTACTGGAGTGGGTTGCCAGGCTTTTCTCCAAGGGATTTTCCAGACCCAGGGATTGATCCCGTGACTCTTATGTCTCCTGCATTAGCAAGTGAGGTTTTGTTGTTGTTGTCGTTTTTTTACCACTAGAATCACCTGGGAATCTGATGTAATGTCTACCTATTGGCAGATCACCTTGCCTTCCATCCAGCATCCAGATCCTTGCCTTCCCGGAAAAATTGTCCTAATGCTTCTAGACCTTCTTTTTTGAACTGAGAGAAAAGATCAGTGTAAATGGGTCGTGTATTGCAGGGAAGATGTTATTCTGGCTAGTGACTGAGCAGAATCATTCAAACAAATGATCTGGCTGCCAACAGACAGTAGGCAAAGGAGAGAAGTTAGATGAAGGAGGAGACTGGGAAACATGACCTTAAGAGGAATGTTAAATAGGTACATGCAGCAGGGAGGCTGATGAGGCTCCTTAATAGTGCTGTGCACATTAGGAAGGAAAACTGGGGAACTGACAGCAAATATTGGAGAGACATGCTGAACTTCATAAGCAGTTGAACTTAGAAAGCAGCTACGCCATGGGTCCTACTGAGCCAGAGGAGGATTGAAGCTTAAAGGGAACTATGAGGCCTGACTTATAACAATGGGTAAATTGATACCAGCTGTACTGCTCTGTCTCTGATATGGGGATATGAGGACAGTTTTTTTTACCTCATTTACAGAGCAGAGTAAAATAGTGTATAATTCTCAGCAGGAACTACAAAGTCCTGAGAGAAGGGTCAATTCAATTGTCACTCTCTCTCTTTCCTCTCAGGCGTTACATGTCCCATGCCCGAGCCAGGTCAGTTTTAGCCCACGGTTTAGAGGTGACCATGCAGCCCCAAGCAGAGTCTAGGAATAAGCAAGCCACATCTCACACACTTCAGAGGCCACTTTTGGAGTCAAATGTTTTCTACGTTCAAAAATGTAGATAGCGCTGAAGCAGAAAGGGCATTTTGAGACTACTCAGCGTAGAGTTTTTTTGAATGTTGCTAGAGAAAGTTTCACAATAGTATTATTCATGCAGCTTGATTAGAATACAAATTATCTAGTTTCATCCTAGATCCACTGAACCATACTGTCTAGGGGTGAGTCCCAAAAATCTGTATGTTAAAATTCCAGGGGTTTCTGATGTATGCTGATATTTGAAAATCTCTGATATATATAGGAGTTTTGTGTGGGCAATCACACAATATTCCCAACATAAAATCTGAAGACCTCTTAACACAGAATAATTTGGGGTGCCTATAAAAATTCAGATTCCTAGGTCTCCTGCTAACCTTCTGAATTATAATTTCTTATCTTAACAAACCTTAAGAAACCCAGTCCTTTCCTTATACAGATACAGAAAATGACCCAGAGAGAGGAAGTGACTTGACAAAAGTTATCATCTATACAATCTATACAGTGGTGGCAGAGTTGGAGTCAGAACCAACTCTTCAGAGAAGTCCAAACAGTATGCTCCTGTTATGAGTGGTATTTGTTTATCAATTTAGCTCCTATGGGCTTCCCTAGTAGCCCAGATGGTAAAGCATCTGCCTAGAAGGCAGGAGACCCAGGTTGATCCCTGGGTCAGGAAGATCCCCTAGAGAAAGGAATGATTACCCACTCTAGTATTCTTCCCTAGAAAACTCCACAGACAGAGGAGTCTGACAGACTACAGTCCATGGGGTCACAAAGACTCTGAAATGACTGAGCGACTAACACATACACATTTAGCTCTTATATTAGCCTCCTGTAGAAGATCTGGAGACCAGGAATAAGAATGCAACTACTCTGGATAGTTGTATAACCCTAGTTCAAAGTGTCTCCCCCAATGGGTTATGCAGAACAGCTTGAAAATAAAGCAGGGTAAGGTCTCAAAGCTCTCTTATAAGCAGCAGGGTATGACAGGCACTTCTCCAAATGGAGTCTCAGGGAACCCCAGATAATTCTATATCTGGGGAAACTCTAAATTATGGCTTTGAGTTGAACTGAACACAAACATCAAAGTGACCTGCAATAGTTTACTAAGCCTATTTTTGTGCTGTTGCTTTCACAGTTGAAACTCGTAGTGATTAAGGAAAAATTTAAGCATATGCAGCTTTCCATCAGATCTAGTCTAGGCTCACAACTTGAATCCCTCAAGACTGTTCATTTGAGTTACAAGCTCCATTTCTACTTCATCTCCACAAGATTGTGGTCTGGAACTCCACCAGACTGTCAGCTCAGCCCCAGGATCTGCTGGGACAATCCAAAGAAAGGCCAATGACTTCTAAAAATGAGAGTGATTTCCAAAATGATATGTCAAGGTAGATTTCCATTGAGGGATTAAGCAATTGCCATTGATAATAGTGCCATTGTATGATTTGAATTTGGGCTAAGGCCTATAATTTTAGCAAGTGTTTCACCAGTGCTACATTAGCTAGAAAAAATTAAATGATGTGCCACTTTCAATACATAATTCTGTAAAGAAACAGGAGATCTGAACAGATATTTTGGAATTTATGAGAGTAGAGGGGAATGGCAGAAAGAAGGGACAGAGAAGGAAAAGTGAATGCAGAGTTCCAAAGAATAGCAAAGAGAGATAAGGAAGCCTTCCTAAGTGAACAATGCAAAGAAATAAAGGAAAACAAGAGAAAGGCAAAGACTGGAAATGTCTTCAGGGAAATTAGAGATACCAAGAGAATATTTCATGTGAAGATGGGCACAATAAAACAGAAACAGTATGGACCTAAATAAGCAGAAGAGAGTAAGAAGAAGTGACAACAATACACAGAAGAACTATAAAAAGATGATCTTAATGATCCAGATAACCATGATGGTGTGATCTTCACCTAGAGCCAATATCTTGGAGAGTAAAGACAAGTGGCCTTAGGAAGCATCACAATGAACAAAGCCAGTGGAAGTGATGGAATTCCAGTTGAGCTATTTCAAATCCTAAAAGATGATGCTATTAAAATGTTGCACTCAATATGTCAGCAAATTCGTAAAATTCAGCAGTGGCCACAGGACTGGAAAAGCTCAATTTTCATTCCAATACCAAGGAAGGGCAATGCCAAAGAAAGTTCAAACTACTGCACAATTGCATTTACTTCATGTCCTAGCAAGGTTATACTCAAAATCCTCCAAGCTAGGCTTCAACAGAATGTGAACCAAGAACTTACAGATATAGAAATTGGATTTAGAAAAGGCAGAGGAACCAGAGATCAAATTACCAACATCTGTTGGATCATAGAAAAAGTAATAGAATTCCAGAAAAATGTCTAGTTCTGCTTCATTGACCACACTAAAGCCTTTGACTGTGTGGATCACAATAAAAGTGGAAAATACTTAAAGAGATGGGACTACCAGACCACCTTACCTACCTCCCGAGAAAACTGTATGCAGGTCAAGAAGTAACAGTTAGAATCAGACATGGAACAACAGACTGGTCCCAAATTGGGAAAGGAGAATGTCAAGGCTATATGTTGTCACCCTGCTTATTTAATTTGTATGCAGAGTACATTACGTGAAATGCTGGGCTGGATGTATCTCAAGCTAGAATCAAGACTGCTGGGAGAAATACCAACAACCACAGATATGCAGGTGACACCACCCTTATGGCAGAAAGCAAAGAGGAACTAAAGAGCTTCTTGATAAAGGTGAAAGAAGAGAGTGAAAAGGCTGGCCTAAATCACAACATTCAGAAAACTAAGATCATGGCATCCAGTCCCATCACTTCATGGCAAATGGATGGGAAAACAATGGAAATAGTGGCAGACTTTATTTTCTTGGGCTCCAAAATCACTGCAGATGTTGACTGCAGCCATGAAATCAAAAGACGCTTCCTCTTTGGAAGTAAAGCTATGGCAAACCTAGGCAACTCATTTAAAAGCAGAGACTTGACTTTGCCAACAAAAGTCCATATAATCAAAGTTATGATTATTCAAGTAGTCGTGTATGGATGTGAGAGTTGGACCATAAAGAAGGATGAGTGGCAAAAAATTTATGCTTTTGAACTGTGGAGTTGGAGAAGATTCTTGAGAGTCCCTTGGACTGCAAGGAGATCAAGCCAGTCAATCCTAAAGGAAGTAATTCCTGAAGATTCATTAGAAGGACTGATGCTGAAGCTGAAGCTCCAATACTTTGGCCACCTGATGGGAAGCACCGACTCATTAGAAAAGACCTTGATGGTGGGAAAGATAGAAGGCAGGAGAAAAAGGGGATGAAAAAGGATGACATAGTTAGATGCATGAGCTTGAGAAAGTGCCAGAAGATGGTAAAGGACAGGGGAACCCCAGCATGCTGCAGTTCACGAGGTTACACAATCAGACAAGACTGAGTGACTGAACCCCCAAAAGAGTTTGGTCATTTTCACAAACTTTATCTTCAATTCTGAAATCAAAGAGCTCTGTACAACATCAGACATTTTTTTTTATTAATTTGGTGCCAAAACTCATTTTGCAGAAAAACCTGACCCAAACTCACATGAACATAGTCTCAAAGTCTTTGAATATTCAGACATTTTTTTCCTGCAGAAATGTTAATGGCTTAATTATGGGATGTTTTCCCAGACACTACTGAGAGTGTTATCTAATAAACAGTACATATTCTGTGTTGCCTTTCTAAAATTTGAACATAATTTAAATTTGAAAACACAGACTGTGGACCTAGAATAATGATAACTAGCATTTATGGAGCATTCACCCTCTATATGAAGCTGTGCTAATCTCTTTTTATCTCATTTGCCCTCATAATACCATGAGGCAGGTATTAAAATCATCTCCATTTTAAAGTTTGGAACTGATTCTCACAGAGTTTAAATAACTTGTCCAGAGTCACACTGCTTTTGGCCAAGCCACGGTTTGGACCCAGATCAGTATGATTCTAGAAACTTCACGCTGAACTCTTGCTCTCTTCTACCTGAAAGATATGAACAGATGTTAAGGACACTGTGGACTATTTGTTGGCTTTATTTTGGAGATAGAAGAGCTTACTCCCTATTCTGTTTGATTTCAAGGTCAACCTCCTATGCCCAAATGTCTCCTCCCCATCCTTACTTCTCAGAGATGCAACTAATATGGGTTTATTCCATGATATTTGTATATCTGGCTTTTCTCACAAGGACCACCAGCAATAGGAATCTGCTAGCCGACTGGTACAGGTTCCTGGTATCCATCTAGACTTACTGAATCAAAATTGCTAGAGACTGTAACCAAGCAGATTCTTATATACATTAAAGTTTGAAGGGAAAAAAATGACTGCCCTGAGAAAGGCCAATCAGTAATCTTCAATAATTAATTAACATATTATATCAGTTAACACCTAGCTGTATTGGCAGAAATAAATTTATGGATGGGCCCTGGAAAGTGAAAGATGCCTGAAAGGTGAATAGGAAAATACATCGGTGAGATATGGAAAGCAAGAAAAGATATATGACAGTAACTTTCTACTTTGTTATCATGTGATGAGGGTAAAGTCTCACCATTGGAATTGTCAGCTGCATTGGAACAATCTTAGAAGCAAATCACTCATTTTTTGTTGATACTCAGAGCACCTATCTAATGTATTATTGTTACAATAGCCTTTTAAAGTAGACAAGATAGTCATTCTCATTACATAAAAGAGAAAATTGACAAGCAAACAAGTACTTCAAATAATCCAGCTGACAGTGTTTGGGTTAGTTTCTAGCCCCCAACCTTACCCTATTTCACTCATCCAATATCTTCCATGGGTCTAGAGAGGAGGTACCATCATATAAAACCTAGGGAATCAATCTTACACTCAGTGACATACATTTCTTTTGTCCAGTGAAGGCCAATTTAAACACTGTTCTGCACAAAGAAAGGACAATAAGAGGAATTAAATATGTAATAGAATAGTTCAAGCAATATATAATATGTTTGGGTTTATTTTAAACTTTTCCTGGATTCTTTATTCTTGCTATCTTTGCAGGGAAGACTGAACATTTTGAACTTTATACTTTAAGAATATTCTGTTCTTGTCTCTGAGGTTCTCAATCTCACCTCTTCATCTTGCCTGTGATATCTTAATCATCTCCATGGCAAACAATGTGACCTCAGACACAGACTAGAAAGCCCGAAAAAATACATTAACCACCACCACAGCAATAATATCCCCATAGCACTGCAGGCTATGGTTGGAGCACTGAGGATCAAGTTTCAACTGGTAAGTATTCCAATTCTGTCAAAGTATTCTCTAGAACAGCACTTCTCAAACTTTAGCGAACATTCAAATCACCTGGAGAATCTTGTTAAAATGGAGTACTGATCCAGTATCTCTGTGATCAGGCCTTAGAGACTATATTTCCAACAACCTCCCTGGCAATGCCAAAGCTGCTGTTTCCCTAATAGGTTTTCTTATAGCAAGGGCAAAGAACTATCATTATGCCAAAGTAATGTAAGCACATTTGTAGTCCTGGAGGAAGTGCTATTTGATGAGCATTCCACCTCTGATATTAACTAGTTGTGTGACCTTGGGTAAACACTTTTCATCTCTGGGTCTCTGTTTTTCTCCTTTGTGAAATTACAAATTTGGCCTGGTCAATGTTTAAGATCACTTTGGATTGTGATCTTTAGATCACTAAAATTGTTTGAGTCTCTGATTCTCTGATAAAGAAACTAGAGCCAAAGATTAACATAAGGCAAAATGAAAATATACTACCAAGAAAGGGAGTGGAGAAAGCAATCCACTATAAATTTTGTTTTTATATACTTAATTCCAAAACTTCTATGTATCCTAAGATAATTTATTTCTTTTGAATGTGCAGAATATTGGCATTCTCCATGAAGAAGAGGCAACATTGAATGGTGGACAACAATTTTGAGCATTTCTCAGCTCTCAACATACATTTGTGACCTCATAGCTAACAGTTTTGTCTACTTTATCATGATGCCATTGCTCTGATCACAGAATAAAACCACTGTATGCCCACTGGTATCCAGTACTCGTACTCAATTCTGCCTAGTCCCACTTGATTGCAGAAGATACAATAGACAATTACACGGAATCACCAACAGTCACAATTGTTGAAGCAGAATGAGAACTTTCTTCCCAAGTTCCAGCAGTCATTTGGTGAGCCCACAAAACAGGAAATGAACCACCTGATGAATACTAAAGTTGACAAAGAGGACAACTTCTCTCAGAAAAATGCCAGTACGTTCCACCTCCTTGCTCAGAATCTGGGATATGATGGATCCAACCAGAGTGATCACTTCCAAGAAGAACTAGCTGACTCCACTCAGGATGAAGTAAGTGGTCCAGATCTGTTGGACAATCTCCCAGACCTTATCACTCAGTGTATTCAGTTGGACAAGAAACATAGTGACCGGCCAGAGCTTCTAGAGTCAGAGGTCCACATCCCAGTGTTGGCTCCCTGGATCCACCACCAAGCCTTCTCCAACCCCACAGGTCTAGCACCCAAGGAAGATCCTATACAGCTGCGAGGAAGCCAGCTACCTCTCACTCCAGCCAAACGAGCCCACCAGCAAGAAGTTCAGGCATGCCTCTACTGCAGCCAGGCTGGTCACCTCACGTTAGATTGCCTTGCCAAACGTTCTCGAGCCCCAGCAAGGATAAATAACCCAACTCATCAGTAAGAGGAGTCCAGGCAAGACACATTGTAAACATACCCTGCTTACCTCCAGACTTACTGATTTATATTATGCATTAATGTTTAAAATACAGATGCAGAACTGTGATACCACTTTATGGACAGTCATAAACTCATGCTTCTAAGAATTTCAACAAGCAGATCTTGTTCATTAGGTGACCCATCACCAAACCTGATCCAGCAATGATGAAAACAATTTCCAGGAACTTTCTGAAGCTGGGACTAATATTCCAAGAGGACTGAAACCCAAAGGCAAAATTCTGCCTAGTCTGACCAAATGGAAACCACTTGGCAGTGCATTGGGAAATTCCATCCACACCATGGTTAAAGATACCTGGGTTGAGTTTGTTGGCTCAAGTCTTTGTGTCTATAGTTGGGACCAAGCCTTTCACCCTCACGCTCACTGTTCTGTATCCTAGTTCCTGTAGATTTAGGACTCTTGGCTGAAATCTTGGTTGCATTTCCACTAGCAACTAAACAATAACAACTAGTTATCATTGTGGACTCCTTATGTACTTGTACTTTTTACATATAAAAATTTCACTTTTTTAATGTGGGCTTCCCAGGTGGCACTAGTAGTAAAGAACCCACCTGCCAATCCAGGAGATGCAAGAGACGTGTGTTCAATCCTTGGGTTGGGAAGATGACCTGGAGTAGGAAAAGGCAACCCACTCTAGTATTCTTGGCTGAAAGATTCCATGTACAAGGGAGCATGGAGGGCTACAAACCACAGGGTCACAAAAAGAGATGAGTGAAGCATATAATACACATACACATTATTTTATTCAGAAGAGTTTCCCTCTGCAGCAACATAACCTCCTTCCCCAGATTTCACCCCCTCTCAGAACAGACAATTAAACCTGGGCTCTGAAGTCCAGTTCACCTCAGACTTCTAGAAGCCACTTGTTGAGAAATTCCCAATCAGGGACTTCTTGTTCTCTATATGACACTATCCAACAGCCAGACTGAGTGTATGAATAGGATCCTGGGACAATGCTTTACTGCCTATTAGCTAGCAGATGTTTTGTTTATAACTTCAACATGTTGTTATAGTGACACCATTCTCTTCAGTTTGAATGAGTTAACTACTTAGCAATAAAGAAAGTTACATGGATGAGTCCTATACCTAAGTAAATTTCTCTGAGAGTGAAACAAAGTAAAATCTACAGAGAACAAATGGCATATACTCTACTCAAAGGTGCAGTCTGAAATTGCAAAGACTTGGGGAACCAACCCCCAGGTCCAATCAAGGTTGTAGTTTCAGAGGGGCAGATTTGATATATGATTGACACCAGCAAGAAGGAGAGAATATAATCATTTTACAAGTCTGAAGAAGGAATTGTTAACAAGTGAATGGTTGGTTTTCATAGGAATCTAGAAGTGGGAGGGAGCAATTAAAGAGCCCTAGGGCATCACTGATTTCTCCACAGTCAGAGAGGGGATGTTGACAAGACTATTTGGCAGGTCCATATACAATGGGATAGAGGCACCAGGTCATCCCAATTTCTGCCATTAGCCATTAAGATTGTCACCTAACTCACCTTGCTCTGATCCATGCTCTAAGATATAATCTAATATTAATTACTTTCCCACATATACTTTGTTATGGGGAGAAAATTTGCTAACAAGTTGACATGAAGTGTTGTAGCATGCTTTGCAGTTAATTCTCCTTATAAGTGAATAAACTGGTGTTTTACTTATACAACAGTTTCTGTGGTTTTAATAACATCAATCCTCCAGACCCCCTAATCACCTCTGAGCACACTGGACACAAAATAAGAGTCTCACCATGGAAAGTCATCATTCCCAGTGTGAGCTACAGTGAATGCATGGAAGATTGACCCCCTGGGAGCCTTGCCACAAAAGGCTCCCTGTTTCTCTCTCTCATTTGTCTATAACTCTAATAATATTTCTAACAACCTATGGTTTTCACTTCCTTCACTTCCTTCCTACTCAATACCCAGTACCATGGTACCTTGCATAAGTAATTGCTTCTTATAATACCATATAGTTTAATCATCAGAATATACTTCCCTGGATGAAGACACAACACATGACTGTAGACATAAATCCCTGGAACATGCCTTTAAAGAGGGAAGGGTGTATGATTGACCTAATTCTCACTACCTCCATTCTGTTCAGTTGGCAACACATGAGACCTATGTCATTGCCTTTACCACTATCCATGATGGTTAAAACAAATATCATCTGGTTTGGGGGCTCTGGAACATATTCACCCAGAACCATTTTGCCTATGACCATAATAGTTATTGCTGAAACAAAATAGAGAATTTAAGGCGTATTAGCATCTTGGCAGAATCTAACACCTAATGCCCTTTTGAGAGCTCTGAAAGCTTGTGTTACATTCATAAATGGCAAGGCTTTCTTACCTCACTATGAGTCCTCAATCTTCGGGTCTCACTTTTCCAGAAAATGGAAAAAACATTCAATGGACTATAGTGTCACGAATCTTCAGTGTCACCTTTGTGCGAGAGTCACTGCCCACACTTTACAAACCAAAGTACTAGAAGTGAGTTATACCTTAAAAGGTGTAGAATCAGTACAAATAACTTAGTATTTGGGCTACACTTTACAGTCATTGATTGCCTCTATAACTTTGAGTTTCCATGCACTAAATTATTGGTATTACTTCCTGGTATTGGCTTTAATATCACGGTAATCCAAGCGTATGCCCCAACCAGTAATGCTGAAGAAGCTGAAGTTGAACGGTTCTATGAAGACCTACAAGATCTTTTAGAACTAACACCCAAAAAGGATGTCATTTTCATTATAGGGGGCTGGAATGCAAAAGTAGGAAGTCAGGTATCACCTGGAGAAACAGGCAAATTGGGCCTTGGAGTACAGAATGAAGCAGGGAAAAGGTATAATAGAGTTTTGCCAAGAGAACGCACTGGTCATAGCAAACACCCTCTTCCAACAACACAAGGGAAGGCTATACACATGGACATCACCAGATGGCCAACACCGAAATCAGATTGATTATATTCATTGCAGACAAAGATGGAGAAGCTCTATACAGTCAGCAAAAACAAGACCGGGAGCTGACTGTGGCTCAGATCATGAACTCCTTATTGCCAAATTCAGACTGAAATTGAAGAAAGTAGGGAAAACCACTAGACCATTCAGGTATGACCTAAATCAAATCCTTTTCGATTATACAGTGGAAGTGAGAAATAGATTTAAGGGACTAGATCAGATACACAGAGTGCCTGGTGAACTATGGACAGAGGTTCATGACATTGTAAAGGAGACAGGGATTAAGACCATCCCTGAGAAGAAGAAATGCAGAAAAGCAAAATGGCTGTCTGAATAGACCTTACAAATAGCTGTGAAAAGAAGAGAAGTGAAAAGCAAAGGAGAAAAGGAAAGAGATTCCCATCTGAATGCAGAATTCCAAAGAATAGCAAAGAGAGATAAGAAAGCCTTCCTTAGCGACCAATGCAAAGAAATAGAGGAAAACAACAGAATGGGAAAGACTAGAGATCCCTTCATGAAAATTAGAGATATCAAGGGAACATTTCATGCCAAGATGGGCTTGATAAAGGACAGAAATGGTATGGACCTAACAGAAGCAGAAGATATTAAGAAGAGGAGGCAAGAATACACAGAAGAACTGTACAAAAAATATCTTCACGACTCAGAAAATCATGATGGTTTGGTCACTCACACTTAACTAGAGCCAGAAATCCTGGAAGGTGAAGTCAAGTGGGCCTTAGGAAGCATCACTACAGACAAAGCTAGTGGAGGTGATGGAATTCCAGTTGAGCTATTTCAAATCCTAAAAGATGATGCTGTGAGAGTGCAGCACTCGATATGCCAGCAAATCTGGGAAACGCAGCAACGGCCACAGGACTGGAAAAGGTCAGTTTACATTCCTAATCCAAAGAAAGGCAATGCCAAGGAATGCTCAAACAACTGCACAGTTGCACTCATTTCACACGCTAATAAAGTAATGCTCAAAATTCTCCAAGCCAGGCTTCAGCAATACATGAACCGTGAACTTCCAGATGTTCAAGCTGCTTTTAGAAAAGGCAGAGGAATCATTGATCAAATTGCCAACATCCACTGGATTATTGAAAAAGCAAGAGTTCCAGAAAAACATCTATTTCTGCTTTATTGACTATGCCAAAGCCTTTGACTGTGTGGATCACTATAAACTGTGAAAAATTCTGAAAGAGATGGGAATACCAGACCATCTGACCTGCCTCTTGAGAAGCCTGTATGCAGGTCAGGAAGTAACAGTTAGAACTGGACATGGAACAACAGACTGGTTCCAAATAGGGAAATGAGTACATCAAGGCTGTATATTGTCACCATGCTTATTTAACTTTTATGCAGAGTACATCATAAGAAATGCTGGGCTGGAAGAAGCACATGCTGGAATCAAGATTGCTGGGAGAAATATCAATAACCTCAGATATGCAGACAACACCACCCTTATGGCAGAAAGTGAAGAGGAACTAAAAAAGCCTCTTGCTGAAAGTGAAAGAGGAGAGTGAAAAAGTTGGCTTAAGGCTCAACATTCAGAAAACTAAGATCATGGCATTTGTTCCCATCACTTCATGGGAAATAGATGGGGAAACAGTGGGAAAAGTGCCAGAATTTATTTTGGGGGGCTCCAAAATCACTGTAGATGGTAATTGCAGCCATAAAATCAAAAGAAAACTACTCCTTGGAAGGAAAGTTATGGCCAACCTGGATAGCATATTGAAAAGAAGAGACATTACTTTGCCAACAAAGGTCTGTCTAGTCAAGGTTATGGTTTTTCCAGTGGTCATGTATGGATGTGAGAGTTGGACAGTGAAAAGGGCTGAGTGCCAAAGAATTGATGCTTTTGAACTATGGTGTTGGGGAAGACTCTTGAGAGTCCCTTGGACTGCAAGGAGATCCACAAGTCCATCCTGGAGGAGATCAGTCCTGGGTGTTCATTGGAAGGACTGATGTTGAAGCTGAAACTCCAATACTTTGGCCACCTCATGTGAAGAGTTGACTCATTGGAAAACTTCCTGATGCTGGGAAGGATTAGGGGCAGGAGGAGAAGGGAACGACAGAGGATGAGATGGATGGATGGCATCACTGACTCGATAGACATGGGTTTGGGTGGACTCTAGGAGTTAGCGATGGACAGGGAGGCCTCGTGTGGAGTGGCACTCCATGGGGTCGCAAAGAGTCGGACACGACTGAGCAACTGAACTGATACTGATGCTGATTGGCTTTAATTCTGCAGTCTGTTTGAACCTACTTCTTGCTCACTGATTTCTAGTATATACCTCACATGGCACTGGTTCTCTTATATCTCCACCTCAGTGATAAGCCAACTGTGATTGCATTCCATGTATCCCATTTACTTTCACATGGAAAACCCTGTAGAATTGCAGTTTTCTCTGTTAGTAGAAGACATCCCTTTGGGCATAAAGTCTGGCTTTGTGTGCATCTAGAGGGAATTAATAAGTAGTTTATGTCAGACATTGTGCTCAGTGCTGTGTTAATGATATGCATTTAATTCCACATTACTAAAAAAATAGAATACCCATTTCTGATATTTGATTCTTACTACATTACAGGGCAAGGTGTTGTTATTTAATTTAAAGATGATGACATGAAAATTCAGATCATTTAACTTATCCACCCTAAATTCACACATAGCTAGTAAGTGGCAGAGCTAGGATTTGAAATCAGTATCTTGTTAATGGCAGAACCTCTCTCTCATAGAGGAGGGCAACTTTCTTAAGTCACACCCATTCATGACCAGACTAACTGACCCAATTACACCTCCCAAAGCCACTCAGTAGAGAAAGGCCATTCTAATAACTGGTATTCATATAGCAACTGGTTGGAATGCATGTTCTGGACAAAAGTCTATAAAAGAAGAACATAGAAAATCAATGCCTTCCAGAACTTTGAGATTTCATTTGTGTTTCTAATAGTTGTAGAAAATTCTTGAGAAATCTGGACATACACTGTGTTTGTTTTAATGTGACAGGATAGGCTTTTGCTTGTTGAATCAGGATTCTAACAAAAGTTTCTGGCTATCACAAAGCCTCTGATTTTCTGTAGATTTTAATTCAGAGCTAGTCTTTTTGAGTAATAGTTCAATAATGTTTATAGTGTTTTTACAATGCCAAGAGACAACAAGGACTTTGAATTTTTCTGATGGTTTTTAACTGCCATTGTCATAGGAATACCAAAATTGAAATAAGAGTTTGATTACTTCTGACAGTACTTTACAGGGCATTTAAGCTTGAGTTCTGCCCCCACTTTATCGACCTCAAGGAATTCTGAGTTATCTTTCTAAGGAATATTTCTAGGAATATAGCCATTTTCTGTTTTATGTTAACCATGATGTTAGCAAGAACTGGAGTGGGTTGCCATTTTCTCCTCCAGGGGATATTTCCAACCCAGGAATCTAACCTCTTCTCCCGAGTCTTCTACTGAGCCTTCTGGGAAAGATCTTGGAGAAGGAAATGGCAACTCAGTCTATTATTCTTGCCTGGAAAACTCCATGGAGAGAGGAGCCTGGGGGGCTACAGTCTATGGGGTTGCAAAAAGTCTGACACTAATGCACATGCACACATTAGGAAAAACTATCAAACATCTTGTTCCCTTACTAACCCATGATAAGTCTATCATGTATATATCCTTTATTAAATATATTTTCATTCTTTAATATTTCATGGGGGCAAAGGATACCATTAGCTTACATTCTGCTATTAATTTCAGAATTCCCCTTATTCCATTATCTAGGTAACATTTAAAGTCATTCCCCTCCCCATTCAATTGTTCCAGGGTATGTAAGAGTCTGTCTTGATGCTGATCATTTCACACATGATTTTAGAGGCTTCAAAATTATCACTGAGTGCTCACTATGTGAGGAACAAAATATTTGGGGGCATAATCCTTACAGTAGCACTATCAGTATTTGCATTTTAACAGGTGAAAATAAGTAAAGTCATAAGGTTTAAGTGATTTGTCCAAAGATTGAAGATAATATATCATGGAGCCAGGATTCATCTCCAGATCTATCTAACAGAAAAGGACATCTACTTGAGTGCTCTGCTACCTCTCCCTCCCATACTGACATCCCAGGCTGAAAAGTCCTAGTGTTTTATGCAGGGCAGTAATCTCTTCAGCACACCCTTTCTAAACCTTCTCCATCCCCACTCTTGTCTTTGGTGAAAAATTACCCACACTTACCCAGAAACCTTGTGTGTACCCAAAAAAAGTCTGAACAGCATTTTCTTTTTTGTTACTAAAGTTTTTAAAAATAATATCCAATAATTTTTTGGCCTTTTGGAAAATCATCAGTATCTTGAGGAAAGAGTCCTTGTAGACCTTTCCCTGAAGGCTGCTATTCTCTTCCTGAGATGTAATTCATGACACAAATCCCCACTACCCTAAAAATGTAGTTCAAATGTTTAGTAAATAGGTATCATTAACACTGGGCTTCCCAGATGGCCCTAGAGATAAAGAGCATGCACAACACTGAAGCTCATATTTCTTCCTTCTCTTAAGATTTTCTTATAGTTTTTTTTCACCATTGACTTTACAATACTACCAGGTATCAATACTAACCACTTAGTACATACCAGGCATTGTGCTTTAGGTGCATTTTTCTCTTTTAATTTTTACACCAATTCTCACAGACATCTGTTATTTCTATCCCTACTAAGCAGATGAGGAAATTGAGGTTTAGAATAGTAAAGAATAATATGCACAGAACTAGTAAGTAAAAGGCAAGTCTCAAATCTAGATACTTTTAATAGCAGAGGCCAGACTCCAACACAGTACATTACTATGGATCAAGAGCCAGAGTCAACCAATTGCCAGCTGTGGGCCAAATCTAGCCTACTGCCTGTTTTTAATAATACACTTTTATTGGAACTCAGTCATACCCATTGATTTACATGTTGTCTTTGGGTGCTTTCATGCTGGGATATGCATGGTCCACAAAGCCAAAATCGTTAACTATCTATTCCTTTACAGAAAAAGTTTTAACCCCTGATCTAAACATATTAAAGTATTAAATCAGACCAGCTCATGGGGCATCTCATTGTTTATATTTCTCATTTCAAATGGTCTATTTAGCCCTATTATTTGTTTCTTGCCTCTAAATTAGTCTCATCTACATTATGAAAGTGAAAGAGGAGAGTGAAAAAGTTGGCCTAAGGCTCAACATTAAGAAAACTAAGATCATGGCATCTGGTCCCATCACTTCATGGGAAATAGATGGGAAAACAGTGGAAACAGTGTCAGACTTTATTTTGAGGAGCTCCAAAATAACTGTAGATGGTGATTGCAGCCATGAAATCAAAAGATGTTTGCTCCTTGGAAGGAAAGTTATGAGCAACCTAGATAGCATATTGAAAAGCAGAGACATTACTTTGCCAACAAAGGTCTGTCTAGTCAAGGCTATGGTTTTTCCAGTGGTCAGGTATGGATGTGAGAGCTGGACAGTGAAAAAAAGCTGAGCGCCAAAGAATTGATGCTTTTGAACTATGATGTTGTTGAAGACTCTTGAGAGTCCCTTGGGCTGCAAGGAGATCCAACAAGTCCATCCTAAAGGAGATCAGTCCTGGGTGTTCATTGGAATGACTATTGTTGAAGCTGAAACTCCAATACTTTGGCCACCTCATGTGAAGAGTTGACTCACTGGAAAAGACCCTGATGCTGGGAAGGATTTGGGGGCAGGAGTAGAAGGGGACGACAGAGGATGAGATGGCTGGATGGCATCACCGACTCGATGGACATGGATTTGGGTGGACTCTGGGAGTTGATGATGAACAGGGAGGCCTGGTGTGCTGCAATTCATGGGGTCGCAAACAGTCGAACATGACTGAGCGAATGAATTGAACTGAACTGAACATGATGAAACAATAGGATTTTTGTAGAGGCTTAACATTGGATATTTTCAGTATTCTGATTGGCTTTCCTTGGTGATCCATTATCAAATGCATACTTTCTACATTTGAAGTGAAAGTCACTCAGTTATGTCTGACTCTTTGCGACCCCATTGACTATATAGTCCTAGAATACTCCAGGCCAGAATACTGGAGTGGGTAGCCTTTCCCTTCTCCAGGAGATCTTCCTCACCCAGGGATTGAACCCAGGTCTCCCGCATTGCAGACGGATTCTTTACCAGCTGAGACAAAAAGGAAGCCCACTTTCTGCATGAGACAACTCTAATAGATTATCCAGGTGACTGAAATACACGTTTGCTATTTGCCCCCCAACCCACCAAGCATTATTGAAGGCAGTGGCAGAGGATAATATGGTGAGATAGAATCAACAACTCAATGGACATGAATCTGAGCAAACTCTGGGAAATAGTAAAGGACAGAGAGGCTTGGCATGTTGTGGTCCATGGGAGTGGAGTACAAAGAGTCAGACACAGTTTAGCTACCTGACAGCAACAGTAAGCATTGTACTTTTGTCAATGGTCCCTAATTTTCATATAGAGATCCATCTCTTTTCCCAGGGCAGTCTACCTTCCTGGGTGGCAGTCCACCTTGAAGCCTGAGATGTAGGGCAAAACCAATAATCTGGTGGCATCTACCTGGCCACTGTGACTGTTCCAGGTATGGCTTTGTGTCTTAAATGTATCTAGAAAGAGTGAGTTTTATGGCCTTTCTTGGAAATGTTAGAAAAGTTCTCTTATTTTTCACCCCACCAGAACCAGATATAGAAGGATAGAGCCCTGATGATTGCTGACAACCCTTCTGACAAAGACAAGAGTGGCCATTTAAGAGTGGAGGCTTCCTGGGAAAGTAGAATTTGGGGATAAAGATGAAGAACCCAAGTCCTAATGATTATTTTTAAGTATAAATTATTTATTGAAATATAGATGCTTTACAATATTAGTTTTAAGTGATAACAGTGATTTAATATTTGTAAAAATTATAAAGATTATACTTCACTTAAAGTTATTACAAATAAGTTCCTGGGTTGGCCAAAAGGTCCATTTGGGTTTTCTGTAATATCAAACCCCAAATGAACCTTTTGGCCAATCCAATGTATTTACCTGTGCTGTACATGATATCCTTGTAGTTTATTTATTTTATACATAGTAGTTGGCACTTCTTAATCCTATAATCCTGTCTCACTCCTCCACCTTTCCCACTCCCCATTGGTAACCACTACTTTGTTCTCTATATACCTGAGTCTGTTTCTGTTTTGTTATATTAGTTTATTTGTTTTATTTTTTAGATTCTACATATAAGTGATAACATATACTGTTTGTCTTTGTCTGACTTCTTTAACTAAGCATAATACCGTCCAGGTCCATCCATGTTGTTACAAATGGCAAAAAAAAAATCTCATTTTATGGCAGACTAATATTCCATTATAGATTATACCACATCTTTATCCATTCATCTGTTGATTGACATGTGGGTTGTTTCTATATCTTGGCTATTGTAAATAGTGCTGCTATGAACATTGGGGTGCATGTACATAATGATAGCATTTGAATCACTAAATCCACTTATCATTGAAGGTATTTAGCCTAAAATCCTTTTACAGAAGCAGAACGAATTCTGATACAATGATTTTCCCTGCTATAACTATACTATTTTTACTTCAGTCTCTTATATATCATTCTGAGGAGTCAATGCCTAGTAATGGAAAAAAAAAGTTTCTACATTGCAGTGCTGATATTAGACAAAGAACAGACTTAAGTACTCTGACCCACGTTTAGCCCTCTAATATAGAAAGTCCCAGCATTTCTGCTAGCAGAAGCTTTATAGAATCATCCAGATTCATGAATTTTGTTTGGGCTACTGGGAAGAAACAGGCTTATCCTGTGTAAACCCATCACTTTCCAAAAGAAAACAAACTTCTACCCCAAAGTTAAGCAATTACTTAAAAAATGTGAGATGGTTCGTTAACATTTGAGGGACAGGTCGTGGCCTAGGACTTCTTTTCCCATCATTAATATCTGCATCTTTTCCAAGTATAAAGGAAGACAGGAAAGTATAGTGGGTTAAGAATGAGGAACTCTGCCTGGGTACAAATACTGAGACTCTTCCTCTCACTAACTAGATGAACCTTCTGATTCCTTAACCTCTCTGTGTCTCAGTTTCCTACTTTGTATAGATTATGCGGGTTTCTGTGGTGATTCAGACAGTAAAGAATCTGCCTGCAATGAATGAGATCCAGGTTCGATCCCTGGGTCAGGAAGATCCGCAGGAGAAAGGAATGGCAATCCACTCCAGTATTCTTGCCTTGAGTATCCCATGGGCAGAGGAACCTAGCAGGTTACAGTCAATAGGATCACAACAAGTCAGGCACAACTGAGCAACTAACACACTTGTAGGATTATGAATCTAAATTACTGTTTTTAAAAATCATAAAATAGCCCCTGGTACACAATAACCACAATGGAAGTATTTGCTACAATAATGAATAAATAGCATACAAATGCTACTAACATTTGACATATATACAGAGGACCTGTCAAAAAATACATGGTCCCAAACCAATAGGATACATGATGGAAAACAACACAGATATCCCTGTATGAGAAAGATGTTTAATTCTGATACATAGTTAGGATATTCTATCCTATCCTACTTGCAACCCCATATCATGAATTCTTGTTTTAATCCATTGGGACAATTTCAGATTTAGTGCTGGTTGAAAGCTATATATGGACAGAAGTCAATATGAACTCAGCATATAGTCATTGCCTTTCCCAACTAGGGAAGCATTTATACATCTCTCCCTTTACTTCATCCTCAAAATGATACAAGTCAATTTCAGAGCTGTGCTTTTGTTTCCTTTTAGTAACCTAGGAAAGACTATGTTCAGATTCTCAAATTTCTTCTGCCATCTCCCACATTCACTAAACTCCCTCTGTGTACACAGTCATGTCTGACTCTTTGCAACCCCATGGACTGTAGCCTGCCAGGTCTCTCTGTCCATAGCATTCTCTAGGAAAGAATACTAGAGTGAGTTGCCATTTCCTCATCCAGGGGCTCTTCTAGATGCAGGGATCCAGCCTGGGTCTCCTGTGTCCCTTGTACTGGAGGGGAATTTTTAACCACTTAGCCACTGGGAAAGAACATGTGTAGTTAGAGGAGACTGTTTTGAGGAAGTTGGATTTAAACTGAACATGGTAAGAGGGCTTTTAAGTGAGGGGAAGAGAGAGATTAAAAGCAGGACTGAGAATGACTCTACTTTGTAAGAACACTGTGAGGATTATAAGGTCTAGGAGAGAGATAACAAATATATGTTCAGCCTGGGGCAGTTATGCCTCCAATGCCCATGGTAGACACTGACAGTCCTTTATAACATTCTACAAGCAAGGCAAGTCACAGGCCCAGAATTCTCTTACATACAACTCCAGGAAGCCTGTACAATTACAATATGTAGTTGACATAAATTAGGTACTCAAGAAATCATAACTGCTATTACCCCCAGGGACACACAAAATATTGGGTATAATGGGAAAAAAGCAGAACTTGTCTTTATTATTCTTATCAAATAGAATGAAATTCTCTGCATTTACAGTGTGTCAGAGGCCTGCCATGTCTTTAGCACTTGAAGGTCTGACATGACATTGAAACCCAATCCTGCTACAAAGATTATCTGCCATATGTTGTAGCATCTCTTATGAGCTGTACGTAGCAGCTTGATCTTTAGGAGAACGAATTCTGATACAATGATTTTCCCTGCTATAACTATACTATTTTTACTTCAATCTCTTATATATCATTCTTATATATCAACTTACCTATATCATCAGTTGGATGATTTGATAGTAGAACTTATTTGCTTCTCAGTTTCCTCTTATATCTACTGAGGATGACCATATTGTCTTGAGAAATCTCCAGAACATGGCTGCTTTCCCTAATGTTTTCATTTACCACACATAGAAATGTTGGAATCCCACAGGGCCTGAATCAAATTGGCAAGTACAATCAAGAAGCAATGGAGTCTGTCTTTGGGGTTTCTTCTTGACTCTGTGTAATGCTCTATGTTCAACCCTAGTGATATGATGTCTGCCTAATGGCAGATCACTTTGCCTTCTATCCAGCATCCAGATCCTAGCCTTCCTAGAAAAACTCTCCCATTGCTTCTAGGCTTTCTTTGTTGGACTGAGAGAAAAGAACAGTGCAATTGGGTGATGTACTGAGGGAACCATGTTATTGGATGTGTATTGCAGGAACAAGATGTCTGAACATTAAGATGTCTGAAAGTTAAATAGGAAAATACGTAGTTGAGATATGGAAAAGAAGAAAGGTATGACAGTAACTTCCTACTTGGTATTTGTGATGAGTGTGGAGTCTCACCATTGGAATTGTTCAGCTGCATTGGAACAATCTAGAGGCAAATCACTCAGAGCACCTATCTAGTTTCATTGATATTCACAACACTGCTTTGACGAAGACAATATGGTCATCTTCAGTAGATATAAGAGGAAACTGAGAAGCAAATAAGTTCTTTCAAATCATCCAACTGATGATATAGGTAAGTTTCTAGCCTTCCATCTTACACTATTTCATTCTTCCAATAATATCTTCCATAGGTCTAGACAGGAGGTGCCATCAAATAAAACCTAGGGAATCAAAACTTGCATTCAGTGACACAAATTTTTCAGCCCACTGAGGGCTAATTTAAATGCTATACTGCACAAATAAAGGACAATAAGAGGAATTAAATATATAACAGAACAGTTGAACCAATATACAATATGTTTGCTGTTTCTTTAAAACTGTTACTAGTTTCTTAATTCTTGTTACCAGTGCAGGGAAGACTGAACATTTTTATCACTGTATTATTAAGAATATTCGGTTCTTGTCTCCTAGGTTCTCAATCTCATCTCTTCATTTTGCCTGTGATGTCTTAATCATTTCCATTGCAACCAACGTGACCTCAGACACAGACTAGAAAGTCAGAAAAAATATATTAACCACAGCAATCTGATCCCCACAACACTGCAGGCTATGGTTGGAGAACTGAGGATCAAGTTCAACCAGTAAGTATTCCAACCTGGCTAAACACTCTTTAGAGCATCACTTATCAAACTTCAATGGATACTGAAATCACCTAGAGAATCTTGTTAAGATGGAATTCTCATCCAGTAGGTCTGGAACCTTAGAGTCTTGTTTCCAACTACCTCCCTGGTGATGCCAAAGCTGCTGGTTGCCTGAGAGCTTTTGGAGTGGCAAGGGCCAAGAACCATCATTATGCCAAAGTAGTGTAAGCCCATTTGTAGTCCAGGCGGAAGTGCTGTTTTAGACAGCAGTCATGATGAACATGCCACCGCTGATATTATCTATTTTTGTGAACTTGGATAAACATTTTTACTTCTCTGAGTCTGTTTTTCTCCTCTGTGAAATTATGAATGTGGCCTAGATGATTACTAAAATCACTTTGGACTGTCAAAATGTTTGATTCTCTGATAAAGAAAAAAAAAAAAACATTAGAACCAAAGTCTTAGTCTGAGGGCAAAATGGCCCTATATTACAAAGAAGGGGAGTGGAGAAAGAAATCCACTGTAATTTTTGTATCTCTCTTCTTAATTCCAAAGCTTCTGTGAGTCCTAAGGTAATTTGTTTCTTCTGAATGTGCAGAATATTGGCATTATTCGTGAAGGAGAGGCAACATTATATGGTGGACAACAGTTTTAAGCATTTCTCAGCTCTCAGCATACCTTTGTGACCTCAAGCTAACAGATTTGGCTATTTGCTCATGACTCGTTCCCTCTGATCAAATACCAAAACCAATGTCTGCCCACTGATACATATTACTGGTCCTCAATTCTTCCTAGTACCACTTGATTGCATAAAACAGAATGGAGAATTACGAAGAATCACCTCCTACTTGAATGCAGTCTCAAAAATGACAGAATGATCTTTGTTCATTTCCAAGGCAAACCATGCAATAACACGGTAATCCCACTCTATGCCCCAACCAGTAATGCTGAAGAAACTGAAGTTGAATGGTTCTATGAAGACCTACAAGACCTTCTAGAACTACCACCCCCAAAATATATCCTTTTCATTATAGGGGACTGGAATGCAGAAGTGGGAAGTCAAGAAAAACCTGGAGTAACAGGCAGATTGGGCCTTGGAGTACAGAATGAAGCAGGGAAAAGGCTAGCAGAATTTTGTCAAGAGAACATACTGCTCATAGCAAACACCCTCTTCCAACAAAACAAGAGAAGACTCTATACATGGACATCACCAGATGGTCAACACTGAAATCAGATTGATTACATTTTTGCAGACAAAGATGGAGAAGCTCTATACAGTCAGCAAAAACAACACCAGGAGCTGACTGTGGCTTAGATCATGAACCCCTTATTGCCAAATTCAGACTGAAATGGAAGAAAGTAAGGAAAACCACTAGACCATTCAGGTATGACCTAAATCAAATCCTTTTTGATTATACAGTGGAAGCGAGAATAGATTAAAATGGCTGGAACTGATAGACAAGGTGCCTGATGAATTACGGAAAGAGGTTCATGACATTGTATAGGAGACAAGGATCAAGACCATCCCCAAGAAAAATAAATGCAAAACAGCAAAATGGCTGTCTGAGAAGGCCTTACAAATAGCTATGAAAAGAAGAGAAGCAAAAAGCAAAGGAGAGATATACCCATTTGCAGTGTTCGAAAGAATAGCAAGGAGAGATATGAAAGCCTTCCTCAGTGATAAGTGCAAAGAAATAGAGGAAAATAACAGAATGGGAAAGACTAGAGATCTCTTCAAGAAAACTAGAGATACCAAGGGAACATTTCATGCAAAGATGGGCTCAATAAAGGACCTAACAGAAGCAGAAGATACAAAGAAGAGGTGGCAAGAATGCACAGAAGAACTGTACAAAAAAGATATTCATGACCCAGATAATCACGATGGTGTGATCACTCACCTAGAGCCAGACATTTTGGAATGTGAAGTCAAGTAGGCCTTAGAAAGCATCACTAAAAACAAAGCTAGTGGAGGTGACTGAATTCCAGTTGAGCTATTTCAAATCCTAAAAGATGCTGTGAAAGTGCTGCACTCAATATGCCAGCAAATTTGGAAAACTCAGCAGTGGCCCCAGGAATGGAAAAGGTCAGTTTTCACTCTAATCCCAAAGAAAGGCAATATCTAACAATGCTCAAATTACCACACAATTGCACTCATCTCACGGGCTAGTAAAGTAATGCTCAAAATGCTCCAAGCCAGGCTTCAACAATATGTGAACTGTGAACTTCCAGATGTTCAATCTGGTTTTAGAAAAGGCAGAGGAACCATTGATCAAATTGCCAACATTCACTGGATCACTGAAAATGCAAGAGAGTTCCAGAAAAAAACATCTATTTCTGCTTTATTGACTATGCCAAAGCCTTTGACTGTGTGGATCACAGTAAAGTGTGGAAAATTCTGAAAGAGATGGGAATACTAGACCACCTGACCTGCCTCTTGAGAAACCTGTATGCAGGTCAGGAAACAACAGCTAGAACTGGACATGGAACAACAGACTGGTTCCAAATAAGAAAAGGAGTACCTCAAGGCTGTATATTGTCACCTTGCTTATTTAACTTATATTCAGAGTACTTCATGAGAAACGCTGGGCTGGATGAAGCAAAAGCTGGAATCAATATTGCTTCTAGACATATCAATAGCCTCAGATATGCAGATGATACCACTCTTATGGCAGAAAGTGAAGACGAACTAAAGAGCCTGTTGATGAAATTCAAAAAGGAGAGCGGAAAAGTTGGCTTAAAGCTTCACATTCAGAAAACAAAGATCATGGCATCTGGTCTCATCACTTCATGGCAAATAGATGGAGAAAGAGTGGACATATTGGCAGACTTTTGTGGGGGCTCCAAAGTCACTCCAGATGATGACTGCAGCAATGAAATTAAAAGACAGTTGCTTTTTGGAAGAAAAGCGATGACAAACCTAGACAGCATATTAAAAAGCAGAGGCATTACTTTGCCAACAAACATCTGTCTAGTTAAGGCTATGTTTTTTCCAGTAGTCATGCATGGATGTGAGAGTTGGACTATAAAGAAAGCTGAGAGCTAAAGAATTGATGCTTTTGAAGTATGGTGTTGGAGAAGACTCTTGAGAGTCCCTTGGACTGCAATAAGATCCAACCAGTCCACCCTACAGGAAATAAATCTTTAATATTCATTGGAAGGACTGATGCTGAAGCTGAAACTCTAGTACTTTGTCCACCTGATATGAAGAGCTGACTCATTTGAAAAGACCCTGATGCTGGGAAAGATTGAGGGCAGGAGGAGAAGGGAACGACAGAGGATGAGATGGTTGGATGGCATCACCAACTTAGTGGGCATGAGTTTAAGTATACCCTGGGAGTTAATGACAGATAGGAATCCCTAGCACACTGCAGTCCATGGGGTCACAAAGAGTCGGACACGACTGAGTAACTGAACTGAACCAAACTACCTATCCGAATGCTGTGTTGAAGCAATATAAATTTCTTCTTAAATTCCAGCAGTTATTTGGTGTGCCAACCCAACAGGAAATGAACCCACTGGTGAATAATAAGGGAAAAAAGGACAACTTCTCTCAGCTGGATTCAACTCCTTTCCGGGTCCTTGCTAAGAATCTGAGATCCAATCACAGTGATCATTTCCAAGAAGAACTAGCAGACTCCACTGAGGATGAAGTTAGTGGCCCAGATCTGATGGAAAATTTTTCAGCCCTTATCTCTCAGTGTATTCTGCTGGACAAGAAACCTAGTGACTGGCCAGAGCTTCTATAGTCAGAGATCCAGATCCCAGGGTTGGCTCTTCAGATCCACCACCAAGCCTTATTCAACCCCAGAGGTCCAGAATGTAAGGAAGACCCGATACAACTGCTAGAAAGCCAGCCACCTCTAACTTCAGCCAAAATAGCCGGCCAGTAAAAAATTCAGCCATGCCTCTACTGCAGCCACACTGGTCAGTTCACAATAGATTGCCTTGCCAAAGGTCCTGAAAACCCAGCAAGGATGAATAACCCAACTCATCAGTAAGACGAGCCCAGACAAATCACATTGTTAACATACCTCTCTCATCTCCAGACTTACTGATATGTATCATGCATTAATGTTTAAAATACAGATGGGGAATTGTGATACCACTTTACAGAGTCATAAATTCGTGCTTCTGAGAATTTCAAAAACACATTTTGTTCATTTGCTGACCCTTCACCAAACCTGATTCAGCAATGATGAAAACAATTTCCAGGCACTTTCTGCAGCTGGGACTAATTTTCCAAGAGTACTGAAAGCCCACAGGCAAAACTCTGCCCAGTCTGACCCAATGGAAACCACCCTGGCAATGCTTTGGAAAACTCCATCCTCACCAGTGGGTAATGGATACCTAGCTCCAGATTTGTGGCCCAAGTCTTTGTGCCTACAGTTGGGCTGAAGCCTTTCACCCCCACTCCCACTGGTCTGTATGCTAGTTTCCTATGGGTTTAGGAAACTTGACTGAAGTCCCAGTTGCTTTCCATAACCTACCAACATTTTCTACTAGAAGCTGATTCATGTTCCAAGTGGTTCTTTTTATAGTTTATATTAAAATTCATCATCTCTTCTTCTTTTTTTTTAATTTTCTTTACTTTATTGTGTTAGTTTTGCCATACATTGACATGAATCCGCCATGGGTATACATATGTTCCCCTTCCAGAATCCCCCTCCCTCCTCCCTCCCAATTCCCTCTCTCTGGGTCATTCCAGTGCACCAGCACTGAGCATCAAACCTGGGCTGGCAATTGATTTCACATATGATAATTAACATGTTTCAATGCTGTTCTCCCCTATCATCCCACCCTTGCCCTCTTCCACAGAGTCCACGAGACTGTTCTATACATCTGTGTTTCTTTTGCTGTCTCGCATACAGGTTTCTCGTTACCATCTTTCTACATTCCATATATATGCGTTCATATACTGTATTGTTGTTTTTCCTTCTGGCTTACTTCACTTTGTATAATAGGCTCCAGTTCCGTCCCCCTGAGTAGAACTGATTCAAATGAATTCTTTTTAATGGCTGAGTAATATTCCATTGTGTATATGTACCACAGCTTTCTTAGCCATTCGTCTGTTGATGGACATCTAGGTTGCTTCCATGTCCTGGCTATTGTAAACAATGTGGCGATGAACATTGGGGTACACATGTCTCTTTCAATTCTGGTTTCCTCAGTGTGTATGCCCAGCAGTGGGATTACTGGGTCCAAGTGTTGACTAAAGTTTATCTTAAAACAACTTTCATGGAACCACAGCACTGCCATCGTTTAATGATTATTTACTTTATTACTATTTAAATGCTTCTACTTACCCAACTACCTGTATCTTTTGCTATTGGCAAACTAGATGATATGGGCCTGCAAACTCTCTGCTTGGAACTTTGTGTCCACTTCTTTGAGAATTAGCCCTTCAGGGAGGTCATGTTTTCAGCCAAGCCATAGCCTCCTCCCTTTTCCTCAAAAGCTACTTCAGGTTCCAGGATGTCTTATAGCCAAGTCAAAATGCTCTAGGATAATGATCTCTGATAACTATTTAGTGAGATTTGGGGGGATCATAACAACTATGTCTGAAACATGTCCTTGCTGCCTTAAATGGGGACCTGGCTGACTAAACCTCCACTGAAGACTGAGAATCAGGCCCTTCAGTAGCTTCAGAATCTAGAGTCCTCGGCATGATCACCATCTAGGATCTCTGCCCACTGATGCGAAGCTCTACCCCTATAGATCAGCTCTGGTAACACTTACCTAGTTGAGGATCTTAAAGAGCAATTAATGACAGATAATTTTCTGAACCATCTCATGTTTAAAATCATGGGGTATATACATCAACACCATATGTATAGAAAATCATGGGGGTATGCTTGCTTGTGCTATGCTTTTGGCATACCTCCACTCTGTGTATAGATTCCTAATGCTTCTGCACAAAAGTAGGGCTATGCTGAGAAGGAAAAAATCCCTAAAATGTTAAGACTATGCAGGGATAATTGGTGTTTCCTGGTAACAATCTGTCTTAGTTCCCTGCTTCTTGATGCTGAAGTATGTCCCCATAATGGATTCCCTGAAGTAAAATCAGTAAATCAGTATTTCCTAGCAGCCACCAAGGCTGCTCAGAACCTGAAGCACCTCTGTAGTTTGCCCTAGAAAATCATGCTTTGACAATTCCTAAGCCCAGCTAGGACCTTATTAGTCTTAGCCTATACACTAACAAACAGATCTTTTCACCCATCAGTGCCTCACTAACCACTGTGCCAATTCTTATTTGTATTTACAAGGAGTCTCTCTTATCAGTAGCTCACTATATATCCACCTTACTGCATATGCTCTCAGAACAAGGAGTCCTGAATGCCCATATTTCCAGTGTGCCGAGAAATTCCCACTAGTATACTAGGATTGTATGAGAGCCTCTAACAGGTAGCTCTATTTGAAATGTAAGTGACTCTGGCATTACCTGCTGTTACCCTGATCTAGCACCACCAATTCTGTCAGAAAGGACTAACGCAGTCACCTCCAGTTATTTTCCTTACTGACTCCAGTGTGGTCCTGGTATGTTGATAGGAATATTCAATTGACTTAGCCACCAGTATTTCTTTATCTTAGTGCCATAATTTTCATGGGCTTCCCAGGTGGCTCAGTGGTAAAGAATCTGCCTGCCAAATAGGAACATGGGTTTAATTCCTGGGTCAGGAAGATTCCCTGGAGACGGAAATGGCAATCCACTTCAGTATTCTTTTCTGGGAAATCCCAAGGACAGAGGAACCTAGTGGAGTCGCAAAGCACTGGGCAAGACTTAGCAACAATGACAACTATTTATCATTGTGTCCTCTTTATGTACATGTACTTTTTACATATAAAAAAGTCACTTTATTTTATGCAGACTTCCCAGGTGGCACTAGTTGTAAAGAACCCACCTGTCAATGCAGGAGAAGTGAGACGCGAGTTTGATCCTTGGGTCGGGAAGAGCCCCAGGAGTAGGAAAAGGCTACCCACTGCAAAATTCTTGCATGGAAGATTACATGGACAGAGGAGCCTGGCAGGCTACAGTCTATAGGGTCACAGAGTCAGAAACGACTGAAGAAACTTAGCACACAAAAACTTTATTTTATGCAGAACACTTTCCCTCTGCAGCAAAGTTTCCTTCTTTCCCAGATTTCATAGCCTCTCAGAACTGATAATTAAGCCTTGGCTTGAAGTTCAGGTCACCTCCTACTTCTAGAAGCCACTTGTTGAGAAATTCCCAATCAAGGACCTCTTATAATCCATGTGACAGAATCCAACAGCCAAACTGAGCATATGAAGAGGATGCTGGATCCGTTTACTGCCTACTAGCTAGTGACCAGTTTTGTTTAGCACTTAA
>ML661247.1:904281-930560 GCA_007570785.1 Antilocapra americana
TGTCTGGCTTTAGGTGAGTAATCACCCCATTGTGGTTATCTGGTCATTACAATCTTTATAGTTCTTCTATGTATCCTTGCCACCTCTTAGTATTTTCTGTTTCTGTTAGGTCCATACTGTCTGCTCTTTATTGTGCACATCTTTGCATGAAATGCTCCCTTTGTATCTATAATTTTCTTGAAGGGATCTCTAGTCTTTCCCATTCTGTTGTTTTCCTTTATTTCTTTGCATTGATCAAGGAGGAAGGCTTTCTTAGCTCTCCTTGCTATTCTTTGGAACTCTGCATTCAGATGGGTATATCTTTCCTTTCTTACTTGCCTTTTGCTTCTCTTCTTTGCTCAGCTATCTGTAAGGCCTCCTCAGACAACCATTTTGCCTTTTTGCATTTCTTCTTTTGGTGGATGTCCTGATCACCACCTCCCGTGAAATGATATGAACCTCTATTCACGGTTCTTCAGCCACTCTGTCTGTCAGATCTAATCCTTTGAATATATTTGTCACTTCTACTCTATAATTGTAAGGAATTTGATTAGGTTCTATTTGAATGGTCTAGTGGTTTTCCCTACTTTCTTCAATTTAAGTCTGAATTTTGCAATAAGCAGTCACCCGATATTTCCAAGGTAAAATCTGAAGACCTCTTATCACAGATTAATTTGGGGATACACAAACATAAAAATGGAAAAAGTCAGTTTTCATGCCAAACCCAATGAAAGGCAATGCCAAAGAATTCTCAAACTACTGTACAATTACACTTATCTCACACACTAGTAAAGTAATGCTCAAAGTTCTCCAAGCCAGGCTTCAACAGTACGTGAACCATGAACTTCCAGATGTTCAAGCTGGTTTTAGAAAAGGCAAAGGAACCAGGGATCAAATAGCCAACATTCATTGGATTATCGAAAAAGCAAGAGAGTTCCAGAAAAACATCTATTTCTGCTTTATTGACTATGCCAAAGCCTTTGACCATGAGGATCACCACAAAATATGGAAAATTTTTATTATGGGAATACCAGACGGCCTGACCTGCCTTTTTAGAAATCTGTATAGGTCAGGAAGCAACAGTTAGAACTGGACATGGAACAAAATACTGGTTCCTAATAGGGAATGGAGTAGGTCAAGGCTGTATATTGTCACCCTACTTATTTAACTTATATGCATAGTACATCATGAGAATTGGGCTGGATGAAGCACAAGTTACAATCAAGATTGCCAGGAGAAATGTCAATAACCTCACGTATGCAGATAATCCCACCCTTACGGCAGAAAGTGAAGAAGAACTAAAGAGCCTCTTGATGAAAATGGAAGAGGAGAGTGAAAATGTTGGCTTAAAGATCAAAATTCAGAAAACTAAGATCATGGCATCTGGTCTCATCATTTCATGGCATATATGGGGAAACAGTGGCAGACTTTATTTTTATGGTCTCCAAAATCACTGCATATCATGACTGCAACCATGAAATTAAAAGATGCTTACTCTCTGGAAGAAAAGTTATGACCAACCTAGAGAGCATATTAGAAAGTATAGACAATATATGTGGAATTTATAAAGATGGTAATGATAACCCTACATGTGAGACAGCAAAAGAGACACAGATATATAGAAGTCTTTCTGTGGAAGAAGGTGAGGGTGGGATGATTTGAGAGAATAACATTGAAACATGTATATTATCATATGTGAAACAGATCACCAGCCCAGGTTTGATGCATGAGACAGGGTGCTCAGGGCTGGTGCACTGGGATAACCCAGAGGAAAAGAATGGGGAGGGAGGTGAGAGGGGGGTTCAGCATGGGGAACACATGTACACCCATGGCTGATTCATGTCAATATATACAAAAAACACTGCAATTTTTAAAATAATTAGCCTCCAATTAAAATAAATAAATAAAAAGCAGAGACATTACTTGGCCAACAAAGGTCCATCTAGTCAATGCTATGGTTTTGCCAGTAGTCATGTATGGATGTGAGAGTTGGACTATAAAGAAAGCTGAGCACCAAAGAATTTATGCTTTTGAACTGTGGTGTTGGAGAAGACTCTTGAGAGTGCCTTGGACTGCAAGGAGATAAAACCAATCCATCCTAAAGGAAATCAGTCCTGAATGTTCATTGGAAGGACTAATGTTGAAGCTGAAACTCCAATACTTTGGCCACCAGATGCAAAGACCTGATTCATTTGAAAAGACCCTGATGCTGGGAAAGATTGAAGGTGAGAGAAGGGGACAAGAGAGGATTAGATGTTTGGATGTCATCACTGACTCAATGGACATGAGTTTGCATAAAATCTGTGAGTTGGTGATGGACAGGGAGGCCTGGCATGCTGCAGTCTATGTGGTCACGAAGAATTGGACACAACTGAGCAACTGAACTGAACTGAAACATAAAAACATATGGATTCCTAGGCCTCTTGATAACCCTTCTGAATCATGACGTCTTATCTTGATAAACTTTGACAAACCTGTCCTTTCATTATATAGATTCAGATACTGACCCAGAGAGACTAAATAACTTGTCCAAAGTTGTAAGTATAAATGGCATCAGAGCTGGGGTCACAGCTGTCTTTAGATAAGTCCGAACAGTATGCCCTTGTGGTTACCTTATGAGGGTTATTTGAGTATAAGTTTAGCTCCTATGGGCTTCCCTGGTAGCCCAGATGGTAAAGCATCTGCCTAGAAGGCAGGAGACCCAGGTTTGATCCTGGGTCAGGAAGATCCCCTATAGAAGGGAATGGTTACCCACTTTAGTATTCTTGCCTGGAGAATTCCATGGATAGAGTTGTCTGGCAGACTACAGCTCATGGGGTCTCAAAAAGTTGGACACACCTGAATGAATAATACATTCACATTTAAGTCTTATACTGGCATTCCTTGAAATATCTGGAAACCAAGAGTAAGAGTGCAACTAAAGAGAAGTTGCACAACCCTAGTTCAAAGTGTCTCCTCCAATGGGTTATGTAGAATAGCTTGAAAATATAGCAGGGTAAGGTCTCAAAGATCTCTTAAAAGCAGCAGGTTACAGCAGGTCCTTCTCCAAAAAGAGTCTTAGCAAACCCTAGGGTGGTGCAATTTTTTATTTGGGTAATCTCTTAACTATAGCTTAGAATTAAACTGAAGACAAATATTCGAGTGACCTGCAATAGTTCACTAAGCCTATTTTCATGTCGTTGTTTTGGTAGTTGATACTCATACTGATTAAGGAAATGTTTGAGCATCTGTAGTTTTCTCTCAGACCTGATCTAGGCTCAGGAGTTGGATCCCTTAAGCCTGTTCATTTGAGCTATGAGCTCTGTTTCTACTTCATCTCCAAAAGTCTGTGGTCTGGAACTCTGCCAGACTGTTAGCTCAGCCCCGAGGATCTGCTGGGACAATCCAGTAGAGGGCCATTGACTTCTGAAAGGAGAGCAATTTGCAAAATGATATGGCAAGGTAGGTTTTTTTGAGAGCTTAGGCAATTGCCATTGACAACAGTGCCACTGTATGATTTGCATTTTGGTTAAGGCTTACAGTTTTAGCAAGTGTTTCATCAGTACCACATTAGTTAGGAAAAATTAAATGATCTGTCATTTTGAATACATAATTCTGTAAAGAAACAGGATACCTTAACAGATATTCCAGAATTTCTGAGGGTAGAGAGAAAGGGCAGAAAGCGGGGACTGAGAAGAAAAAGTTACAATTGCACATCTCCCCCAAAAGAGTTTGGTAGAGGTGCACAAATACTTATTTTCAATTCTGAAATGAATGCTGTATACAACAGAAGCTGCTTTTTTTTTATTAATTTGGTGCCAAAACTCATTTTGCACAAAAACCTGACCTGAACTAACATGAACTTATTCTTGGAATATTTAGATATTTTTCTTGCAGAACTGTTAATCGATAAATTATGAGATGTTTTCCCAGACACTATTGGGAGTGTTATATAATAAACAGTACATACTCTGTGTTACATTCTACAATCTGAAAATAATTTAAATTCTAAAACACAGACTATGAACCTAGAATAATGATAACTAACATTTATGGAGCATTTGCCATCTGCATGGAGCTTTGCTAATCTCTTTTCACCTCATTTAATCCTCATGACACCATGAGGTAGGTATTAAAATCATCTCCATTTTAAATTTTGCAACTGATTATCAGAGAGGTTAAATAGCTTGTCCAGAGTCACTCAGTTTTTGGAAAGCCAGGGTTTGCACCCAGGTCAGTATGACTCGAGAACCTCCATGCTGAACTCTTCCTCTCTACTATCAGGGAAAGATGAACCATTCTTAAGGACAGTGAGGGCTCTTTGTGAGCTATGGAAGTAGAATAGGCTACCACCTATTTCATGTCATTTGAGGGTCAGCCTCCTACCTGCAAATGTCATCTCTCCATCCCTGTTTCTTTGAAATGTCATCTCCCCATCCCTGATTCTCTGAGATGCACTAATATGGCTTTATTCCATAATGTTTGTGTGTATAGCTTTTCTCACAAGGACTACCAGCTAAAGAAGTCTGCTACCCAACTGGTACAGGTTCCAGGTATTCCAGACTCATTGAGTCAAAATTGCTAGAGACTGGGACCAAGAAGATTCTTATACATATTAAATTTGAAGGACAAAATGGAATGCCTTGATAAATGGCAATCCTTAATCTTCAATAATTAATTAATAACGTTTGTTAGTTGACACCTAGCTGGGTAGGCAGTAATAAACTCATGGATGGCCCTGGAAAGTGAAAGATCTTTGAAAGGTAAATAGGAAAATAGGTAGGTGAGATATGGAAAAGAAGAAAGATGTATGACAGTTTCTTCCTACTTCAGTATTATGCAATGAGGGAAGATTCTCACCATTGGCATTGTACACATGCATTGGAACAAGTTGGAAGCAAATCTCTTGGTTTTTGTTGCTACTTAGAGCACCTATCTATTGTTTCATTAACAATACCATTGTTGTTTCATCAACAATAACATTTATTGTTTTATCACAACACCCCTTTTAGGTAGACAAAATAGTCATTCTTATTACATAAAAGAGAAAATTGAGTAGCAAACAAGTTCTTCAATCAAATCATCCAACTGATGATTTGGGTAAGTTTACAGCCTAAGTTTCTGCCAGCAATGTTTAACTAATTAATTCTTCCAATAATATCTTCCATAGGTCTAGAGAGGAGATGTCATCAAATAAAATCTAGGCAATCAAATCTTGCATTCAGTGATACACATCTGTTGCCCACAAAGGGACAATTTAAATGCTACATAGCACAAGGAAAGGACAATAAGGGGAATTAAATATGTATCAGAAAAGTTCAACCAATATACAAATGATTGGGGTGTGTTTTAAGCATCTCCTGGTTTCTTAACTCTTCTTATCAATGCAGGGAAGACTGAACATTTTGACCTTTATACTTCAAAAATATTTTGTTCTTGTTGCCTAGGTTCTCAGTTTTAACCCTTCATCTTGCCTGTGATGTCTTAATCATCTCCATGGCAACCATGTGACCTCAGAGACAGACTAGAAAGCCAGAAAAAATACATTAACAGCCAGCACAGCAATCAGATCCCCACAGCACTGCAGGATATGGTTGGAGCACTGAGGATCAAGTTCAACCAGTAAGTATTCCATTTCTGACTGAGTGTTCTCTAGAGTAGCAATTCTCAAACTTCAGTGAACACTCAAATCACCTAGAGAATCTTGTTAAAATGGAATACTCATCCAGTAGGTTTGGGATGGGGTCTTAGGGTCTATATTTCCAACAACCTCTCTGGAGATGCCAAAGCTACTGGTTCCCTGAGAGTTTTTGGCATAGCCAGGGCCAAGAACTGTCATGACAAAGTAATATAATCACATTTGAAGTCCCAGAGGAAGTGCTGTTTTGGACAGCAGTCCTGATGAACGTGACACCTCCAATATTAACTGGTTGTGTGTCCATGGGTAAATATTTTTACTTCTCTGAGTCTGTTTTTCTTCTCTCTGAAATTATGAATGTGGTCTGGATGATTTCTAAGATCAGTTTGAATTGTAAACTTGTTTGAGTCTCTTATAAAGAAGGAAGATTTAGAACGAAAGGCTTAGTCTGAGGGCAAAATGCCCCTATATTATCAAGGGAATGATGAAAGTAATCTGCTACAATGGATTCCTTTATCTTCTTAATTCCAACTCTTCTGTGTGTCTTCAGGTAATTTATTTCTTCTAAATGGGGATAACATTGGCATTTTCCTAAAGAAGAGGCAACATTGAATGGTGGATAACAGTTTTGAGCATTTCTGAGCTCTCAGCATACCTTTGTGACCTAATAGCTAACAGCTTTGGCTACTTGCTCATGACGCTGTCCCTTTGATCACAAAGCAAAACCACTGTCTGCCCACTGGTATCCAGTTCTGGTACTCAATTCTGCCTAGTCCCATTTGATTCAAGAAGATACAATAGAGAGTTACTTAGAATCGCCTCCTACCCTATTGTACTGTTAAAGCAGTATGACAACTTTCTTCTTGAGTTCCAGCAGTCATTTGGTGAGCCCACAAAACAGAATATGAACACCCTGGTGAATACGAAGGTTGACAAAGAGGACAACGCCTCTCAGCAGGATGACACGACTTTTCAACTTCTTCCTCAGAATCTAAGATATGATGAATCCAATCAGGCTGATCATTTCCAAGAAGAACTAGCTGACTCCATTCAGGATGAAGTTAGTGGCCCATATCTGATGGACAATCTCCCAAAACTTGTCATAACTCAGTGTTTTCAGTTGAGCAGGAGACATACTGACCGGCCAGAGCTTCTACCAAGCTTCTCCAACCACACACAGCCAGCACCCAAGGAAGACCCTATACAGCTGGAAGGAAGCGAGCCACCTCTCACTCCAATCATAAGAGCCCAGCAGCAAAAAATTCAGACATGCCTCTACTGTAGCCAAACTGATGAGTTCACAATAGATTGCCTTTCTGAAAGTTCTCAAGCCCCAGCAAAGATAAATAACCCAACTCATCAGTAAGAGGAACCCAGGCAAGTCACATTGTTAACATACTCTCTCACCTCCAGCCTTACTAATTTATATTCTGCATTAACATTTAAAATATAGGTGGGGAACTGTGATACCACTTAACAGTCATAAATTCATGCTTCTGAGAATTTTAACAACCAGATCTTGTTCATTTGATGACTCATCACCAAAGCTGATCCAACAATGATGAAAACAACTTCCATGCACTTTCTGCACCTGGGACTGACTTTCCAAGAGTCCTGAAAGCCTGAAGGAAAAAGTCTGCTTATTCAGACCCAGTGGAAATCACCTTGGCAATGCACTGGAAAACTTTATCCTCACCAACAGGTAATAGACACCAGGGTTGAGTTTTTTGGCCCTAGTCTTTGTGACTACATTTGGCCCCAAGCCTCTCACCCTCACTCTCACTGGTCTGTATGCTAGTTCCCTGTTTTTTTAGGACTCTTGGCTGAAGTCCCAGTTGCATTTCCATATCCTACCAACATTTTCTACTAGAAGCTGAATCCTGATCCACCTGTTAACTAGATTCTACCTTAAAATAAACCAACTTTCATGGAAACACAGTTCTGCCACCATTTCATATGATAATTTATTTTATTACTATTTAAATGATTCTGCTTGCCCAACCACATGAAACTTTTGCTATTGACAAACTAGATGGTATCGACCTCCAAGTTCTCTGCTTGGAACTTTGGGTACACTTCTTTGAGAATTAGCCCTTCAGATCAGTACATGCTTTGAGCCAAGCCCTAGCCTCCTCCCTTTTGTTTCAAACCTACTTCAGGTTCCAGCATGTCTCATGACCAGGTCAAAGTGCTCTAGGATGATGACCTCTCGTAACTATTTAGTGAGAGTTAGGTAATGTGTTACATCATAATGACTACGTCTGAAGCATGTCCTTGCTTCCTTATATAGGGGACCTGGGTGACTAAATCTCACTGAAGACTGAGGATCAGGCCCTTCAGTAGTTTCTGACTCTAGAGGCCTCATCATGATCTAGGATCTCTGCCCCTTGGTGCTAAGCTCTACCCCTATAGTTAACCTCTGGGGACCCCTTAACTAGTTGAGAATCTTAGAAAGTAGTTGATGGTGGACGATTTTCTGAATTATCTAATGTTGAAAATCCTGGGGTATATACATCAATGGGCTTCCCTGTTGGCTCAGACAGTAAATAATCTTCTAACAATGTGGGAGATCTTGGTTCGATCCCTAGGTTGGGAAGATCTCCTGGAGCAGTGCATGGCAACCCACTCCAGTATTCTTTCCTGGAGAATTCCCATAAACAGAGGAGCCTGGGGGCTACAGACCATGGGGTCACAAAGAGTTGGACACGACTGAGCGACTAAGCACACAGCACACATACATCAACACCATCTGTCCAGAAAACTCACAAAATAAGGGTATGATTGTTTGTGCTATGCTTTTGGCATAGTTCCATTCTGTGTATCGATTTCTAATGCTACTGAGCAAAAGCAGGGCTAGGCTGAAAAGGAAAAATCTCTAAAATGTTAAGGATATGCAGTAATAATTGGTGTATTCTGGTAATTATCTGCTCTTTGTTCCCTGATTCTTCATGCTAGAGTATGTTCCCATAATGGATTCCCTGATGTAATATTAGTAAATCAGTATTTCCTAGCATCCAGCAAGGCCACTCAGAACTTGAAGCACCACTGTAGTTTGTCCTAGAAAATTATGGTTTGACAATACCTAAACCCAACTAGGACCTTATTACCTTTAGCTTAAAGCACTAACAAACAGATTTTTTCACCCATTGGTGCCTCACTAACCACTGTGCCAATTCTTATTTGTATTTGCAAGGAGTCTCCTTTACCAATAGCTTGTTATATATCCACCTTACTGCATATGTTCTCACAATGAGGAGACCTGAATGCACATATTTCTCCTGTGCTGAGAAATTCCCACAAGTGTATTGGGATTATTTGAGAGCCTCTAATAGGTAGCTGTATTTGAAATTTAAGTGACTCTGGCATTACCTGCAGGTATCCTGATCTAGCACCACCAATTCTGTCATAAAGGACTAACCCAGTGGCCTCCAGTCACTTTCCTTACTGACTCCAGTGTGGTCCTGGTATGTTGATAGGTGTTCAATTGATTTAACCACCAATCTTTCTTTATAGTGCCACAATTTATCACAGACTTACCAGGTATCAGTGTGGTAAAGAATTTGCCTACCAAGTAAGAGACTTGGGTTCAATCCCTGGGTTAGGAAGATCCACTGAGAAAGAGATGTCATCCCAATTCAGTATTCTTGCCTGGGAAATCCCATGAATATAGGAACCTGGTGGGCTACAGTCCATGGGGTCACAAAGAGTTGGACATGACTTAGCAAATAAACATTGACAACAACAACTTATCATTAATTTTTATGTACATTTACTTTTGCCATATACAATATCCCTTTATTTTATGCAGACTTTCCAGGTGGCGCTAGTGATAAAGATCCTGCCTGCCAATGCAGGAGCCAAGAGATGCGAGTTTGATCCTTGGATCAGGAAGATTCCCCTAGAGAGGAAAAGGCAACACACTCTAGTATTCTTGCCTGGAAGATTCCATGGACACAGGAACCTGGCGGGCTATAGTACACTGGGTCACAAACAGTCAGAGATGACTGAAGTGACTAAGCACACACACACACTTTATTTTATGCAGAAGACTTTCCTTCTGCAGCAACATTACCTTCTTCCCCAGATTTCATAGCCTCTAAGAACAGACAATTACTCATGGGCTATGAAGTTCAGTTCACTTCCTACTTCTAAAAGCCACTTGTTGAGAATTTCGCAATCAGGGACCTCTTGTACTCTATGTGATGTAACTCAACAGCCAGACTGAGCATATGAAGAGGATTCTAGGTCAATGCTTTCCTGCCCACTAGCTAGTGACCATTTTGTTTACCACTTCAACATGCTGTTATAGTGATACCATCCTCTTAAATTAGAATGAGTGAACATAAAGTTCGGAGAAGACCATGGCAACCCACTTCAGTACTCTTGCTTGGAAAATCCCATGGATGGAGGAACCTGGTAGGCTGCAGTCCATGGAGTCACTAAGAGTTGGACACAACTGAGCAACTTCACTTTCATTTTTCACTTTCATGCATTGGAGAAGGAAATGGCAACTCACTCCAGTGTTCTTGCCTGGAGACTCTCAGGGTCAGGGGATCCTGGTGGGCTTCTGTGTATGGGGTCTCACAGAGTTGAACACAACTGAAGAGATGCAGCAGCAGCAGCAGCATAAAGTTACATGGATGATTCCTATACGTAAGTGAATTTATCTCAGAGTGAAACTAATTAAAATCTACAGAGAGAAAATGATATGTACCCTACTCAATGATGCAGTCTGCAATTGCAAAGGCTTGGGAAACCCCAAGGTCCAATCAAGGTTGTAGTTTCAGAGGGGGCAAATGTGCTACATGGTTGATGCAAGCAAGCAAGAAATAATCTAATCATTGTACAAGTATTAAGAAGGAATTGTTAATAAGAGAATGGTTTGCAAGGGATATAGAAGTAGGAGGGAGTAATTAAAGACCATAGGGCATAAGTAATCTCTCCAGTGTCAGAGAGGGAACACTAACCCACAGACGATTTGGCAGGCCCATATACAATGGGATAGAGGCACCGGTTCATCCCAACTTGTGCCATTGGCCATTAAGATTGTCAATTAACACCCCTTGAGTCCATATAAAGCAGAGACCTTACTTTGTCAACAAAGGTCCGTCTAGTCAAGGCTATGGTTTTGCCAGTAGTCATGTATGGATGTGAGAGTTGGACTATAAAGAAAGCTGAGCACCAAAGAATTTATGCTTTTGAACTGTGGTGTTGGAGAAGACCCTTGAGAGTGCCTTGGACTGCAAAGAGATCCAATCAGTCCATCCTAAAGGAAATCAGTCCTGAATGTTCATTGGAAGGACTGATACTGAAGCTGAAACTCCAATACTTTGGCCACTTGGTGGAAAGAGCAGACTCATTGGAAAAGACCCTGATGCTGGGAAAGATTGAAGGCAAGAGGAGAAGGGGATGACAGAGGATGAGGTGTTTGGATGGCATCACTGACTCCGGGTAAGTAAACTCTGGGAGTTGGTGATGGACAGAGAGGCCTGGTGTGCTACAGTCCATGTTGTCAAAAAGAGTTGGAAATGACTGAGCAAATGAACTCAACTGACTCCATGCTCTAAGATATAACCTGATTATATTTACTTTCCCATATAAACTTAATTATGGGGAGGAAATTTGCTAACTAGTTGACATGAAGTGTTCTAGCATCCTTTGTAGTTAATTATCATTATAAGTGAATAAATAAGTATTTGACTTATACCTCAATTTCATCAACCCTCCATACACTAATCACCTCTGAGCACACTGGAAACAAAATAAGACTCACCATGCAATGTCAGCATTCACAGTGTGAACCGCAATGAATTCACTGAAGATCGTCCTTCCTGGAGCCTTGCCTCAAAAGTCTCCCTGTTTCTCTCTCTCGTTTGTCCACACCTCTAATAGCATTTCTAAAGACTTATGGTTTTCACTTCCTTTACTTACTTCCACTCATATCCAGTACCATGGTACCTAGCGTAAGTAATAGCTTCTTTTTGTTGTTGTTTGTGTTTTTTTTTTATTTTCTTTACATTATTGTGTTGTTTTTGCCAAACATTGACATGAATTCACCATGGGTATATATGTGTTCCCCTTCCAGAACCCCACTGCCACCTCCCTCCCGATTCCATCCCTCTGGGTCATCCCTGTGCACCAGCCCTGGGGACCCTATCTCATGCATTAAATCTGGGCTGGCAATTCATTTCACATATGATAATTAACATGTTTCAATGCCATTCTCCCATATCATCCCACCCTTGCCCTCTCCCATAGAGTCCAAAAGACTGTTCTATACACCTGTGTCTCTTTTGCTATCTCACATACAGGGTTATCATTACCATCTTTCTAAATTCCATATATATGCGTTAGTATAATGTATTGTTTTTCCTTCTGGTACTTCACTCTGTATAATATGCTCCAGTTTCATTCACCTCAGTAGAACGTATTCAAATGTATTCTTTTTAATGGCTGAGTAATATTCCATTGTGTATATGTACCACAGCTTTCTTATCCATTCGTCTGCTGATGGGCATCTAGGTTGCTTCCATGACCTGGCTACTGTAAACAGTGCTGCGATGAACATTGCGGTACACATGGCTCTTTAAATTCTGGTTTCCTCAGTGTGTATGCTCAGCAGTGGGATTGCTGGGTCATATGGCAGGTCTATTTGCAGTTTTTAAAGGAATCTCCACACTGTTCTCTATAGTGGCTGTACTAGTTTTCATTCCCATCAAAAGTGTAAGAGGGTTCACTTTTCTCCACACCCTCTCCAACATTTATTGCTTGTAGACTTTTGATGGCAGCCATTCTCACTGGTGTGAAATGGTACACCACTGTGGTTTTGATTTGCATTTCTCTGATAATGAGTGATGTTGAGCATCTTTTCATGTGTTTGTTAGCCCTTTGTATGTCTTCTTTGGAGAGATGTCTGTTTAGTTCTTTGGCCCAATTTTTGATTGGGTCGTTTATTTTTCTGTATGAGCTACACGAGTTGCTTGTATATTTTTGAGATTAATTGTTTGTCCATTGCTTCGTCTGCTATTATTTTCTCCCATTCTGAAGACTGCCTTTTCACCTTGCTTTTAGTTTCCTTTGTTGTGCAGAAGATTTTCATTTTAATTAGGTCCCATTTGTTTATTTTTTGCTTTTATTTCCAATATTCTGGGAGGTGGGTCATAAAGGATCCTGCTTTGGTTTATGTCGGAGAGTGTTTTGCCTATGATTTTCTCTAGGAGTTTTATAGTTTCTGGTCTTACGTTTAGATATATAATCCATTTCAAGTTTATTTTTGTGTATGGTGTTAGAAAGTGTTCTAGATTCATTCATTAAAAGTAGTTGACCAGTTTTCCCAGCACCACTTGTTAAAGAGATTGTCTTTTCTCTATTGTATATTCTTGACTCCTTTGTCAAAGATAAGGTGTCCATAGGTGAGTGGATTTATCTCTGGGCTTTCTATTTTGTTCCACTGATCTATATTTCTGTCTTTGTGCCAGTGCCATGCTGTCTTGATGACTGTGGCTTTGTAGTATAGCCTAAAGTCAGGCAGATTGATTCTTCCAGTTCCATTCTTCTTTCTCAAGATTGCTTTGGCAATTTGAGGTTTTTATTATTTCCATACAAATTGTGAAATTTTTTGTTCTAGTTCTCTGAAAAGGATGGTTGGTAGCTTGACAGGAATTGCATTGAATCAATACATTGTTGTGGGTAGTATACTCATTTTCACTATATTTATTCTTTCAATCCATGAACATGGCATCTTTCTCCATCTATTTGTGTCCTCTTTGATTTCTTTCATCAGTGTTTTATCATTTTCTATATATAGGTCTTTTGTTTCTTTAGGTAGATATATTCCTAAGTATTTTATTCTTTTTGTTTTGATGGTGAATGGAATTGTTTCCTTAATTTCTCTTTCTGTTTTCTCATTGTTAGTGTATAGGAATGCAAGGGATTTCTCTGTGTTGATTTCATATCCTGCAACTTTACTATATTCATTGATTAGTGTTAATAATTTTCTGGTGGAGTCTTTAGGGTTTTCATTGTAGAGGATCATATCATCTGCAAACAGTGAGAGTTTTACTTCTTCTTTTCCAATCTGGATTCCTTTTATTTCTTTTTCTGCTCTGATTGCTGTGGCCAAAACTTCCAATACTAAGTTCAATAGTAGTGGTGAGAGTGGGCACCCTTGTCTTGTTCCTGACTTTAGGGGAAATGCTTTCAATTTTTCACCATTGAGGATAATGTTTGCTGTGGGTTTGTCATATATAGCTTTTATTATGTTAAGGTATGTTCCTTCTATTCCTGCTTTTTTGAGGGTTTATCATAAATGGATGTTGAATTTTGTTGAAAGCTTTCTGTGTATCTATTGAGATAATCATGTGGTCTTTATTTTTCAATTTGTTAATGTGGTGTATTACATTGACTGATTTGCAGATATTGAAGAATCCTTGTATCCCCTGGTATAAAGCCTACTTGGTCATGATGTATGATCTGTTTAATGTGTTGTTGGATTCTGTTTGCTAGAATTTAGTGAAGGATTTTTGCATCTATGTTCATCAGTGATATTGGCTTATAGTTTTCTTTTTTTGTGGCATCTTTGTTGGGTTTTTGTATTAGGGTGATGGTGGCCTCATAGAATGAGTTTGGAAGTTTACCTTCCTCTGCAATTATCTGGAAGCGTTTGAGTAGAATCGGTGTTAGCTCTTATCTAAATTTTTGGTAGAATTCGGCTGTGAAGCCATCTGGTCCTGTACTTTTGTTTGTTGGAAGATTTCTGATTACAGCTTCAATTTCTGTGCTTGTGATGGGTCTGTTAAAATTGTCTATCTCTTCCTGGTTTAGTTTTGGAAAGTTGTACTTTTCTAAGAATTTCTCCTTTTCTTCCAAGGTGTCCAGTTTATTTGCATGTAGTTGCTGATAATAGTCTCTTACGATCCTTTGTATTTCTGGGTTGTCTGTTGTGATTTCTCCTTTTTCATTTCTAATTTTGTTGATTTGGTTTTTCTCCCTTTGTTTTTTAGTAAGTCTGGCTAATGGTTTGACAATTTTATTTATCTTCTCAAAGAACCATCTTTTGGCTTTGTTAAATTTTGCTATGGTCTCTTTTGTTTCTTTTGCATTTATTTCTGCCCTGATCTTTAAGATTTCTTTCCTTCTACTAACCCTGAGGTTCTGCATTTCTTCCTTTTCTAGTTACTTTAGGTGTAAGGTTATGTATTTGACTTTTTTCTTGCTTCTTGGGGTAAGCCTGTATTGCTGTGAACCTTCCTCTTAGCACTGCTTTTACAGTGTCCCATAGGTTTTGGGTTGCTGTGTTTTCATTTTCATTCATTTCAATGCATATTTTCATTTCTTCTATGATTTGTTGGTTATTTAGCAGCATGTTGTTCAGCCTCCATATGTTGGAATTTTTAAAGGTTTTTCTCCTGTAATTGACATCTAATCCTACTGCATTGTGGTCAGAAAAGATGCTTGGAACGATTTGAGTTTTTTTGAAATTACCAAGGCTAGATTTATGGCCCAGGATGTGATCTATTCTGGAGAAGGTTCCATGTGCACTTCTTATAATACCACATAGTTCAATGTAACCATCAGAGTATACTGCTCTGGATGAAGACACAGCACATGACTGTAGGCATGAGACCCTGATGTACATCTTTAGAGATAGAAGAGGGTATGGTAGACCTAATTCTCACCCACCTCCATTCTGTTCAGTTTGTAACACATGAGACCTATATAACTGCCTTCACCTCTATCCATGATGGTTGAAGCAAATGTCACCCTATTTTGGGACTTTGGCGTGTCTTCACCAGCACCATCTTGTCTATGACCATGATAGTCATCCCTGGAATGCAATAGAGAATTTAAGATATACCAGCATCTTGGAAAAATCTAACACCTCATGCCCTTGGGAGAGCTCTGGAAGCACGTGTTACATCTGTAAAGCCTTCTCTGTTGATGGTCATGCTTTCTTACATCACTGTGAATATTCAGGTGTATCTGGACAGGAAAATGGAATAACATTCAATGGACCATAGTGTCATGAATCTTCAGTGTCACCTTTGTACATACTTGATAAGCAAAAGTCCTGGAAGTGAGTTATACCATTTAGTAGAATCCGCAGAACTAACTTGGTATCTGGACCACATTTTCTAGTCATTGATTGCCTCTATAATTTTGAATAGTCATGCACTAAATTATTGGATGCACTAAATTACGCATGACTAATTATGCGACGGCACACTGAGTGGCTGCGACCGTGCACCGAGCATGGCCGAGAGGAGCTACCCTGGGCTGGAGGTCAGGGGCGGCAATTGGGAGGACCTACTCCGGGCTGGAGGTCTGGGGTGGTGGCCGAGAGGGGCTACCCTGCATCCAAGATCAGGGGCAGCAGCTGCACTGTGCTGGAGCAGCTGTGAAGAGAGACCCCATGTCCAAGGTAAGAAGTGGCAGCTACACGGGTGTAGGAGGGCCAAGAGGAGCTACTCCATGATCAAGGTCAGAAGGGACGACTGTGAGGAGATACCCATAGTCCAAGGTAAGGAGCAGTGGCTACACTTTGCTGGAGCAGCCATGAAGAGATACCCCCACGTCAGAGGTAGGAGAAACCCAAGTAAGAGGGTAAATGTTTCAAAAAAGCATCAGAGGGCAGACATATTAGAACAATAATCACAGAAAACTAGCCAATCTGATCACACGGACCACGGCCTTGTCTAACTCAATGAAACTAAGCCATGCCAGGAGGGGCCACCCAAGATGGAAGGGTCATGGTGGAGAGGTCTGACAGAATGTGGTCCACTGGAGAAGGGAATGGCAAACCACTTCAGGATTCTTGCCTAGAGAACCCCATGAATAGTATGAAACGGCAAAAAGATAGGAAACTAAAAGATGAATACCCCAGGTCGGTAGGTGCCCAATATGCTACTGGAGATCAGTGGAGAAATAATTCTGGACAGAATGAAGGCATGGATTCAAAGCAAAATCAAGGCACAGTTGTGAATGTGACAGGTGATAGAACCAAGGTCTGATGTTGTAGAGAGTAATATTGCATAGGAACCTGGAAAGTTAGGTCCATGAATCAAGGCAAATTGGAAGTGGTCAAACAGGAGATGGCAAGAGTGAATGTCGACATTCTAGGAATCAGTGAACTAAGATGGACTGGAATGCGTGAATTTAACTCAGATGACCATTATAGCTACTACTGTGGGCAGGAATCCCCTAGAAGAAATGGAGTAGCCTTCATGGTCAACAAAAGAGTCAAAAATGCAGTACTTGGATGCAATCCCAAAAATGACAGAATGATCTCTGTTCGTTTCTAAGGCAAATCATTCAATAAAATGGTAATCCCAATCTATGCCCCAATGAGTAATGCTGAAGAAGCTGAAGTTGAACGGTTCTATGGAGACCTACAAGACCTTTTAGAACTAACACCCAAAAAAGATGTCCTTTTCATTGTAGGGGATTGGAATGCAAAAGAAGGAATTCAGGAAACACCTGGAGTAACAGGTAAATTTGGCCTTGGAGTACAGAATGAAGCAGGGAAAAGGCTAATAGAGTTTTGCCAAGAGAACACACTGGTCATATCAAACACCCTCTTTCAACAACACAAGGGAAGGCTATACACATGGACATCACCAGATGGTCAACACAGAAATCAGATTGATTACATTCTTTGCAGACAAAGATGGAGAAGCTCTATATAGTCAGCAAAAACAAGACCGGGAGCTGACTGTGGCTCAGATCATGAACTCCTTATTGCCAAATTCAGACTGAAACTGAAGAAAGTAGGGAAAACCACTAGACCATTCAGGTATGACCTAAATCAAATCCCTTGTAATTATACAGTGGAAGTGAGAAATAGATTTAAGGGACTAGATCTGATAGACAGAGTATGTGATGAACTATGGATGGAGGTTCATGACATTGTACAGGAGACAGGGATTAAGACCATCCCTGAGAAGAAGAAATGCAGAAAAGCAAAATGGCTGTCTGAGGAGGCCTTACAAATAGCTGTGAAAAGAAGAGAAGTGAAAAACAAAGGAGAAAAGGAAAGAGATTCCCATCTGAATGCAGAGTTCCAAAAAACATCAGGAGAGGTAAGAGCCTTCCTTAGCGATCAATGCAAAGAAACAGAGGAAAACAACAGAATGGGAAAGACTGGAGATCTCTTCAAGAAATTAGAAATACCAAGGGAACACTTCATGCAAAGATGGGCTCGATAAAGGACAGAAATGGTATGGACCTAACAGAAACAGAAGATATTAAGAAGAGGTGGCAAGAATACACAGAGAACTGTACAAAAAAGATCTTCACGATTCAGATAATCACAATGGTTTGATCACTCACACTCAGCTAGAGCCAGACATCCTGGAAGGTGAAGTCAAGTGGGCTTTAGGAAGCATCACTATGAACAAAGCTAGTGGAGGTGATGGAATTCCAGTTGAGCTATTTCAAATCCGAAAAGATGATGTTGTGAAAGTGCTGCACTCAATATGCCAGCAAATTTGGAAAACTCAGCAATGGCCACAAGGACTGGAAAAAGTCAGTTTACATTCCTATCCCAAAGAAAGGCAATGCCAAGGAATGCCCAAAATACCGCACAATTGCACTCATCTCACACGCTAGTAAAGTAATGCTCAAAATTCTCCAAGCTAGCCTTCAGCAATACATGAACCAGGAACTTCCAGATGTTCAAGCTGGTTTTAGAAAAGGAAGAGGAACCATTGATCAAATTGCCAACATCTGCTGGATTATCAAAAAAGCAAGAAAATTCCAGAAAAACATCTACTTCTGCTTTATTGACTATGCCAATGCCTTTGACTGTGTGGATCACAATAAACTGTGGAAAATTGTGAAAGAGATGAGCATACCAGACCACCTGACCTGCCTCTTGATAAACCTGTATGCAGGTCAGAAAGCGACAGTTAGAACTGGACATGGAACAACAGACTGGTTCCAAATAAGAAAAGGAATACATCAAGGCTGTATATTGTCACCCTGCTTATTTAACTTATATGCAGAGGACATCATGAGAAATGCTGGGCTGTAAGAAGTACAAGCTGGCATCAAGATTGCTGGGAGAAATATCAATAACCTCAGATATGCAGACAACACCATCCTTATGACAGAAAGTGAAGAGGAACTAAAAAGCCTCTTGCTGAAAGTGAAAGAGGAGAGTGAAAAAGTTGGCTTAAAGCTCAACTTTCAGAAAACTAAGATCATGGCATTTGGTCCCATCACTTCATGGGAAATAGATGGGGAAACAGTGGAAACAGTGTCAGACTTCATTTTGTTGGGCTCCAAAATCAATGTAGATAGTGATTGCAGCCATGAAATCAAAAGATGCCTACTCCTTCGAAGGAAAGTTATGGCCAACCTGGATAGCATATTGAAAAGCAGAGACATTACTTTGCCAACAAAGGTCTGTCTAGTCAAGGCTACGGTTTTTCCAGTAGTCATGTATGGATGTGAGAGTTGGACAGTGAAAAAGGCTGAGCACCAAAGAATTGATGCTTTTGAACTGTGATGTTGTTGAAGACTCTTGAGAGTCCCTTGGACTGCAAGGAGATCCAACTAGTCAATTGTAAAGAAAATCAGTCCTGAATATTCAATGGAAGAACTGATGCTGAAGCTGAAGCTCCAATATTTTGGCCACCTGATGGGAAGAACTGACTCACTGGAAAGAGCCTGATGCTGGGAAAGTTTTAAGGCAGAAGGAGAAGGGGACAACAAAAGATGAGATGGTTGGATGGCATCACCAACTCATTAGACATGAGTTTGAGCAAGCTCCAGGAGTTAGTGATGGACAGGGAATCCTGGCATGCTGCAGTCCATGGTGTCTCAAAATGTTGGATATGACTGATCGACTGAACTGAACTGACTGAGTACCGTCCACCTCCATCTATGTTCTTATAAATGCAAAAGCCTGCCATTCTGTTTTTTGGCTGACAAATATTCCATTATAGATTATACCACATCTTTTTCCATTCATCTGTTGATGGTCACTTGCGTTGCTTCTGTATTTGGCTATTGTAAATAGTGCTTCTGTGAACATTGGGGTGCATGCACATGATGATAGCTTTTGAGTCACTAAATCCACCTATGCTTCAAGGTGTTTAGCCTTAAAACTAATAAAATCCTCTTACAGAAGCACAAAGAATTCTGATACAATGATTTTTGCCTACTAACCTACACTATTTTTAGCTCAATCTCTTATATCAGTTTGAGGAGTCAATGCCTAGTAACAGAAAAAATTTCTACGTTACTTTGGTAGTATTAGGCAAAGAACAGACTTATGTACTCTGACCCAATTTAACCCTCTAATACAAAAAGTCCCAGACTTTCTGCTAGCAGAAGTTTGTAGAGTCTTTCAGATTCATGAGTTTTACTTGGCCTACTTGGCACATGCAAACTAATGCTGTGTAAACCCATCACCTTCCAAAAGGAATACAAATTTCTGTCCCAATGTTCAGCCATCACTTAAACAAATGTGAGATGGCTGCTTAAGTTTTGGGGGAAAGCTGTGGCCTAGAACTTCATTTCCCATCATCATCACCTGCACCTTTCCCAAGAATAAAGTAAGTATAGTGGGTTAAGAGTGAGGAACTCTGCCTGGGTTCAAATCCTGGACTCTACCTCTCACTAACTAGATGAACATTCTCAGTTTCCTTAACCTCTCTGTGCCTCATTATCCTACCTTGTATAGATTGTGAGGGTTTCCCTGGTGATTCACACAGTAAAGAATCTGCCTGCAATGCAGGAGACCCAGATTCAATCCCTGGGTCCGGAAGATACCTAAGAGAAGGGAATGGCAATCCACTCCAGTATTCTTGCCTGGAGAATTCCATGCACAGAGGAGCCTGATGGTTTGCAGTCAATGGGATCACAGAGTAGGGCACAACTGAGGAACTGACACACATATAGGATTGTGTATCTAAATTAGTATTTATGAAAAACATGAAATAGTACCTGGTACACAATAACCACAATAGAAGTATTTGTTATAATAATGAATAAATAGCATACAGGTACTACAAATATTTGATATCTACAGAGGATTTGTCAAATAGTACATGGTCCCAAACCAATATGATACACGATGGAAAAACAACAGATATCTCTGGATGAGAAAGGATCTTTAAGTCTGATACATAGGATAGGTTATTCTGTCCTATTCGACTCACAATACCATACTATTAATTATTTTTCTTAACCCATTGGGACAATTGCAGATGTAGTCTTGGTTGAAAGCTATATATGGATAGAAGTCAATAGTGAACTGAACATAGAGTCTTATCCTTTCCCAACTAGGGATGCATTTATGTGTCTTTCCCTTTACATAATCCCCAAAATGACACAAGCCAATTTCAGAGCTGTGCTTTAGTTTCATTTTAGTAACATAGGAAAGAGTAGGTTCAAGATTGTCAAATTTCTTCTGCTATCTCCCACATTCCCTAAACTCCTTCTGGATGCTCAATCATGTTTGACTCTTTGCAACCCCATGGACTGTAGCCAGCCAGGTTCCCCTGTCCATGGGATTCTCCAAGAACACTAGAGTAGGTTGCCACTTCCTCATCCAGGAGATCTTCCAAACCCAGGGGTCAAGCCCAGGTCTCCTGTGTCTCTTGCACTGGAGGGGAATTTTTAACCACTGAGCTATCAGGGAAGCCCCTGGGTAGTCAGAGGAGACTGTATTGAGGAGGCTGAACTTAAGATGAATATGGGAAGAAGAGGGCTTTTAGGTGAGGGGAGAGAAAGATTAAAAGCAGGAGTGGGCATGACTATATGGTCTTAAGTGGAAGTAGGGGCTTGTTTTTCTTTCATGGAGAATGTAAATAACCACAACTACTTTGTAAGACCACTGTGAGGATTATAAGGTCTAGGAGAGAGGTAACAAATACATGTTCAGCATGCTGCCATTATTCCTCCAGAGTCCATGGCAGACATTGACAGTCCTTTACAACATTCTACCAGTAAGGCCAGTCACAGGCCCAGAATTCTCTTACATACTGCTCTAGACAGTCAGTACAACCAGAATATGCAGTTGACATAAATTAGGTACTCAAGAAGTCATAAGTGTTATTACCCACTGAGACCCACAAAATGTTGGGTACAACTGAAGAAACACAGAAATTGTCCTTCCTATTCTTGCCAAATACAGGTGAAAGTCTCTGTATTTACAATGTGTCAGAGGCCTGCCATGTCTTTGGCACTTGCAGATCTGACATGAAACTGAGACTCAACCCTGCTACAAATGTTATCTGTCATATGTTGTAACATCTCTTATGAGCTGTAATTAGCAGCACACCTCATCTTTAGGAGTTGAAAAACCTCAAGAACATGGCTACTTTCCCTAATGTTTTTATTTACCACACACAGAAATGTTGGTATCCCTCAGGGCCTGAATCAAATTGGCAAGTACAATCAAGAAGCAATAGGGACTGTCTTTGGGGTTTATTCTTGATTCCATATAATGCTCTATATTCAACCCTAGTGATATGATATCTGCCTAATCTGCCTTTAGGCAGATACTATCTGGATCTAATTAGACATCCAGATCCTTGTCTGCCTAGAAAAACTCTCCCATTGCTTCTAGGCCTTCCCTTTGTTAGATAGAGATAAAAGAACAGTGCAAGGGGGTAATGTATAGAGAGGAACATGTTACTGGACATGTATTCCACGGATAATCTTATTCTGGCTGATTACTGAGCAGAATCATTCAGACATGTGATGTGGCTGCCAGCAGAGAGTAGGCAAAGGAGAGAAGCTAGGTGATGGAGGAGACTGAGAAACATGACCTTAAGAGAAATAGGCCCATTGAACAGGAAGGCTGCTGAGGCTCCATAATAGTGCTGTGCACATTAGGGAGGAAGTCTGGGAAGCTGACAGGGCATATTGGAGAGAGTGTTCATGACACGTTGAACTTCATAAGCAGCTAGCTGTGGGTCCAACTGACCAGAGGAAAGCTGAAGCTTAAGAAAGCTATGAGATCTGATCTGAGTCATAGCAATGGGAAAATAGATACCAGCTGGACTTTTCCATATCTGATATGGGAATATAAGGATTATTCACTGACAAAGTGGAGTAAATTTGTGTATAACTCCCAGCAAGAACTACAGAGTACTGAGAGAAGAATCAATTCAATTGCTATCCTCTCTCTTGCCACCAAGCCATTACATGTCCCATGCCTGAGTGAGTGCTGTTCTAGCCCACTGTTTAGAGGTGATCCTGCTGCTCCATGCAGAGTCTGGAAATAAGCAATCCAGAGTTCGCACACTTCAGGGGGCACTTTTGGAGTCAAATATTTTCTAAGTTCAAAAATGTAGATAGTGACGAAGCAGAAAGGACCTTTTTCAGACTACTACTCAGCCTAGAGTTTTTTGGAAAGTGTTGAAGGGGCTTGCCAGTTGTCGCTAGCACTAAAGAGCCTGCCTGCCATAGCCAGAGATTAAGAGACACAGGTTCGACCTATGGGTTGAGAAGACTCCCTGGAGAAGGTAATGGTAACCTACTCCAGTATTCTGGCCCAGGAAATCCCATGGTCAGAGGAGCGTGGTGGGCTATAGTCCATAGGGTCACAAAGAGTGGGACATGAATGTAGCGGCTTGTTACAAATGCACAATGATGGGGAAACTTCCACATCAACATTATCCATGGAACTTGATTGGAATGCAAACTATCTGGTCTCATACCAGACCCCTGTAATCACACTGTCTAGAGGTTAGGCCCAAAAATCTGTATGTTAAAATTCCAGGAGATTCTGATGTATCCTGAAATTTGAAAAGGAGTTTTGTGTAGGCAGTTACCCAATATTTCCAAAATAAAATCTAGAGATACCATAACACAGAATAATTTGGGGTAGGACTATTTGCAGTTTTTTAAGGAACCTCCACACTGTTTTCCATAGTGGCTGTACAAGTTTGCATTCCCACAAACAGTGTAAGAGGGTTCCCTTTTCTCCACATCCTCTCCAGCATTTATTGCTTGTAGACTTTTGGATGGCAGCCATTCTGACTGGTGTAAAGTGGTACCTCATTGTAGTTTTGATTTGCATTTCTCTGATAATGAGTGATGTTGAACATCTTTTCATGTGTTTGTTAGCCATTTTTATATCTTCTTTGGAGAAATGTCTGTTAAGTTCTTTGGCCCACTTTTTAATTGGGTTGTTTATTTTTCTAGAATGGAGCTGCAGGAGTTGCTTGTATATTTTTGAGATTAATTGTTTGTCCGTTGCTTCATTGGCTATTATTTTCTCCCATTCTGAAGGCTGTCTTTTCACCTTGCTTATAGTTTCCTTTGTTGTGCAAAAGCTTTTAATTTTAATTAGGTCCCATTTGTTTATTCGTGTTTTTATTTCCAATATTCTGGGAGGTGGGTCATGGAGTATCCCACTTTGGGTTATGGCAGAGAGTGTTTTGCCTATGTTATCCTCTAGGAGTTTTATGACCCAGCAATCCCACTGCTGGGCATATACACCGAGGAAACCAGAATTGAAAGAGCCACGTGTACCCCAATGTTCATCGCTGCATTGTTTACAATAGCCAGGACATGGAAGCAACCTAGATGCCCATCAACTGACGAATGGATAAGAAAGCTGTGGTACATATACACAATGGAATATTACTCAGCATTAAAAAAAAATTCATTTGAAGCAATTCTACTCAGATGGACGAAACTGGAGCCCATTATCCAGAGTGAAGTAAGCTGGAAGCAAAAACAACAATACAGTATATTAACGCATATATATGGAATTTAGAAAGACAGTAACGAGAACCCAACATGTGAGACAGCAAAAGGAACGCAGATGTATAGAATAGACTCGTGGACTTTGTGGATGAGGGTAAGGGTGGGATGATATGGGAGAAGGGCATTTAAACATGTTAATCATCATATGTCTAATCAATTCCCAGCCCAGGATTGATGCTCGGGGCTGGTGCAGCGAGATTTCCCGGGGGGGAGGGAGGAGGGAAGGGGGTTCTGGAGGGGAAGCATATATAAACCCATGGTGATATCATGTCATTGTATGGCAAAAACAATAAAATAAATAAATAAATAAAATAAAAAGCATCCAAATTGGAAAAAAAAGAATAATTTGGGGTACCCACACATAAATATTCAGATTCCTGGGCCCCCTGCTAAATCTTCTGAATCATGATTTCTTATCTTGATAAACAATGAGAAATCCAATCCTTTCATTATACAGATTCAGAAACTGACCAAGAGAGAGGAAGTGACTTGTCCAAGGTTGTCAGTATAGATGGTGTTAGAGCTGGGGTCACAGCGAAGTCTTCAGATAAGGCCAAACAGTATGTCTTCTAGTCATATTATGAGGGTTATTAGTGCATCAGTTTAGATCCTATGGGCTTCCCTGGTTCCCCAGACTGTAAAGAATCTGCCTACAAATCAGGAGACCCAGGTTTGATCCCTGGGTCAGGAAGATCCAGGAGAAGGGAATAGCTACACAATCCCATATTATTGCCTGGAGAATTGCCAGGACAGAAGAGCCTGGCAGACTACAGCCCATGGGACACAAAGAGTCAGACATGACTGTGTGACTAACACATATACATTTATATACTATAGTAGCATCCCTCATAATTTCTGGAGATCAAGAGTAAGAATGCAATTACTCTGGATAGTTGCATAACATTAGTTCAAAGTGTCTCCTCCAATGGGTTATGTAGAACAGCTTGAAAATAAAGCAGGGTAAGGTCTCAAAGCTCTCTTATAAGCAGCAAGGTATGACAGGCACTTCTCCAAATGGAGTCTCAGGGAACCCCAGAGGGGAGTAATTCTATATCTGGGGAAACTCTTAACTGTGGCTTTCAGTCGAACTGAACACATACATCAAAGTGACCTGCAATAGTTTACTAAGCCTATTTTTGTGCTGTTGTTTTGTAGTTGAAAATCATACTGATGAAGGAAGAGTTTAAGCATATGCAGTTTTCTATCAGACCTGATCCAGGCTCACAAGTTGGTTGCATCAAGCCTGTGCATTTGAGTTACAAGCTCTGTTTCTTCTTCATCTCCAAAAGACTGTAGTCTGGAACTCCTTCAAACTGTCAGCTTGGCCACAGGATCTGATGGGACAATCTAATAGAAGTCCATTGACTTCTAAAAGGAGAGAGACTTCCAAAATAATACGTCAAGGTATATTTTCTTTAAGGGATTGAGCAATGCCATTGAACAGTTCCATTGAATGATTTGCCTTTGGGCCGAGACTTGTAATTTTAGATTGCCAGGAGAAATATCAATAACCTCAGAAATGCAGATGACACCACACTTATGGCAGAAAAAGAGGAAATAAAAAGCCTCTTGATGAAAGTGAAAGAAGACAGTGAAAAAGTTGGCTTAAAACTCAGAATTCAAAAAACTAATATCATGCATCCAGTCCAATCACTTCATGGTAAATAGATGGGGGGGAAATGAGCAACAGTTAGAACTGGACATGGAACAACACACTGGTTCCAAATCACGAAAGCAGGAGTATGTCACCCTGCTTATTTAACTTATATGCAGAATACATCATGAGACATGCTGCACTGCATGAAGCACAAGCTGCAATCAAGACTGCTGGGAGAAATATCAATAACCTCAGATATGCAGAAGACACCACACTTATGGCAGAAAGAGAAGAACTAAAGAACCTCTTAATGAAAGTGAAAGAGGAGAGTGAAAAAGTTGACTTAAAACTCAACATTCA
>ML661247.1:930660-956668 GCA_007570785.1 Antilocapra americana
TCATGTTACTTGGAAGAAAGGTTATGACCAAACTAAACAGCATATTAAAAAGTAGAAACATTACTTTGCCAACATGGTCTGTCTAGTCAAAGCTATGGTTTTTCCAGTAGTCATGTATGGATATGAGAGTTGGACTATAAGGAAAGCTGAGCACTGAAGAATGGGTGCTTTTGAACTTCAGTGTTGGAGAAGACTCTTGAGAGTTCCTTAGACTGCAAAGAGTTCCAACCAGTCCACCCTAAAGGAGATCAGTCCTGAATATTCATTGGAAGGACTGATGCTAAAACTCCAATACTTTGGCTACCTGATATGAAGAACTGACTCATTGGAAAGACCCTGATGCTGGGAAAGATTGAAGGCGGGAGGAGAAGGGGATGACAAAAGATGAGATGGTTTGATGGCATCACCAACTCGATGGACATGAATTTTAGCAAGCTCCAGAAGTTGGTGATGGACAGGGAAGCCTGGCATGCTGCAGTCTATGGAGTGGCAAACAGTCAGACATGACTAAGTGACTGAACTGATCTGAACTATAATTTTAGCAAGTGTTTCACCAGTGCTGCATTAGCTAGAAAAATTAAATAATGTGCCACTTTGAACACATGACTCTATAAAGAAACAGGAGACCTTAACAGATGTTCTGGAACTTCTGACAGTGGATAGAAAGGGCATAAAAAAGGAACAGAAAAGCAAAAGTGAATGCAGAGTTCCAAAGAATAGCAAGGAGAGATAATGAAGCCTTCCTAGGTGAAAAATGGAAAGAAATAGCGAGAAACAATAGAATGGGAACGAGTCTCCATCTCTTGTAGAAAATCAGAGATACAAAGAGAACATTTCATGTGAAGATGGGCACAGTAAAGGACAGAAACAGTATGGACCTAACAGAAGCAGACGAGATTAAGAAGAGGTGGCAGCAATACACAGAAGAACTATACAAAGATGATGAATAATCATGCTGGCATGATCACTCACCTAGAGCCAAATATCTTGGAGTGTGAAGACAAGTGGGCCTTAGGAAGCATCATGACAAACAAAAACAAAGCTAGTGGAAATGATGGACTTTCAGCTGAGCTATTTCAAATCCTGAAAGATAATGCTGTTAAAGTGCTGCACTCAATATGTCAGCAAATTTGGAAAACTCAGCAGTGGCCACAGAACTGGAAAAGGTCAGTTTTCATTCCAATACCAATTAATGGCAATGAATGCCAAAGAAAGGTCAAACTACCACACAATTGCATTCATTTCACATGCTAGGAAAGCCATGCTCATAATCCTCCAAGCTAGGCTTCAACAGAATGTGAACCAAGAACTTACAGATGAACAAGCTGAATTTAGAAAAGGCGGAGAAATCAGAGATCAAATTATTAACCTCTGTTGGATCATAGAAAAAGCAACAGAGTTCCAGAAAAAAAAATGTCTACTTGTGCTTCATTGACTACACTAAAGTCTTTGACTATGTGGATCATAAAAAAGGTGGAAAATTATTAAAGAGAAAGGAGTATCAGACCACCTTACTTGCCTCCCAAGAAACCTGTATGCAGGTCAAGAAGCAACAGTTAGAACCAGGCATTAAATAACAGACTGGTTCCAAATTGGGAAAGGAGTACATCAGGGCTGTATATTTTCACCCTGCTTACTTAACTTATATGCAGAGTACATCATGTGAAATGCTGGGCTAGAGGAAGCACAAGCTAGAATCATGTGTGCTGGAAGAAATATCAACAATCACAGATATGCAGATGACAATACCCTTATGGCAGAAAGCGAAGAGCAACTAAAGAGCCACTTGATGAAGGTGAAACAGGAGAGTGAAAAAGTTGGCTTAAGGCTCAACATTAAGAAAACTAAGATCATGGCATCTGGTCCCATCACTTCACAGGAAATGGATGGATAAACAATGAAAACAGTGACAGACTTTATTTTCTCGGGCTTCAAATCACTGCGGATGGTGACTGCAGCCATGAAATCAAAAGACACTTGCTCCTTGGAAGAAAGTCTATGACATAGACAGCATATTTAAAAGTAGAGACTTTCGGTTCAGTTCAGTTCAGTCACTCCATCATGTCCAAATCATTGCAACCCCATGAGCCGCAGCACACCAGGCCTCCCTGTCTATCACTAACTCCGAGAGTCCACCCAAACCCATGGCCATTGAGTCGATGATGCCATCCAGGCATCTCATCCTCTGTCGTCCCCTTTTCCTCCTGCCCTCAATCTTTCCCAGCATCAGGGTCTTTTCCAGCGAGTCAGCTCTTTGAATCAGGTGGCCAAAGTATTGGAGTTTCAGCTTCAACATCAGTCCTTCCAATGAACACCCAGGACTGATCTCCCTTAGGATGGACTGGTTGGATCTCCTTGCAGTCCAAGGGACTCTCAAGAGTCTTCTCCAAAACCACAGTTCAAAAGCATCAATTCTTCTGCGCTCAGCTTTCTTTATAGTCCAACTTTCACATCCATACATGACCACTGGAAAAACCATAGCCTTGACTAGATGGACATTTGTTGGCAAAGTAATGTCTCTGCTTTTTAATTTGCTGTCTAGGTTGGTCATAACTTTCCTTTCAAGGAGTAAGTGTCTGTTAATTTCATGGCTGCAATCACCATCTGCAGTGATTTTGGAGCCCAGAAAAATAAAGTCAGCCACAGTTTCCCCATCTATCTGCCATGAAGTAATGGGACTGGATGCCATGAGCTTAGTTTTCTGAATGTTGAGCTTTAAGCCAACTTTTTCACTCTCCTCTTTCACTTTCATCAAGAGGCTCTTTAGTTCTTCTTCACTTTCTGCCATAAGGGTGGTGTCATCTGCATATCTGAGGTTATTGATATTTCTCCTGGCAATCTTGATTCCAGCTTGTGCTTCCTCCAGCCCAGCATTTCTCATGACGTACCCTGCATATAAGTTAAATAAGCAAGGTGACAATATACAGCCTTGACGTACCCCTTTTCCTATTTGGAACCAGTCTGTTGTTCCATGTCCAGTTCTAACTGTTGCTTTCTGACCTGCATATAGGTTTCTCAAGAGACAGGTCAGATGGTCTGGTATTCCCATCTCTTTCAGAATTTTCCACAGTTTATTGTGATCCACACAGTCAGTGGTTTTGGCATAGTCAATAAAGCAGAAATAGATGTTTTTCTGGAACTCTCTTGCTTTTTCAATGATCCATCTGATGTTGGCAATTTGATCTCTCGTTCCTCTGCCTTTTCTAAAACCAGCTTGAACATCTGGAAGGTCACGGTTCATGTATTGCTGAAGCCTGGCTTGGAAAATTTTAAACAGAGACTTTACCTGTCAACAAATGTCCATATAGTCAAAGCTATGGTTACTCCATTAGTCAAGTAGAGGTGTGAGAGCTGGACCATAAAGAAGGCTGAGTGTTAAAAAACTGATGTTTTCAAAGTGTGACTTTGCAGAAGACTCTTGAGAGTCCCTTGTATAGCAAGGAGATCAAACCAGTGAATCCTAAAGGAAATAATTCCTGAATATTTATTAGAACAACTGATGCTAAAGCTGAAACTCCAATAATTTGGTCACCTGATGCAAAGAGCTGAATCACTGGGAAAGACTCTGATGCTGGGAAAGATTGAGGGCAGGAGGAGAAGGGGGTGAAAAAGGATGACATGGTTGGATGGCATTACCAACTCAAAGGACATGAGTTTGAGCAAGCTCCAGGAGATGGTGAAGGATAGGGAAGGCTGGCATGTTGCAGTCCCAGATTCAGGTCACAGATTCAGACATGACTGAGAGACTGAACAACCCCCAAAAGAGTTTGGTAGAGGTTCACAAACCCTTCAATTCTGAAATCAAAAAGCTCTGTACAACATAACATTTTTTTTTATTAATTTGGTGCCAAAACTCATTTTGCAGAAAAACCTGACCCAAACTGACATGAACCTAGTCTCTGAATATTCAGACATTTTTTTCCTGCAGAAATGTTAATGGCTTAATTATGGGATGTTTTTGCCAGACACTACTGGGAATGTTATATAATAAACAGTACATACTCTGTGTTGACTTTCTGAAATTTGAACAAAATTTACATTCTAAAACACAGACTCTGGACCTAGAATAATGATTGCTAACATTCGGATCACTGGCCATCTACAACATTTCAGTTGCTCAGTCGTTTCCCAGTCTTTGTGACATCATGGACTGTAACACGCCAGGCTTCCCTATCCATAAGCAACTCCCTGGGCTTGCTCAAACTCATGTCCATCAAGTCAGTGATCCCATCCAACCATCTCATTCTCTGTGATTCCCTTCTCCTCCTGCCTTCAATCTTTCTCTGCATCAGGGTCTTTTCCAGTGAATCAGTTCTCAAATCAGGTGGCCAAAGTATTTGAGTTTCAACTTCATCATCAGTCTTTCCAATGAATATTCACGTGAATATTCACATGAAGCTGTGCTAACCTCTTTTTCTCTCATTTACCCTCATGATACCCTGAGGCAGGTATTAAAATCATCTCTAGTTTAAAGTTTGGAACTGATTCTCACAAAGCTTAAATAACTTGTCTAGAGTCACACAGCTTTTGGTCAACCCAGGGTTTGGACCCAGATCAGTAATGATTCTAGAACCTCCATGCTGAACTCTTGCTTCCTACTACCTGGCAGACATGAACAGTTGCTAAGGACAGTGTGGGCTCTTTGTGGGCTTTATCATGAAGATAGAAAAACTTACCACCTATTCTGTGTCATTTCAGTGTCAAACTCTTACTTCCAAATGTCACCTCTCCATCCCTACTTCTCAGAGATGCAACTAATATGGGTTTACTCCATGGTGTTTGTATGTATGGCTTTTCTCACAAGGACTGCCAGCAAAAGAAATCTGCTAGTCAACTGGTACAGGTTCCAGGTATCCACACCAGACTTACTGAATCAAAATTGCTAGAGACTGGGAGGAAGCAGATTTTTATACACATTAAATTTTGAGGGAAAAAACTGAATGCCCTTGGAAAAACCAAAAGTTAGCCTTCAATAATTAATTAACATCTTATATCAGTTGAAATCTTTCTGTGTTGATAGAAATAAACTTATGGATGGGCCCTGGACAGTAAAACATGCCTGAAAGGTGAATAGGAAAATAGGTGGGTGAGATATGGAAAAGAAGAAAGGGTGTTTGACAGTATCTTCCTACTTTGGTATTATGCAATGAGGGTAGAGTCTCACCACTGGAATTGTTCAGCTGCATTGGAACAATCTTGGAAGCAAATCACTCATGTTTTGTTGATACTCAGAGTAAATGTATTGTTTCATTGATACTCACAACAGCCATTTGAGACAAGATAGTCATGCTCATTACATAAAAGAGAAAATTGCGAAGCAAACAGGTTCTTCATATAATCCAGCTGACAGTGTTTGGGATAGTTTCTAGCCCCCAACCTTACCCTATTTCACTCTTCCAATAATATCTTTCATAGGTCTAGAGAGGAGGTACCATCATATAAAACCTAGGGAAGCAGATCTTACAGTCACTGATACACACTTCTTTTGCCCACTGAGGGCCAATTTAAATGCTGTACTGCACAAAAAAAGGACAATAAGAGGAATTAAATACGTAACAGAATAGTTCAACCAATATACCATATACTGGGGGTTTGTTTAAAATTTTCTTAGATTCTTTATTCTTGCTATCTTTGCAGGGAAGACTGAACATTTTGAACTTTATACTTTAAAAATATTCTGTTCTTGTTTCTGAGGTTCTCAATCTCACCTCTTCATCTTGCCTGTGATATCTTAGTCATCTCCATAACAAACAATGTGACCTCAGATACAGATTAGAAAGCCAGAAAAAATACATTAACCACCACCACAGCAATAAGATCTCCATAGCACTGCAGGCTATGGTTGAGAGCACTGAGGATTAAGTTCAACCAGTAAGTATTTCAATTCTCAGTATTCTCTAGAATAGCACTTCTCAAACTTCAGTGAACATTCAAATCACCTGGAGAATCTTGTTAAAATGGAGTACTGATCCAGTAGTTCTGGTATTGGGCCTTAGAGACTATATTTCCAACAACCTCCCTGGCAATGCCAAAGCTGCTGGTTCCCTAATAGGTTTTGGTGTAGCAAGGGCAAAGAGCCATTATTATGCCAAAGGAGTGACATTTGTAGTCCTGGAGGAAGTGCTATTTTGGACAACAGTCCTGATGAACATGCCACCTCTGTTATTAACTAGTCATGTGACCTTGGGTAAACATTTTTCGTCTCTGGGTCTCTGTTTTTCTCCTCTGTGAAATTACCAGTTTGGCCTGGATAATTTTTAAGATCACTTTGGACTGTGATATTTAGATCACTAAAATTGTTTGAGTCTCTGATTCTCTGATAAAGAAACTAGAACCAAAGATTAACATAGGGCAAATTGCACATATATTACCAAGAAAGGGAGTGGAGAAACCGATCTACTATAACTTTGTATTTATATTCTTTTAAAAATTAATCTATTTATAACTGGAGGCTAATGACTTTCCAATATTGTAGTGGTTTTTGCCATACATTGACATAAATAAGCCACAGGTGTAAGTACATGTGTCTCCATATTGAAAACCCCCATCCTACCTCACTCCCCATACCATCCCTGTGGGTTGTCCCAGTGCATTGGCTTTAAGTGCCGTTTCATGCATGGAACTTGGACTGGTCATCTATTTCACATATGGTAATATACATGTTTCAATGCTATTCTCTCAAATCATCCCACCCTTGCCTTCTCCCACAGAGTCCAAAAGTCTGTTCTTTACATCTGTGTCTCTTTTGATGTCTTGCATATAGGGTCATTGTTACCATCTTTCTAAATTCCATACATATGTATTAATATACTGTATTGGTGTTTTTCTTTCTTACTTCAGTCTGTATAATAGGTTCCAGTTTCATCCACCTCATTAAACTGTCTCAAATGTGCCATTGTTATTAGCCAAGTAATATTCTATTGTGTATCTGTACCACAGCTTTGTTATCCATTTGTCTGCTATTGTATCCATTTGTCCTAGTTATTGTATCCATTTGTCCTAGCTATTGTAAACAGTGTTGTGATGATCTTTGGGGTACACATGCCTCTTTCAATTCTGGTTTCCTTGGTGTGTATGCCCAGCAGTGGGATTGCTGGGTTGTATGGCAGTTCTATTTCCAGTTTTTTAAGGAATCTCCACACTGTTCTCCATAGTGACTGTACTAGTTTGCATTCCCATCAATAGTGTAAGAAGGTTCCCTTTTCTACACACTCTCTCCGGCATTTATTGTCTGTAGACTTTTTGATAGCAGCCATTCTGACTGGTGTGAGATGGTACTCATTGTAGTTTTGATTTATATTTCTCTGATAATGAGTGATGTTGAGCATCTTTTTGTGTGTTTGTTAGCCATATGTATGTTTTGCTTTGGAGAAATGTCTGTTTAGTTCTTTAGCCATATTTTGATTGGGTCATTTATTTTTCTGGTATTGAGCTACATGAGCTGCTTGTATATTTTTGAGATTAATTCTTTGTCAGTTGTGTCATTTGCTATTATTTTCTCCCATTCTTAAGCCTGTCTTTTCACCTTCCTTATAGTTTCCTTCATTCTTCAAAGGCTTTTAAGTTTAATTAGGCCTGATTTGTTTATTTTTGCTTTTATTTCCATTACTCTTGGAGGTGGATTATAGAGGATCTTGCTATGTTTTATGTCAGAGAGTGTTCTGTCTATATTTTCCTCTAGGAGTTTTATAGTTTCTGGTCTTACATTTAGATCTTTATTCTATTTTGAGTTTATTTTTGTGTACGGTGTTAGAAAATGTTCTAGTTTCATTCTTTAATCGGTGGTTGACCAGTTTTCCCATCACCATTTGTTAAAGAGATTGTCTTTTCTCCATTGTAAATTTTTGCCTCCTTTGTCAAATATAAGGTATCCATAGGCATGTAGATTTATCTCTGGGCTTTCTATTTTGTTCCATTGATCTATGTTTCTGTCTTTGTGCCAGTACCATACTGTGATGAAGGCTGTAGCTTTGTAGTATAGTCTGAAGTCAGGCAGGTTGATTCTTCCAGTTCCATTCTTCTTTTCAACATTTCTTTGGCTATTTGAGGTTTTTTGTGTTAAACAATTCCATTCACCATTGTGATGAAAAGCATAAAATACTTAGGAATAAATTTACCTAAAGAAACAACAGAGCTATATATAGAAAACTATAAAACACTGATGAAAGAACTCAAAGATGACACAAATAGATGAAGAAATATACCATGTTCATTCATCAGAATAATCAATATAGTGAAAATGAGTGTATTACCAAAAGCAATCTATAGAGTCAATGCAGTCCTTATCAGGATACCAACAGTATTTTTACAGACCTAAAACAAATAATTTCAAAATTTGTATTTATATGGTTAATTCCAAATCTTCTATGTGTCCATAAGGTAATTTATTCCTTTTGAATGTGAAGAGTATTGGCATTCTCCGTTAAGAAGTTGCAGCATTGAATGGTGGTAACAGTTTTAAGCATTTCTCAGATCACAGCATACTTTAGTGACCTCATAGTTAACAGCTTTGTCTACTTGCTCGTGAGGCCATTGCTTTGATCACAGACTAAAACCACTGTCTGCCCACTGGTATCAAGTACTGGTACTCAATTCTGCCTTGTCCCACTTGATTGAAGAAGATACAGTTAGACAATTATGCAGAAACACCACCTACCAGAGTACTCTGTTGAAGCAGTATAAGAACTTCCTTCTTGAGTTCCAGCAGTCATTTGGTGAGCCCACAAAACAGGAAGTGTACCCCCTGGTGAATACTAAGGTTGACAAAGAGGACAACTTCTCTCAGCAGAATGCCACTATGTTCCACTTCCTTGCTCAGATTCTGAGATATGATGAATCCAATAAGAGTTATCACTTCCAAGAAGAACTAGCTGACAACATGCAGGATGAAGTAAGTGGTCCAGCCGATGGACAGTCTCCCAGACCTTATCACTCAGTATATTCAGTTGGACAAGAAACGTAGTGACCAGCCAGAGCTCCAACAGTCAGAGGTCAAGATCCCAAGGTTATCTCCATGGATCCAAGGAAGGCCCTATACAGCTGTGAAGAAGCCATCCAACTCTTACTCCAGTCAAACAAGCTCACCAGCAAGAAATTCAGGCATGCCTCTACTGCAGATTGGCTGGTCACTTCAAAATAGATTGACTTTCCAAAACTTCTTGAGCCCCAGCAAGAATAAATAACCCAACTCATCAGTCAGAGGAGCCCAGGTAAGTCACATTGTCAGTTTACCCCTTTCACCTCCAGCCTTACAGATTTATATCATGCATTAATGTTTAAAATAGAAATGGGGGACTGTGATACCACTTGACAGACCATCATAAATTCTTGCTTCTGACAATTTCAACTACCATCAACAAACCTGATCCAGCAATGATGAAAACAATTCCCAGGAACTTTCTGCAGCTGGGACTAATTTTCCAATAGAACTGAAAGTCCACAGGCAAAACTCTGCCTAGTCGAGCCAATGGAAATCACCCTGGCGATGCATTGGAAAACTCCATCAGCAACAATGGATAATAGAATCTTGGGTTGAGTTTGTTGATCTAAGTCTTTGTACCTACAGTTGGGCCAAAGCCTTTCACTTTCATGCTCACTGCTCTGTATCCTAGTTCCTGTAGGTTTAGGACTCTTGGGTGAAGTCCTGGTTGCATTCCATAAGCAACTAAAAAATAGCAACAATTATCATATTGTATTCTTCATCAATGCAAAGAAATAGAGGAAAACAATAGAATGGAAAAGACTAGAGATCTCTTCAAGAAAATTAGAGACACCAAGGGAACATTTCTTGCAAAAATGAGTGAAGAGGTGGCAAGAATACGTAGAAGAACTATACAAAACAAATCTTCACGACCCAGATAATCACAATGGTGTGATCACCCACCTAGAGCTAGACATCCTGGAATGTGAAGTCAAGTGGGTGTTAGGAAGCATCACTAGGAACATATCTAGTGGAGGTGATGGAATTCCAGTTGAGCTACTTCAAATCCTAAAAGATGATGCTGTGAATGTACTGCACTCAATATGCCAGAAAGTCTGGAAAACTCAGCAGTGGCCACAGGATTGGAAAAGGTCAGTTTTCATTTCAATCACAAAGAAAGGCAATGCCAAAGAATGCTCAAACTATGGCACAATTGTACTCATCTCACATGCTAGCAAAGTAATGTTCAAAATTCTGAAGCCAGGCTTCAACAATACATGAACTGAGAACTTCCAGATATTCAAGCTGGATTTAGAAAAGGCATAGGAACCAGAAATCAAATTGCCAACATCCATTGGATCATCAAAAAAGCAAGAGATTTTCAGAAAAATATCTACTTTTTCTTTATTGACTATGCCAAAGCTTTGACTGTGTGGATTACAGCAAACTGTGAAAAATTCTTAAAGAGATGGGAATTGCAAACCCTCGGTGGAAGAAGCACAAGTTGGAATCAAGGTTGTTGCGAGAAATATCAATGACCTCAGATATGCAGATGACACCACTCTTGTGGCAGAAAGTGAAGAAGAACTAAAGAACCTCTTGATGAAAGTGAAAGAGGAGAGTGAAAAAGTTGGCTTAAAACTCAACATTCAGAAAACAAAGATCATGGCATCTGGTCCCATCTCTTCATGGCAAATAGGTGGGGAAACAATGGAAACAGTGACAGACTCTATTTTGGGGGGCTCCAAAATTACTGCAGATGGTGACTGAAGCCGTGAAATTAAAAGACCGTTACTCCTTGGAAGAAAAGTTATGATCAACTTAGACAGCTTATTAAAAAGCAGAGACATTACTTTGACCACAAAGGTCTGTCTAATCAAAGTTATGGTTTTTGTAGGAGTCATGTATGGATGTGAGAGTTGGACTATAAAGAAAGCTAAACACTTAAGGATTGATGCTTTTGAACTGTGTGTTGCAGAAGACTCTGGAGAGTCCCTTGGACTACAAGGAGATCCAACCATTCAATTCTACAGGAAATCAGTCCTGAATATTCATTGGAAGTTCTGATGCTGAAGCTGAAACTCCAATACTTTGGCCACCTGATGTGAAGAACTCATTCAAAAAGTCCCTGATGCTGGGAAATATTGAAGGAACGAGGAGAAGGGGATGAGAGAGGATGAGATGGTTGGATGGCATCACCAATACAATGGATATGAGTTTGAGTAAGCTCAAGGAGTTGGTGATGGACAGGGAAGTCTGGTGTGCTGCAGTCCATGGGGTTGCAAAGAGTCAGACACGACTGAGCTACTTAATTGAACTGACTCCTTATGTACTTGTACTCTTTATGTATGAAAATGTCACCTTATTTTATATGGGCTTCCCATGTGATGCTAGTGGAAAATAACCCAGCTGTCAATGCAGGAGACGCAAGAGACACAGGTTCGATCCCTGGGTTGGGATGATCACCTGGAGTAGAAAAAGGCAACCCACTCCAGTACTCTGGCCTGGAAGATTCCATGTACAAGGGAGCATGGTGGGCTACAGTCCATGAGGTGGCATAGTGTTGGAGATGAATGAAGCAACTAACACACACACACTTTATTTTATTCAGAAGAGTGTCCCTCTGCAGCAACGTTACCTTCTTCCCCAGATTTCACCACCTCTTAGAACAGACAATTAAACCTGGGCTATGAAGTTCAGTTCACCTCAGACTTCTAGAAGCCACTTGTTGAGAAATTCCCAATCAGGGACTTCTTGATCTCTATGTGATGCTATCCAACAGCCAGACTGAGTGTATGAAGAGGATGCTTGGACAATGTTTTGTTGCCTACTAGCTAGCAATCATTTTGTTTACCACTTCAACAAGTTGTTATACTGACATCATTCTCTTCAATTAGAATTAATTAATCACTTAGCATAAAGAGAGTTACATGTATGAGTCCTATACCTAAATGAATTTCTCAGTGAAACTAAGTAAAATCTACAGAGAACAAATGACATTTACTCTACTCAAAGATGCAGCCTGAAGTTGCAAAGGCTTGGGGAACCATCAGGTTAAATCAAGGTTGTAGTTTTAGGGGGCTAGATTTGCTACATGATTGATGCCAGCAAGGAGGATAGAAGGTAATCATTTTGCAAGACTTAAGAAGAAATTGTTAACAAGAGAATGGTTTTCTTGGGATCTAGAAGTGAGAGGGAGCAATTAAAGAGCCCTAGGGCATCACTAATTCTACAGAGTCAGAGAGTGTATGTTGATAAGATGATTTGGCAGGTCCATCTACAATGGGATAGAGTCACCAGGTCATCCCAATTGTGCCCTTAGCCATTAAGATTGTCACCTAACTTAACTTGCTCTGACTCCATGCTCTAAGATATAATCTAATATAAATTATTTTTCCACATATATTTTGTTATGGGGAGAAAATTTGCTAACAAGTTGACATGAAGTGTTCTAGCATGCTTTGTAGTTAATTCTCATTATAAGTGAATAAACTGGTGTTTGACTTAGACATCAATTTCTGTGGTTATAATAGCATCAACTCTCCAGACCCTAATCACCTCTGAGCACACTGGAAACCAAATAAGACTCTCGCCATGCAAAGTCATCATTCCCAGTATGAAGTATAGTGAATTCATGGAGGATTGACCCCCCCCCCCCACAAGAGCCTTGCCTCAACAGTCTCCCTCTCTCTCATATGTCTACAATTCTAATAACAGTTCTAATAACCTATGGTTTTCACTTCCTGCACTTACTTCCACTCATACTCAGTACCATGTTATCTTGCATAAGTAATTGCTTCTTATAATACCATATAGTTTAATCTAATTATCAGAATATACTACCCTGGATGAAGACACAGCACATGACTGTAGACATGAGTGCCTGGCACACACCTTTAGAGAGAGAAGTGTGCATGATGGACCTAATTCTCACCACCTCCATTCTGTCCAGTTGGCAACACATGAGACTTATGTCACTGCCTTCACCTCTATCCATGATGGTTAAATCAAATATTACTCTTTGTTTGAGACTCTGGAACATCTTTGCCCAGCACCATCTTGCCTATAACCATAAAATTCATTTCTGAAACAAAATCGAGAACTTAAGATATACCAGTATTGGCAAACTTCATGCCCTTGGGAGAGCTCTGGAAGCTCATGTTACATCTGTAAAGGCTTCTACATTGATGGTCATGCTTTCTTACCTCATTATGAATTTTCAGGTCTCACTTTTCCAGGAAAATGAAAAAACATTCAATGGATTAGGCTGTCATGAATCTTCAGTGTCACCTTTGTGCTTGAGTCACGTCCCACACTTTACAAACAAAAGTCCTGAAAGTGAATTACTTTAGTAGAATCAGTAGAACTATCTTGGTTTCTGGACCACATTTTCCAGTCATTAATTTCCTCTATAACTTTGAGTTTCCATGCACTAAATTATTGGTATTACTTCCTGGTATTGGCTTTGATTCTGCAGTCTTTTTGAACGTGCTTCTTGCTCACTGATTTCTAGTATATACCTTACATGGCAGTGGTTCTCTGATGTCTCCAGTTTGGTGATAAGGTATCTGTGTCTGCATTCCACACCGCCCATTTACTTTCACATGGAAAACCTTGTAGAATTTCAGTTTTCTCTATGAGAAGAAGACTCATCCCTTTGGGCATAAAATCTGGCTTTGTGTGCATCTAAAGAAAGGGAATTAATAAGTAGCTTATGCCAGACACTGTGCTCAGTGCTGTGTTAATGATATTCATTTAATTTCATATTGCTAAAAATAGAATATTCATTTCTGGCATTTAATTCTCACTACATTATGTGGCAGGTGTTATTATTCAATTTAAAGATGATGACATGAAAGTTCAAATCAGTTAACTTTTCCACCCTAAATTCACACATAGCTAGTAAGTAGCAGGGCTAGGATTTGAAACCAGTATCTTGCTAATGACAGAGCTGATCTCTGATAGGGGAGGGAAACTCTGTTAAGTCACACCCTTCATGACTAGCCTAACTGATCCAATTACACCTCCCAAAGCCACTCAGTAGAGAAAGGCCATCCTAGTAACTGGTATTCACATAGCAACTGGTGGAAATGCATGTTCTAGACAAAATATAAAAGAAACACATAGCAAATCAATGCCTTCCAGAACTTTGAGGTTTCATTTGTGTTTCTAAAATGTTGTAGAAAATTCCTTGAGAAATCTGGACATACACTGTGTCTGTTTTATGTGATGGGATAGGCTCTTGCTTGTTGACTCCGGATTCCAACAAAAGTTTCTTGCTATTACAAAGCCTATGTTTTTCTGTAGATTTTCATCCAAAGCTATAGTCTTTTTGAATAATAGTTCAATGACGTTTATAGTGTTTTTACAATGCCAAGAGACAACAAAGACTTTGAAGTTTTCTGATAGTTTTTACCTGCCATTGTCATAGGAATACCAAAATTAAAACAAGAGTTTGATTACTTCTGACAGTAATTTGTATGCCATTTAAACTTGAAGTCTGCCCCTAATATATTAACCTCTGGGAATTTTGAGTTAAACAATCTCTCTCTAAGGAACATTTCTGGAAAGATAGCAATGTTCTCTTTTACGTTAACCATGAGATTAGCAAGAACTGGAGTGGGTAGCTATTTCCTCCTCCAGGGATCTCCCCAATACAGGGATCAAATCCCATCTCCTAAGACTTATGTCTAGCCATCCAGGAAAGATCTTGGAGAAGGAAATGACAACTCACTCCAGTACTTTTGCCTGGAAAAATCCATTGACAGAGAAGCCTGGTGGGCTACAGTCTATGGGGTCCCAATGAGTCGGACACTAATGAGCACACACTCACTAGCAAGAACTATCAAACATCATGTTCCCTTACTAACCCATGATATATATCATGTATATATCCTTTGTTAAATATGTTTTCATTCTCTAATGCTTCATGGGGGCAATGAATGCCATTGGCTTACTGTCTGCTATTAATTTCAGAATTCACTGACTTCCATTAGCTCTATCTAGGTACAATTTAAAGGAATTCCCCTTCCCATTGAATAGTTGCAGGATATGAAAGAGTGTCTTGATGCTGATCACTTCACACATGATTTTAGAGGCTTCATATAATAATAAGTCACTGAGTGCTCATTATATGCTGAACAAAAGATTTATTGGCATAATCCTTACAGTAGCACTAATAGTATTTGTATTTTACAGGTGAAAACAAGTAAAGTCATAAGGTTTACGTAATTTCTCCAAAGACTGAAGCTAATAAGTCATGGAGCCAGGATTCACCCCCAGATCTATCTAACAGAAAAGGACACATACTTGACCAGTATGCTACCTGTCCTTCCCACTCTTACATCCCAAGCTGAATAGTTTTAGTATTTTATGCAGGCCAGTAATCTCTTCAGTACACCCTTTCCAAACCTTCTCTATCCCCACTCTGTCTTCAGTGAAAAATAATTATTCCACACTTATTCCAGAATTTCTTGTGAGGACACAAATCTGAATAGCATTTTATTTTTTGTTACTAAAGCTTTTAAAAATAATATCCAGTAATTGTTTGGCTTTTTGGAGTTTCATCAGTGTCTTGAGGATAGAGTCATTGTAGGCCTTTCCTGAAGGCTGCTATTCTCTTTCCTGAGATGTAATTCATGACACAAATCCCACTACCCTAAAAATGTAGTTGGAACATTTTAATAAAGTGAGAAGTTGCTCAGTCATGTCCGACTCTTTGTGACCCCATGGACTGTAGCCTACCAGGCTTCCCTGTCCATGGGATTCTCCAGGCAAGAATACAGGAGTGGGTTGCCATTTCTTCTCCAGGGGATCTTCCCAACCCAGGGATTGAACCCAGGTTTCCCGCACTACAGGCAGACGCTTTACCGTCTGAGCCACCATGGAAGCCCATTTTAATAAAGAGGTGTTCTTAACACCGGGCTTCCCAGGTGGCGCTAGAGGAAAAGAGCACTCGTAACACTGAAGATCCTCACAAAACTGAAACACATCTTTCTTTGCTCTCATAAGTTTTTCTTATAGTTTCTTCTCCATTGACTTCACAATACTACCACGTATCAATACTAACCACTTACTACATGCCAGTCATTATACTTTAGGTGCATTTTCTCTTTTAATTCTTATACCAATGCTCATAGATATCTGTTATTTCTATCCCTACTAAACAGATGAGAAAATTGAGGCTTCGAGGAGTAAAGGGAATTATGCATAAACTATTAAGTAAAAGGCAAGACTCAAATCTAGATACTTCTAATAGCAGAGGCCAGACTCCTACACAGTACATTACTATTGATCTATAGCCAGAGTCAATCAATTGCCACCTGTGGGCCAAATCCAGCCTACTGCTTGTTTTTAAAAATAAAATTTTATTGGAACTCAGTCATACCCATTCATTTACATGTTACCTTTGGGTGCTTTCATGCTGAGACATGCATGGCCCACAAAGCCAAAAGCATTAACTATCTGTTCCTTTTCAGAAAAAGCTTTGACCCTTGATCTAAACATATTAAAGTATTAAATAAAACCAGCTCATGGGACATCTCATTGTTTATATTTCTCATATCAAATGCCCCATTTATCCTTATTCTTGGTTTCTTGCCTCTAAACTAGCTAATCTCATCTACATGATAAAACAATGGGATTTTTGTAGAGGCTTAACATAGGATATTTTCAGGATTCTAATTAAATTTCATTAGTTGTCCATGTCATATGCCTACTTTCTGCATGAGACAACTCTAATAGATTGTCCAGATATGGTTGAAGAGCATGTTTAAGGTTTGCTCCCCATCCCACCAAGCAATGTTAAAGGCAGTGGCAGAAGATGAGATGGTGAGATAGAATCAACAACTCAACGGACATGCATCTGAGTAAGCTCCAGGAGACAGTGAAGGATAGAGGAGCCTGGCATGTTGCAGTCCATGGGATTACAAAGAGTCAACCACAATTTAGCGACCTAACAGTAACAATAAGCATTGTACTTTTGGCAAGGGTCCCTGATTTTCATACAGAGATCCAAATTCTTTCCCAGGGCAGTGTACCTTCCTGGGTGGCATTCCACTTCCAAGCATGAGACCTAGGCTTAAACCAATAATCCAGTGGCATCAACCTGGCCACTGTGACTGTTCCAGGTATGGGTTTGTGCCTTAAATGTATCTAAAAAGAGTGAATTTTATGGCCTTTCTTGGAAATGTTAGAAAAATACTCCTATTTTTTCCCCTACTGGAATCAGATGTCTATAGAAGGATACAGCCCTGATGATTGCTGACAGCCCTTCTGACAAACAGGAGAGCCCATTTAAGAATGGAGGGTTCCTAGGAAAGTAGAATTTAGGGGCAGAAAGGAAAAAAATCAAATCTTACTGATTATTATTAAGTATAAATTATTTATTGAAATATAGTTGATTTATGATATTAGTTTTAGTGATGACATAGTGATTCAATATTTTTACACATTATACTTCACTTAAAGTTATCACAAAATAAGCTATTGGGTTGGCCAAAGGATTTATTTGGGTTTTGATATTACAGAAAAACCCAAACTGACCTTTTGGCCAACCCAATATATTTACCTGTGCAGTACATGATATCCTTGTAGTTTATTTTATACATAGTGGTTGGCACCTCTTAATCCTATACTTTTGTCTCACTGCTCTACCTTTCCCACTCTCCGAAGGTAACCTCTAGTTATTCTCTACATATGTCAGTCTGATTCTGATTTCTTATTCATTTAATTGTTTTATATTTTAGATTCTATATATAAGTGATAACATATACTCTTTGTCTGACTTTTTTCACTCAGCGTAGTGCCATCCAGTTCTGTCCATGTTGTTATAAATGGTAAAACATTTCATTCTGTTTTATGGCTGACTAATATTCCATTATAGATTATACCACAGCTTTATCCACACATCTGCACACACATGGGTTGTTTCTATATCTTGGCTATTGTAAAGAGTACTGCTATGATCATTGGGGTGCACATATGAGATGAAAGCTTTTCAATGACTAATTCCCCTTATCATTGAAGTTGTTTAGCCTTGAAACTAATAAAATCCTTTTACAAAAGCACAAAGAATTCTGATACAATGATTTTCCCTATTTCAATTAAGTTCGGTCACTCAGTTGTGTCCGACTTTTTGTGACCTCATGGACTGCAGCATGCTAGGCCTCCTTGTCCATCACCAACTCATGGAGTTTACTCAAACTCATGTCCGTTGAGTCAGTGATGCCATCTAACAATCTCATCCTCTGTAGTCCCCTTCCCCTCCTGCCTTCAATCTTTCCCAGCATCAGGGTCTTTTCAAATGAGTCAGCTCTTCGCATCAGGTGGCCAAAGTATTGGAGTTTCAGCTTCAACATCAGTCATTCCAATGAACATTTAGGACTGATTTCCTTTAGGATGGACTGGTTGGACCTCCTTGCAGTCCAAGGGATTCTCAAGAGTCTTCAACACCACAGTTCAAAAGCGTCAAAACTTCGGTGCTCAGCTTTCTTTATAGTCCAACTCTCACATCCATATATGACCACTGGAAAAACCATTGCCTTGACTAGAAGGACCTTTGTTGGCAAAGTAATGTCTCTGCTTTTTAATATGCTGTCTAGGTTGGTCATAACTTCCCTTCTAAGGAGTAAGCTCTTTTAATTTCATTACTGCAGTCACCATCTGTAGTGTTTTTAGAGCCCCCCAAAATAAAGTCTGCCACTGTTTCCACTATTTGCCATGAAGTGATGGGACCAGATGACATGGTCTTTGTTTTCTGAATGTTGAGCTTTAAGCCAACTTTTTCACTCTCCTCTACAACTACACTATTTTTAGCTCAATCTCTTACATCAGTTTGAGGAGTTAATGCTTGGTAACTGAAAAAAAAAAAAAAAAAAAAAAAAAACGGTTTCTACATTACAGTGGTAGTATTGGACAAAGAACAGACTTATCTACCCTGACCCAAGGTTAGTCCTCTAATACAGAAAGTACCAGCCTTTCTGGTAGCAAAAGCTTTGTAGGGTCTTCAGGATTCATGAATTTTGTTTGGCCTACTGTGCACATACAGACTAATCCTGTGTAAACCCATCACCTCCCAAAAGGAATACAAACTTTTACCCCAAAGTTCAGCCATTATTAAACAAATGTAAGATGGTTTCTTAACATTTGGGGGAAAGGTTGTAGCCTAGGACTTTTTTCCCAACATTAACACCTGCATCTTTGCCAAGTACAAAGCAAGACAGGAAAATATAGTGGGTTAAGAATGAGGAACTCTGCCTGGGTACAAATACTGGACTCTTCATCTCACTAACTAGATGAACTTTCTCAGGTTCCTTAACTTCTCTGTGCCTCAATTTCCTACTTTGTATAGATTATGAGGGTTTCCCTGGTGATTCACACAGTAAAGAATCTGCCTTCATTGCAGGAGACATAGGTTCGATCGGTGGGTAAGGAAGATCCCCAGGAAAAGGGAACAGAAATTCACTCCAGTATTCTTTCCTGGAGAATTTCATGGACAGAGAAGCCTGTTAGGTTACAGTCAATGGGATCACAATGAGTCGGACTCAACTGAACAACTAACACACATAGGATTATGAGTCTAAAGTAATATTTATAAAAAACTTAAAATAGTACCTGGCACACAATAACCAAAACAGAAGTATTTGATACAAATACAACAAAGAAGTACAACAAAGAAGCAAAATAGTCTGTCTTTGGGATTTCTTCTTGAGTCCATGTAATGCTCTATGTTCAACTAGTGTATGATGTCTGCCTAATGGCAGATCACCTTGCCTTCCATCCAGCATCCAGTTCCTTGTCTACCTGAAAAAACTCTCCCATTGTTTCTAGGCCTTCTTCTTTTTTGGACTGAGAGTAAAGAACAGTGTAAATGGGTAATGTATTGAGGAAAACATGTTACTGGATGTGTATTGCAGGGACAAGATATCTGAAAGATATAGATGTCTGAATGTTAAATTGGAAAATACGTAGGTGAGATATGGAAAAGCAGAAAGGAGGCATGACAATATCTTCCCACTTTGGTGTTATGGGATGAGGGAAGAGTCTCACCATTAGAATTGTTTAGCTGCATCAGAATAAACTTGGAAGCAAATCACTTATTTTTTGCTGCTACTCAGAGCATCTATCTATTGTTTCATAAATACTCACAACACCCTTTGAGGAAGACAAGAAACTCATCCTCATCACATAAAAGAGGAAATTGAGAAGAAAATATTTTCTTTCAACAAATCATCCAACTGATGACTTGGGTAAATTTCCAGTCCAAATTTCTAGCCCTCCATCTTGCACTATTTCATTCTTCTAATAATATTTTCTATAGGTCTAGATAGGAGGTACCATCAAATAAAACCTAGGGAATGAAAACATGCATTCAGTGATATACATTTTTTGCCCACTGAGGGCTAATTTAAATGTTATACTCCACAAAGAAAGGAAAATAAGAGGAATTAAATATGTAACAGAATAGTTGAACCAATATACAACATGTTTGGGGTTTCTTTCAAACTGTTTCTGGTTTCTTAATTCTTGCTATCAATGCAGGGAAGACTGAACATTCTGATCTTTATATTTTTAAGAATATTTTGTTTTTGTCTCCTAGGTTCTCAATCTCATCTCTTCATCTTACCTGTGATGTCTTAACCATTTCCATGGTAACCGATGTGACCTCAGACTAGAAAGCCAGAAAAAATACATAAAACACCACCACAGCAATCAGATCCCCACAGCACTGCAGGCTGTGGTCAGAGAAGTGAGGATCAAATTCACATCGTAGCACTGATTACAATAGCCAGGACATGGAGGCAACCCAGATGTCCACTGGCAGATGAATGGATAAGAAAGCTGTGGTACATATACAGAATGGAATATTACTCAGCTATTAAAAAGAATGCATTTGAATCAGTTCTAATGAAGTGGATGAAATGAGCCTTTTATACAGAGCTAAGTAATTCAGAAAGAAAAACACCAATACAGTATAGTAACACATATATATGGAATTAAGAAAGATGGTAATGATACCCCTATATGTAAGACAGCAAAAGAGACACAGATGTAAAGAACAGACTTTTGGAGTCTTGGGAGAAGGCGAGGGTGGGATGATTTGGGGCAATAGCATTGAAACGTATATATTACCATATATGAATTATATCACCAGTCCAGGTTTGATGAATGAGACAGAGCACTCAGGGCCAGTGCACTGGGATGACCATGAGGAATGGGTTGGGGAGGGAGGTAGGAACGAGGTTCAGGATGACAGACACATATATGCCCATGGCTGATTCATGTCAATGTATGGCAAAAACCACTACAATATTGTAAAGTAATTAGCCTCCAATTAAAATAAATAAATAAATAGTTTAAAAAAGAGTGAGGGACTCTGCCTAGGTTCAAATATTGGACTGTATCTCTCAGTAATTAGATGAACTGTCTCAGTTTCCTTAACCTCCCTGTGTGTCAACATCATACTTTGTGTAGGATTATGAAAACTAAAGTAATATTTATTAAAAATGAATATAGCACCTGATACACAATAATGACTATATAAATATTTGTTAAATAAGAAAATGAATAAATAGCATACAAACATTTGAAAGATATTTGCAGAGGACCTTTCAAAAAATATATGGTTCCAAAACAATATGATACATGATGAAAATAACACAAATATCTTTGGATGAGGATAGATATGTAAATCTTATTTATAAAATGTGTCATTCTATCATATCCTACTCACAATCTGATATCATGAATTCTTTTTTCCTCCTTGGGACAATTGTAGACGTGATCTTGCTTGAAAGCTATATATGGACAGACGTCAATAGTCTTACCCTTTCCCAGCTAGGGAAGCATTTGTGTTTCTCTCCCTTTATCTCATCCCCAAATTGACACAAGTTTATGCCAGAGATGTGGTTTTGTTTCAGTTCAGTAACCTAGGAAGACTAGGTTCAAGATTCTCAAATTTCTTCTCCTGTCTCCCATATTCCCTAAATTCCCTCTGCATGCTCAGTCATGTTTGACTCTTTGTGACCCCATGGACTGTAGCTCACCAGGCTCCTCTCTTCATAGGATTTCCCAGGCAAGAACACTGGAGTGGGTTGCCATTTTCTTCTCTAGGGGATCTTCGTGAACCAGGAAGTGAACCTGTGCCTCCTGGATTGCAGGCAGATTCTTTACCGCTGAGCCACTGGCAGAGCCCCAAACTCCCTTTGAAAGTATTAGCCACTCAGTCATACCTGACTCTTTGCAACCCCATGGACTCCTATGAACTGCTATGAACCAGGCTCCTCTGTCCATGGGATTCTGCAGGCAACAATACTGGAGTGCATTGTTATTTCCTTCTGCAAGGAAACTTCTTTTAGTCTACCACAAATCCCAATTCGAATAATCATTGAAGACCTAACTAACTCTGACCTAACACAATGCCATGAGGTGTGAGTGATTTGAAGAAGCAGAAAGCAAGGTCTTGGCACTTAAAATCTTAAAATGTTGTTGAGGAGGTAAGTAAGAAACAAAGCAAACAATGCAAAGGATTGCTGATTTGGTTCTAATCTTTCAAGGCTGTCAAAGCCCCTTGTCAGGCCTTGCCGAGTTCCCAGGCACTGCAGAACTTGGCCCTCCTCCTGTTGGGTTCCCATGCCCTAATAAATTCAGGCTGGCAATAGTGAACTGACCACCATGAGAGGAATGGTTTAAGAACATCTATTTTAACCCCAGAGTTTATTCAACAGCAGGACTAGCTATAGAATTTGTGGCAAAGAATGCAAAACGAAGATGTGAAGCCTCTGGGTTAAAACGCAGAAAAATGTCATGAAAAGTACTAACATATCACACTTTCTGTTTGTTGTACAGTCTCTCATGATCTATCATGATGGTATTTTAATTTTTTTTTGAAAAATTTTAAACCTACAGAAAACCTGAAAGAAAGCATGGTGAAAAACTGGACACCCTTGTATTAATTTCCTGGGGCTGCTGCAACTAATGATCAAAAACTGGGTGGCTTAAAACAGTAGAATTTTATTCTCTCACAGCTCAGAGGCTAAAAACCTGAAATCAAGGTGGTGGCCAGACCAAGCACCCTTTGCAGAAGAATCTTTCCTTGCCCCTTTCAGCCTTCTGGTGGTTCCTGAGGACCCTTAGCTTGAGGTAACTCCAATCTCTGCCTCCATCTTTATAGGACAGGCTTTCCTCATTGCCTAATTGGTAAAGAATATACCCACAACACTGGAGACCCCAGTTTGATTCTTGGGTCAGAAAGATACCCTAGAGAAGGAAATGGCCACCTACTCCAGTATTCTTGCCTGGAGAATCCCATGGACAGAGGAGTATGGCAGACGACAGTCAATGGGGCCACAGAGTCAGACATGACTGAGTGACTAACACTTTCAGTCTAGTAGTATTAGTGTTAGTCGCTCAGTCGTATCTGACTCTTTGAGACCGCATGGACTATATCCCACCAGTTTCCTCTGTCCATGGAATTCCTGAGGCAAAAATACTGGAGTGGGTTGCCATTTCCTCCTCCAAGGGATTTTTCCAGACCTAGGGATTGAGCCTGGGTCTCCTGTGTCTCTTGCACTGCACAGGGATTTTTAACCACTGTATAGGGGCTTCCACTGGGAAGCCCCTGAATAGTCAGAGGAGACTACATTGAGGAAGCTGAACTTAAGCTGAACATAGGAAGAAGAGGGCTTTTAGGTGAGGGGAGAGAGAGATTAAAAGAAGAAATGAGCATGACTACATGTTCTGAAGAAGAGGTAGGGGCTTGGTTTAGATACATGCAGAATGAAAATAATCATAACTACTTTGTAACACCACTGTGAGGATTATAAGGTCTAGGAGAGAGGTAACAATACATGTTCAGCATGGTGCAGTTATTCCTCCAGAGCTCATGGCAGATATTGGAAATCCTTCATAACATTCTACCCATGAGGCCAGTCACAGGCCCAGAACTCTCTTATATACAGCACCAGGCAGCCAGTACCAATCATAGTATGTAGTTGTCATAAATTAGGTACTCAAGAAATCATAAGTGTTATTTTCTGCAAAACCCCAGAAAATGCTAGGCACAACTGAAGGAACACAAAACTTGTATTTCCTCTTCTTATCAAATACAAGTTAAAGTCTCAGCAATTACAGTGTGTCAGAAAGTGAAGTGAAAGTGTTAGTTGCTCACTCATATGTGACTCTTTGTGACCCCATGGACTACAGCCTACCAGGATCCGCTGTCCATGGGATTCTCCAGGCAAGAATACTGGAGTGGGTTGCTATTTCCTTCTCCAGGGGGTCTTCCCAACCAAGGGGCTGAACCTGGGTCTTCCGCATTGCAAGCAGATTATTTACCATCTTAGCCACACAAGGAAGTCCAGTGTGTCAGAAGCCTGCCATGTCTTCAGCACTTGAAGGTCTGACATGAGACTCAGACCCAATTCTGCTACAAAGCTTACCTGCCACATGTTGTAACATCTCTTATGAGCTATAAGTAGCAGCAGACTTGACTTTTAGGAGTTGAAAACCCTCCATAACATGGCTACTTTCCCTAATGTTTTCATTTACCTCTCACAGAAATGGGGGAATCCCTCAGGGCCTGAATCAAATCGACAAGTACAACCAAGAAGCAAGAGTCTGTCTTTGGGGTTTCTTCTTGACTCCATGTAATGCTCTATGATCAACCCTAGTGATATGATGTCTGCCTAATGGTAGATCATCTTACTTTACATCCAGCATCCAGATCCTTGTCTACCTAGAGAACTCTCCTATTGCTTCTAGGCCTTCTGTGTTGGACTGAGAGTAAAGAACAGTGCAAATGGGTCATATATTGAGGGGCCTGTGTTATTGGATGTGTATACCAAGGACAATGTTATTCTGGATAGTCACTGAGCAGAATCATTCAGACATGTGATGTGGCTTCCAGCATAAATTAGGCAAAGGAGAGTAGGTAGGTGATGGAGGAGACTGAGAAAAATGACCTTAAGAGGAATATTAAAGAGGCCCATGGAGCAGGAAGTCTGATGAGACTCCTTAATAGTGCTGTGTATAATAGGAAGGAAAACTGACAGGGAATATTGGAGAGAGTATTTGTGACATGTTGAACTTCATAAGCAGCTAGCCATGGGTCCAACTGAGCCAGAGGAAGGTTGAAGCTTAAAGGAAGTTGTGAGGTCTTATCTGAGTCATAACAATGGGTAAATTGATCCCAGCTGGACTGTCCTGTCTTGGATATGGGGATACGAGGACAGTATTTCTACCTCATTTTCCGACAGAGCAGAGTGAAATACTGTATTACTCCCAGCAGGAACTACAGAGTGCTGAGAGAAGGGTCAACTCAAGTGCTATTCTCTTTCATGCCTCCAAGCCAGCTAAATGTCCCATGACTGAGCCAAGTCTGCTCTAGCCCTCTGTTTAGAGGTGACCATGCAGCCGAAGCAGAGTCTAGGAAGGAAGCAATCCACATTGAACACACTTCAGGAGTAAAAGATTTTCTACATTTAAAAATGTAGACAGTGACAAAGCAGAAAGTGCCTTTTCAGACTATTCAGCCTAGAGTTTTTTGGAAAGTGCTGATGGGGAAACTTCCACATCAACATTATCCACGCAGCTTGAAAAGAATGCAAACTATGTGATCTTATCCCAGACCCACTGAATCACACTGTCTAGGCATGAGGCCTAAAAATTTGAATGTTAAAATTGCATAGGATTCTGATGCATCATAAAATTTGAAAAATTCTGATAAATAGAAGGGTTTTGTGTAGGCAGCAACCCAATATTCCCAAGGTAAAATCTGAAGACCTCTTTTTTTTTCTTTTAACATTTTCATTTTATTTTGGAATATAGTTGATTTACAATGCTATGTTAGTTTTGGGTGTATAGCAACATGATTCAGTTATACACATACATGTATCTCTTCTTTTTCACATTCTTTTCTCATATAGGTCATTACAGAATATTCAGAGTATTGATTAGAGCTCCCTGTGCTATACAGTTCATTCTTGTTACCTATTTTTTTTAATTTTCTTTACTTTATTGTGTTGGTTTTGCCATACAGTAACATGAAACCGCCATGGATCTACACATGCTCCCCCTCCAGAACCCCCC
>ML661247.1:966881-993872 GCA_007570785.1 Antilocapra americana
CCTTTGTATTTCTGTGTTGTCTATTGTGAGTTCTCCATTTTCATTTCTAATTTTATTGATTTGATTCTTATCCTGTTTTTTCTTGATGAGTCTGGCTAATGGTTTGTCTATTTTGTTTATCTTCTCAAAGTACCAGCTTTTAGCTTTGTTGATTTTGGCTATGGTCGCCTTTGTTTCTTTTGCATTTATTTCTGCCCTAATTTTTATGATTTCTTTCCTTCTGCTGACACTTGTTGCTTCATTTCTTCTTTTTCTAGTTTCCTATGTGTAGAGTTAGGTTATTTATTTGATTTCTCTACTGTTTCTTGAGGTATGCTTGTATTGCTATGAACATTCCCCTTAGCACTCTTTTTACTGAATCCCATTGGTTTTGGGTTGTTGTGCTTTCATTTTCATTCATTTATATGCATATTTTTATTTATATTTTGATTTCTTCTGTGATTTATTGGTTATTCAGAAGTGTGTTGTTTAGCCTCCATATATTTTTATTTTTAATAGTTTTTTCCCTGTAGTTAACATCTAATCTTTCTGCATTGTGATCAGAAAAGATGCTTGAAATAATTTCATGTTTTTGAATTTACCAAGGATAGACTTATGGCCCAGGATGTAATCTATCCTGGAGAAGGTTCCATGTGCACTTGAAAAAAAGGTGAAATTCATTGTTTTAGGGTGAAATATCCTAGAGATATAAATTATGTCTAACTACTCCATTGTATCATTTAAAGTTTGTGTTTTCATAGGTATGAGTAGGGTATTAAAGTCTCTTACTGTTACTGTCAATTTCCCCTTACACATTTGTTAGCGTTTTCCCTACATATTGTGGTGCTCCTATGTTGGGGTCGTATATATTTAGAATTGTTATATCTTTTTCTTGGATTGATCCTTTGATCATTATGTAGTGTCTTTCTTTGTCTCTTTTCACGGCCTTTATTTCAAGTCTATTTTATCTGATATGAGTATTGTTACTCCTGCTTTCTTTTGGTCTCCATTTGAGTGAAATATCTTTTTCCAGGGCTTCACTTTCAGGTTTGAGGTGGGTCTCTTGTAAACAGCATATATAGGAGTCTCTTTTTTGTATCCATTCAGCGAATCTTTGTCTTTTGGTTGGGGTATTCAACCCATTATATTTAAGATAATTATTGATAAGTATGAGCTCATTGCCAGTTACTTTTTTGTTTTGGGTTTGAGTTTATACATCTTTTCTGTGTTTCCTGTCTAGAGAAGATCCTTTACCATTTGTTGGAGAGCTGGTTTAGTGGTGCTGAATTCTCTGAGCTTTTGCTTTTCCATAAAGCTTTTGATTTCTCCTTCATATCTGAATGAGATCCTTGCTGGGTACCATAATCTTGGTTATAGGTTTTTCTCTTTCATCACTTTAAGTATGTCCTCCCATTACCTTCTGGCTTGAGGAGCTTCTACTGAAAGATCATCTGTTATCCTTATGGGGATCCCTTTGTGTGTTACTTGTTGTTTTTCCCTTGCTGCTTTTACTATTTGTTGCCTTTGATCTTCATTTGATTAATATGTGTTAATTAATCAAAGCGTGTTTCACCTTGGGTTTATCCTTTTGAGACTCTCTGGGTTTCTCATAATTGGGTGACTATTTTCTTCCCAATTTACGGAAGTTTTCAACTATTATCTCCTCAAGTATTTTCTCATGGTCTTTCTTTTTGTCTTCTTCTTCTGGGGCTCCTATGAATGTTGGGGCATTTGACATTGTCTCAGAGGTCTCTGAGGTTGTCTCCATTTCCTTTAATTCTTTTTCCTTTTTTCCTCTCTGCTTCATTTATTTCCACCTTTCTACCTTTCACCTCACATATCCTATCTTCTGCCTCAGTTATTATACTGTTGGTTCCCTCCAGAGTGCTTTTGATCTCATTTATTGCATTATTCATTATTTATTGATTCTTTTTTTTATTTCTTCTAGGTCTTTGTTAAACTTTTCTTACATCTTCTCAATCCTTGTCTCCAGTCTATTTATCTGTAACTCCATTTTGTTTTCAAGATTTTGGATCATTTTTACTATCATTATTCTGAATTCTTTTTCAGGTAGACTCCCTATCTCCTCCTCTATTGTTTGGTTTGGTAGGCATTTCTCCTGTTCCTTTACCTGCTGAATATTTCTCTGTCTTTTCATCTTGTTTAGGTTGCTGTGTTTGGGGTGGCATTTCTGTATGCTGGAAGTTTGTGGTTGCTCTTTATTGAGGAGGTTCCTCCCTGTGGGTGGGGTTGGACTAGTGGCTTGTCAAGGTTTCCTGATTAGGGAAGCTTCCATCAGTGTTCTGGTGGGTGGAGTTGGATCTCTTCTCTCTGGAGTGCAATGAAGTGTCTAATAGTGAGTTTTGAGGTGTCTATGGGTTTGGTGTGACTTTCAGCCACATGGATTTTTGTGCTCAAGGTTATGTTCCTGTGTTGTTGGAGAATTACCTTGGTATGTCTTGCTCTGAAACTTATTTGCTTTTGGGTGGAGCTTGGTTTCATTGTAGGTATGGAGGCTTTGGGGTGAGCTCTTGTCGATTAATGTTCCATGGAGTCAGAAGTTTTCTGGTATTCTCAAATTTTGAATATAAGCCTTCTGCCTCTGGCTTTCAGTATAATTCTTAAAGTAGTCTCATGACCTCTCCATCCATACAGCACCGATGATAAAACACCTAGGTTAATGGTGAAAAGATTCTCCACAGTGGGGGACACCCAGAGAGTTTCACAGAGTTGCATGGTGAAGAGAAGAGGGAGGAGGGAGATAAAGGTGACCAGAAGGAAAAAAGGGGGTATCCAAAGGGGAGAGAGCAATCTAGCCAGTAATCAATTCCCTATTTGCTCTCCACAGTCTGGAACACTCAGAGAGGTTCACGTAGTTCCACAGAGAAGAGAAGAGGAAGGAAGGAGAGATAGAGGTGACCAGGAGGAGAGGAGAGGGGGTGGTTAAAAGGAGAGAGATCAGTCTAGCCTGTGATCAGTTCCCTAAGTGTTCTCTACAGCGTGGAACACCCAAAGAGTTTCACAGAATTAAGTAGAGAAGAAATGGGGGAGGAAGGAGATAGAGGTGACTTGAAGGAGAAAAAGGAGAGTCAAAATGGGAGAGAGCAATCAAGCCAGTAATCACACTCCTAAGTAAAAATGGGTACTGAAGATTGGATAATTAAAGGTACAGAATTGATAACAAATACCAAAAAGAAAAGATTAAAAATCTAGAGTAAATGTTAGACTCTCAAAAACACAGTATTAAAAAAATTGCAAAAGTTATTTAAAAATATATATATGTAATTTGCTTTAAAAATAGTTTTTTTGCAAGGTAATAGTAGGTTTTAAAAATGAAAATTAAAGGAGTAATAACAAACTTAAAAACAAAAAAAAAATTTAATTAAAAAATGGTAATAGTAAATTACATCTAGGAATTTCTCTGGAGCTGTTGAGGGCAGTGTGGGGTCAGTTCAGTTTCAGATAGTTCCTTGTTCCAGCTAATACATCTTCTCAAGGTCTATAGGTCCCTTCCAATGTAGCCAATGCTAACTACAGGGTTTTAATCTGTTGCACCTGTCACCTCCAAAGCAGTTCCCTCTTCTTTGTTTATTTTGGCTTCCTCTGTTTGCAAGTCTCTTCAGTATCTAACTTCCCCCCTGACACAAGGGGGCAAAGATGGTCATTTATTTAGGCTCACTTGTTCAGTTGTGCTGTGGGGAGGGAGGAACACAGCAAACAAATATCACTGGCATGTGTGGGGAGTGCTTGCAGTGTCTGGGCCACACTGGGTTTGCTCCTGCTCATTGTGTGTGTGCTTTTCTGGTCTACAACTGTTTCAGCTCCAGGTTGCTCTACAGGGGAACTCTCTAAGGCGGGCCCTGGGTTGCATGCATTTCTCAGGTCTAAGCCACTCAGGTTCAGGTTCTTGGGTACTCCACAAAGGCACAGAGTCAGTTGGGCGTGTCTTTTGTGCCCTTCCCAGGTCCAAGCAGCTCAGGCAACCAGGTGCTTGGTGAGTGCACAATCCCCAGGTGGGGTGGGGTGTCTTATCACCTCCCAGGTCCCAGATGATCAGTTTCCTGGATGCTCAGCAGGAACGCCATCTCAGGTGTGCCATGTGTCTCCTCTGGGAAGCTAATCTCTGGCTGTGACCCTCCTGGCAGATGTCAACCATCCAGGATCCCAGAAAGACTTGGTTAGCAAGTGGGAGCCTGATCGCAGTTTGGTAGAGGATGCCATCTCTGGGGCCAGGTTTGCCCCTTGCCTTCCGTCTCTGGCTGGTGCCCGCCTGCCTCCCTGCCTCTGGTGGGGAATGGTCTGGTCCGCTGCTGGCTAGCTCTCCTCTGGTATTCACTCAGTCCTTTGTTCTGTGAATGGGCCTGGCAGTGCCTTAAGTTGGAGCTTTTCATGGGAAAGTTTTTTTTCTCTCTCTCTCTTTCATCTTTTTTTTCTCTCTCGCTATCCCACAGTTTGGTTACTACCTCATATTAGCTCCCTCAGATTGCCTTCAGGGCATTCAGGCCCAGTCCTTACCCTAAGCAATACAGCCCTCAGTTCCCTCTTCAGCACCCCCACTCACTGGTGGTGGCCACAATTGTCTGGGCTACTTCTCCGCTGGGAGTTGTGGTTAGGCACATAATCTGTGGGTTTTATTGATTTATTTTTTTGCTCCTGGTTATGTTGCCCTATGAGATTCCAAAACTCCCCACAGACCCACCAGTGAGAGGGTTTCCTGATGTTTGGAAACTTCTCCTCTTTTACGACTCAGTCCCTTGGAAGGGTATCCGTCCCTAACTCTTTTGTCTCTCTTTTTTTCTTTTATATTTTGTCCTACCTCCTTTCAAAGACAATGAGCTGCCTTTCTGGTTGCCTGGTGTCCTCTGACAGTATTCAGAAGTTGTTTTGTAGTATTTGCTTAGCATTCAAATGATCTTTTGATGAATTTGTGGGGGAGGAAGTGGTCTCCCCGTCCTATTCGTCCACCATCTTAGGACTGCCACCCTGAGATGAACAATTCTTAAGGACAGTGTGGGCTCTTTGTGGCCCTTACATGCTGGTAGAATATGTTGTCACCTATTTTATGTCATTTGAGGGTCAACCTCCTACCTACAAATGTTACCTCCCTTTTCCTACTTCCCTGAGATAGAATTAATATTGACTTTATTAAATGATGCTTGTGTGTATCGCTTTTCTCACAAGGACCATCAGCAAAAGAAATCTCCTGGCCAACTGGTACCATTTCCTGGTATCCAGTCCAGACTTACTGAATCAAAATTTCTAGAGGCTGGGAGTAAGCAGATTCTTATACACATTAAAGTTTGAGGGGGGAAAAATGAATGCCCCGTGAAAGGCCAATTATTTACCTTCAATAATTAATTAATATCTTATAATAGTTGACACCTAGATGGGTAGCCAGGAATAAACACATGGATGTGCCCTGTAAAGGGAAATTTATCTGAAAGGTAAATAGGAAAATAGGTAGGTGAGATATGGAAAAGAAGAAAGGATGGATGACGGTTTCTTCCTACTCTGATATTATGTGATGAGGGTAGAATCTCAACATTGGCATTGTTCAGATGCATTGCAACAAACTTGGAAGCAAATTACTCATATTTTGTTGTTACTAAGAGCACCTATCATTTCAGTGATATTCACAACACCCCTCTGAGGTAGAGAAGAAGTCATCCTCATTAGACAAAAGAGGAATGTGAGAAGCAAACAAGTTCTTCAATCAAATCATCCAACTGATAAATTGGGAAAGTTTCTAGCCCCCAATCCTACATTATTTCATTCTTCCAATAATATCTTCCTAGATCTAGAGAGGAGGTGCCACCAAATAAAACCTAGCAATCAAATCTTACATTCAGTGATACAAATTTTTTTGCCCACTGAGGGCCAATTTAAATGTTATACTGCACAAGGAGTGGAAAAAAGAGGAACTAAATATGTACCAGAATATTTCAACCAAATACAATATGTTCATGGCTTGTTTTAAACTTCTCCTGGTTTCTTAATTCTTGTTATCAAGGCAGGGAAGACTGAACATTTTGATCTATGTACTTTAAGAATATTCTGTTCTTGCCTCCTAGGTTCTCAATCTCACCTCTTCATCTTGTCTGTGATCATCTCCACGGCAACCAATGGGACTTCAGAGACAGATATCAGACCCAGAAAAATGCATACATTAACCACAACAGCAATAAGATCCCTATAGCACTATGGGCTATGGTTGGAGCATTGAGGATCAAGTTCAACCAGTAAGTATTCCAATTCCGGCTAAGTATGCTATAGAGTAGCACTTCTCAAACTTTAGTAAACACTCAAATCACCTAAAGTTCAGTTCAGTTCAGTTCAGTTCAGTCACTCAGTCATGTCTGACTCTTTGCAACCCCATGAATCACAGCATGCCAGGCCTCCCTATCCATCACCAACTCCTGGAGTCTACCCAAACCCATGACCATTGAGTCAGTGATGCTATCCAGCCATCTCATCCTCTGTCATCCCCTTCTCCTCCTGCCCCCAATCCTTCCCAGCATTAGGGTCTTTTCCAATGAGTCAACTCTTTGCATGAGGTGGCCAAAGTATTGGAGTTTCAGCTTCAGTCCTGAACACCCAGGACTGATCTTTAGGATGGACTGGTTGGATCTCCTTGCAGTCCAAGGGACTCTCAAGAGTCTTCTCCAACACCACAGTTCAAAAGCATCAACTCTTTGGTGCTCAGCTTTCTTCCCCATCCAATTCTCATATCCATACATGACTACTGGAAAAACCATAGCCTTGACTAGACGGACCTTTGTTGGCAAAGTTTTCAGGAAGCATTTAACAGGTTTCCTGTGTGCTGTTTTTGATCTGTCATGAATCCTCTGTTGCTTATTAATTCTTGAATATTCAAGGATTAAGAGGAGCTGGCAAGCTGCTCCCAGGGACTGAAGAATGCATGCATTTCCTTCGTTAGCTTTTCCATATGCTGAAAAGTAACTATTTACGACACCCTTCCTTTTTTATATGGACCATACGGTAAAAGTGATTATTTACAACCCTCTCTCTTTGATATGCATTCTAGTCTTATCTTTCCTTGATAATTTGTAAGATTTTTGATCCTTATATTTGCTGAAAAAGCTACCTAGTAAGACAGTATGTATACCACACTATGTTGAATGAAACACCCTTGTTCCATCAGAGCTTGGGTCCCCGTGCGTGTCTTTCTTCATTTTCCTCTCTCTCTCTCTTTCTCTCTCCTTCAGGCTAATTCACTGGAGCGTGGAAACCCACTGACCTCACTTACTTGCCCAGGCTTTCAAGACCTCCTCGAAAAACCAACACAATAATGTAAAGAAAAATAAATAAATAAAAGAGAAAATAAATAAACAAATAAATAAATAAAAATAAAAGACCTCCTCGAGAGCTCACCTTAGGCCTACGTGAGTGGCGCAAACTCTTTGCCTAGGGTTTTATTGATTCTCTGCGTAAACCAGGGAATATCAGCCTCTGTCTTTCTTTTACTTTCTTATCGTCCACTCCTTACCACCAGGTTCTGGTCCATTACATGACCTCAACAAAAGTAACGGCTCTGCTTTTAAATATGCTATCTAGGTTGGTCATAACTTTTCTTCCAAGGAGTAAGTGTCTTTTAATTTCATGGCTGCAGTCACCATCTGCAGTGATTTTGGAGCCCCCCTCAAAAAAATCTGACACTGTTTCCACGGTTTCCTCATCTATTTTCCATGAAGTGATGGGACCAGATGCCACGGTATTAGTTTTCTGAATGTTGAGTTTTCAGCCAACTTTTTCACTCTCTTCTTTCACTTTTATCAAGAGGCTTTTTAGATACTCTTCATTTTCTGCCATGAGGGTGGTGTTGTCTGCATATCTGAGGTTACTGATATTTCTCCCGGAAATCTTGATTCCACCTTGTGCTTCTTCCAACCCGGCGTTTCTCATGATGTACTCTGCATATAAGTTAAATAAGCAGGGTGACAGGCACTCTGTCTATCGGATCTAGTCCCTTAAATCTATTTCTCACTTCCACTGTATAATTACAAGGGATTTGATTTAGGTCATACCTGAATGGTCTAGTGGTTTTCCCTACTTTCTTCAATTTCAGTCTGAATTTGGCAATAAGGAGTTCATGATCTGAGCCACAGTCAGCTCCCAGTCTTGTTTTTGCTAACTGTATAGAGCTTCTTCATCTTTGTCTGCAAAGAATGTAATCAATTTGATTTCAGTGTTGACCATCTGGTGATGTCCATGTGTAAAGTCTTCTCTTGTGTTGTTGGAAGAGGGTGTTTGCTATGTGTTCTCTTAGCAGAACTCTAATAACTTTTGCCCTGCTTCATTCTGTACTCCAAGGCCAAATTTGCCTGTTACTCCAGGTGTTTCCTGACTTCCTACTTTTGCATTCCAGTCCCCTATAATAAAAAGGACATCTTTTTTTGTGTGTGTTAGTTCTAATACGTCTTGTAGGTCTTCATAGAACTGTTCAGCTTCAGCTTCTTCAGCATTACTGGTTGGGGTATGGGCTTGGATTACCGTGATATTGAATGGTTTGCCTTGGAAATGAACAGAGGTTATTCTGTCATTTTTGAGATTGCATCCAAGTACTATATTTTGGATTCTTTTGTTGACCATGATGGCTACTCCATTTCTTCTAAGGGATTCCTGACCAGTAGTAGATATAATGGTCATCTGTGTTAAATTCACCCATTTCAGTCCATCTTAGTTCACTGATTCCTACAATGTTGACGTTCACTCTTGGCCATCTCCTGTTTGACCACTTGCAATTTACCTTGATTCGTGGACCTAACATTCCAGGTTCCTATGCAATATTGCTCTTTACAACATCGGACCTTGCTTCTATCATCAGTCACATCCACAACTGGGTATTGTTTTTGCTTTGGCTCCACCCCTTCATTCTTTCTGGAATTATTTCTCCACTGATCTCCAGTAGCATATTGGGCACCAACCAACCTGCGGAATTCCTCTTTCAGTGTCATATCTTTTTGCCTTTTCATACTGTTCATGGGGTTTTCAAGGTAAGAATACTAGTGGTTTACCATTCCCTTCTCCAGTGGATCACAGTCTGTCAGACCTCTCTACCATGATCCATCTCTTGGGTGGCCCCACATGACATGGCTTAGTTTCATTGAGTTAGACAAGGCTGCAGTCCATGTGATCAGATTGGCTAGTTTTCTGTGATTATGGTTTCAGTGTGTCTGCCCTCTGATGCCCTCTCACAACACCTACCATGTTACTTGGGTTTCTCTTACGTTGGATGTGGGGGTATCTCTTCATGGCTGCTCCAGCAAAGCACACCCTGTGCTCCCTACCTAAATCACCTAAACAATCTTATTAAATGGAATACTCATCCAATAGGTCAGGAATGGGGCCTTAGCGTCTATATTTCCAAAAACCTCTCTGATGATGTCAAAGCTATTGGTTTCCTAGGAGCCTTGGCATAGCAAGGTCCAAGAACCATTTTTATGCCCAAGTAGTGTAAGCACATTTGTAGTCCTGGAAAAGAGATGTTTTTGACAGCAGTCTTGATGAACATGCCACTTCTGATGTTAACTAGTTGTGTGACCTTGGGTTAACATTTTTACTCCTCTGGGACTCTGTTTTCTCCTCTGTGAAATTATGATTGTGGCATGGATGATTTCTAAGATCACTATGGACTGTAAAATTGTTTGATTCTCTTATAAAGAAAGAAACTCTAGAACCAAAGGCTTAGTCTGAGGGCAAAATGCCCCTATATTTCCAAGAATGGGAATGGGAAACACAATCTACTAAAACTTTTGTATTTATATTTTTAACTCCAAATCTTCTAACATAATTTATTTCTTCTGAATGTGCAAAATATTGGCATTCTCCATGAAAAACAGGCAACACTGAATAGTGGACAACAGTTTTAAGCATTTCTCAGCTCTCAGCATATCTTTATGACCTCACAGTGAACAGCCTTGGCTACTTGCTCATGACACTTTCCCTCTGATAATAGATCAAAACCAGTGTATCCCACTGGTATCCAGTCCTGGTACTCAATTCTGCCTAGTTCCACTTGATTCCAGAAGATACAATAGAGAATTAGGCAGAATCACCACCTACCAGAGTGCTCTGTTGAAGTAGTATGACAATTTTCTTCTTGAGCTCCAGCAGTCATTTGGTGGGCCCACAAAAAGGAAATGAAAACCCTGGTGAATACTAAGGTTGACAAAGAGGATTACTTCTCTCACAGGATGCCACTACTTTTCAGCTCCTTCCACAGAATCTGAGATATGATGAATCCAATCAAAGTGATCATTTCTAAGAAGAACTAGCAGACTACATTCAGGATGAAGTCAATAGCCCAGATCCGATGGACCATCTCCCAGATCTTATCATAATGCAATGTATTCAGCTGGACAAGAAATATAGTGACCAGCCAAAGCTCTTACAGTCAGAGGTCCAGATCCCAGTGTTGGCTCCCTGGATCCACAATCAGCCTTCTCTAACTCCACAGGTCCAGCACCCAGAGAAGTCCCTATACAGTGGGAGGAAGTCAGCCATTTCACATTCCAACCGAATGAGACTGCCGGCAAAAAATTCAGGCATGCCTTGACTGCAGCCATGCTAGTCAGTTCAGAATACACTGCGTTTTGTAATGTTCTCAAGCCCCATCAAGGATAAATAACCCATCTCATCAGTAAGAAGAGCTCAGACAAGTCACATTGTAAACATACCCCTCTAACCTCCAGCCTTACTGATTTATATCCTGCATTAACATTTAAAATACAGATGGGTACTGTGATACCACTTTACAGATAGTCATAAAGTCATGCTTCTGAGAATTTAAACAAACAGATCTTATGCATTAGGTGACAAAACACCAAACCTGATCCAGCAATGATGAAAACAACTTCCAGGCACTTTCTGCAGGTGGGACTAATTTTCCAAGGGTACTGAAAGGCCACAGGCAAAACTCTGCCCAGTCTGACCCAATGGAAACCACCTTGGCAATGAGATACAAAGCTTAATCTGCATGAATGGGTAATAGATTTCTGGGTTGAGCTTGTTGGATCAAGTCTTTGTGCCTACAGTTGGGCCCAAGTCTTTCTCCCTCACTCTCACTTGTCTGTATGCTATTTCCCTGTGGGTTTAGGACTCTTGGCTGAAGTCCTTGTTTCATTTCCATATCCTACCAACATTTTCCTACTAGAAGCTGAATCCTGTTCCACCTGTTGACTAGAGTCCAGCTTGAAATAAACCAATGTTCATGTAAACACAGCTCTGCCACCATTTCCTATGGTCATTTATTTACTTACTATTTAAAGGCTTCTTCCTGCCCAATCAACTGGATCTTTTGGCTATTGACAAACTAGATGGTATGGACTTACAAGTTCTCTGCTTGGAACTTTGGGTCCACTGCTTTGAGAATTAGACTTTCAGGCAGGTACATGTTTTTAGCCAAGCCATTGCATGCTCTCTTTGGCTCCAAACCTACTTGAAGTTCGAGCCTGTCTTATGGACAAATCAAAATGCTCTAGGATAATGATCTCAGATAACTACTTAGTGAGAGATGGGGAAAGTGTTACATTATAATGACTATGTAGAGGCATGTCCTTGCTGCTTTATAAAGGGGACCTGGCTGACTAAAGCTCCACTGAAGACTGAGGATCGGGCTCTTCAACAGTTTCTGATTCTAGAAGCCTCATCTTGGTCACCATCTAGGATCTCTGCCCACTGATGCTAAGCTCTACTGTTACAGATCACCTCTGGTGACCTTTATCAAGTTGAGGATCTTAAAGAACAATTAATGGCAGACAATTTTCTAAACAATCTCATTTTTAAAATCCTGGTGCATCAACACCATCTGTAGGTAAAGCCCATGAAATGGGGGTATGCTTGCCTGTGCTATGCTTTTGGTATTCCTCCACTCTATATATGGATTCTTAATGCTTCTGAACAAAATAGGGCTATAATGAAAAGGTAAAATACCATAAAATATTAAGGCTATGCAGTGATAACTGGTGTTTTCTGGTAATTATCTGCTCTTTGTTCCCTGCTTCTTGGTGCTACAGTACATTCCCATAATGGATTCCCTGATGTAAAATCAGTGAATGAGTATTTCCAAGCAGCCAGCAAGGCCACTTAGAATGTGAAGCACCACTGTAGTCTGTCCTAGAGAATTATGCTTTGACAATATCTAAGCCTAGCTAAGTCCTTATTAGTCTTAGCCTATACACTAACAAACAGATCTTTTCACCCATCAGTGCCTCACTAACCACTGTGCCAATTCTGATTTGTATTTGCAAGTAGTCTCCTTTATCAGTAGCTTGTTATATATCCACCTACTCCATATGCTCTCACAACAAGGGTACCTGAATGCACATACTTCCACTGTGCTGAGAAATTCCCACAAGCATACTAGGATTGTATGAGAACCTTTAACAGGTAGCTCTACTTGAAATTTAAGTGACTCTGGCATTACCTGCAGGTATCCTGATCTATCACCAACAATTCTGTCATAAAGGACTAACCCAGAGGCCTCCAGTCACTTTCCTTACTGACTCCAGTGTGGTCCTAGTATGTTGATAGGAGCATTCGATTGACTTAACCACCAAGCTTTCTTCAGCTGAGGGCTTCCGTTTATCATGGGCTTCCAAGATGGTTCAGTGGTAAAGAATCTGCCTGCCAGGTAGGAATCATGGGTTCAATCCCTTCTTCAGGAAGATCCCCTGTAGAATGAAATGGCAACCCACTCTAGTACTCTTGCCTGGGTAATCCCATGGACTACGAACGTGGTGGGTAAAAGTCCATGGGGTCTCAAAGAATCAGAAAAAGCTTAGCAACTAAACAATGACAACAATTTATCATTGTGTACTCTTTATACACATGTACTTGTTAGATATAAAAATGTTATTTTATTTTATGCAGACCCCCAGGTGGTACACAATGTAAAGGACATGCCTGCCAATGCAGGAGATTTAAGAGGTGTGGGTTCAATCCCTGGGTCGGGAAGATCTCTTGGAATAGGAAAAGGCAACCCACTCCAGTAATCTTGCCTGGAAGATTCCATGGACAGGGGAGACTGGGAGGCTACAGTCCATGGGTCACAAAGAGTCAGAGATGAGTGAGGCAACTTGGCACATACACATTTTATTTAGTGCAGAAGGTTTTTCCTCTGCAGCAACATTACCTTCTTAAACCTGGGTTATGAACTTCAGTTCACCTCCTACTTCAAGAAGCTGCTTCTTGAGAAATTCCCAATCAAGGACCTTTGTACTCTATGTGACGCTATCCAACAGTCAGACTGAGCGCATGAATGGGACCATGCTTAACAGCCTACTAACTAGCAACCACTTGTTTACCACTTCAACATGTTGTTATAGTGACACCATCCTCTTTAATTAGAATGAGTTAATTATTTAGCATAAAGACAGTTACATGGATGAATCTTATGCTGCTGCTGCTGCTGCTAAGTCGCTTCAGTCATGTCCAACTCTGTGCAACCCCATAGACGGCAGCCCACCAGGCCCCGTTATCCCTGGATTCTCCAGACAAGAACACTGGAGTGGGTTGCCATTTCCTTCTCCAATGCATGAAAGTGAAAAGTGAAAGTGAAGTCACTCAGTTGTGTCCAACTCTTAGCGACCCCATGGACTGAAGCCTGCCAGCTCCTCCGTCCACGGAATTTTCCAGGCAAAAGAGTACTGGATGGGGTGCCATTGCTTTCTCCAGGATGAGTCTTATACCTAAGTGAATTTGCCCGAGAGTGAAACTGGTTAAAATCTACAGAGAACAAATGACGTGTACCCTACTCAAAGATGCTGTTTGCAGTTGCAAAGGCTGAGGAACCCCCAGGTCCAATCAAGGTTCTAGTTTTAGTGGGGAAGATCTGCTACATGATTTATACTAGCCAGAAGGAAAGAATTGAATCATTTTACAAGTCTGAAAAAGGAATTGTTAACACGAGAATGGTTTGCATGGGATCTGGAAGTGGGAGGGAGCAATTAAGGAGCCAAAGGCCATTAGTAATTTCTCCAGAGTCAGAGAGGGGATGTTGACAAGTCAATATAGCAGTTTAATCTAGAGTGGGATAGAGGCAAAAGGTCATCCCAATTTGTGCCATTAGCCATTAAGATCATCACCTAACTCACCTTGCTCTGACTCCATGCTCTACGATATGACCTGATTTTAATTATTTTCCCATATAAATTTTGTTATGGGGAGAAAAGTTACTAACCAGTTGACAGGAAGTGTTCTATTCTGCTTTGCAGTTAATTCTCATTATAAGTGAATGAAATGGTGTTTGGCTTACATCAAATTCTGTGATTTTAATAGCATTAATCCTCCCTAATCACCTCTGAGCACACTGGAATAAAATAAGATTCTCACCATGCAAAGTCAGCATTCCCAGTGTGAACTATAGTGAATCAACTGAAGACTGTCCTCCCTGGGAGCCTTGCCTCAACAGTTTCCTGCTTCTCTCTCATTTGTCTACAACTAAAATAACATTTCTAATAATGTATCGTTTTCACTTCCTGCACTTACTTCCGCTCATACCCAGCACCATGGTATCTGGCATTAAGTAATTTTTTCTTATACCATATAGTTCAGTCTAACAATCAGAATATACTGTCCTGGATGAAGACACAACAGATAACTGTAGACATGAGCCCCTGGTACACACCTTTAGAGAGACAAGAGTGTATGATTGACCTAATTCTCACTACCTCCATTCTGTCCATTTGGCAACACATGAGACCTATGTCACTGCCTTCACCTCTATCCATGATGGTTAAAACAAATATCAACATTTGCTTGCAACACTGGAACATCTTCACCCAGTATCATGTTGCCTATGACCATAATAGTCATTGCTGAAACAAAATAGAGATTTTTTTTATTTTTTTTTTTTTTACTTGTTTTTGCCATACAATGTCATGATATCACCATGGGTTTACATATGCTTTCCCTCCGGGAACCCCCCCCCCCCCCCCCCCCCCCCCCGGGAAATCTCGCTGCACCAGTCCTGAGCACCAATCCTGGGCTGGCGATTGATTAGACACATGACAATTAACATGCTTCAATGCCCTTCTCCCATATCATCCCACCCTTACCCTCATCCACAAAGTCCACGAGTCTATTCTATACATCTGCGTTCCTTTTGTTGTCTCCCATGTTGGGTTCTCGTTACTGTCTTTCTAAATTCCATATATATGTGTTAATATACTGTATTGTTGTTTTTGCTTCTGGCTTACTTCACTCTGGATAATGGGCTCGAATGTGGAGAAAAGGGAACCCTCTTACACTGTTGGTGGGATTGCAAACTAGTACAGCCACTATGGAAAACAGTGTGGAGGTTCCTTAAAAAGCTGCAAATAGACCTGCCATATGACCCGGCAATCCCACTGCTGGGCATATACACCGAGGAAACCAGAATTGAAAGAGCCACGTGTACCCCAATGTTCATCGCTGCATTGTTTACAATAGCCAAGACATGGAAGCAACCTAGATGCCCATCAACTGACGAATGGATAAGAAAGCTGTGGTACATATACACAATGGAATATTACTCAGCATAAAAAAAACAAAATAGAGATTTTAAGACATACCAGCATCTTAGCAAAATCTAACACCTCATGCCCTTGGGAGAGCTCTGGAAGCTTGTGATACATCTGTAAAGCCTTCTACATTGATGGTCATGCTTTCTTACCTCACTATGAATCTTCAGGTCTCACTTGGCCAGGAAAATGGAGAAACATTCAACAGACTATAGTGTCACGAATCTTCAGTGTCACCTTTGTGCAAGAGTCACTGCCCACACTTTACAAACCAAAGTCCAGGAAGGGAGTTACACCATTTAGTAGAATCAGTAGAATTATCTTGGTATCTGGACCACATTTTCCAGTCACTGATTGCCTCTATAACTTTGAGTACTCATGCACTAAATTATTGGTATTATTTCCTGGCACAGGCATTGATTCTGCAGGTAGTTTGTACCTGCTTCTTGCTCACTGATTCCTAGTACATACCTTTCATGGCGTTGACTCTCTTCTATTTCCATCTCAGTGATAAGACAACTGTGACTGTATTCCAACCACCATATTTTCTTTCACTTGGAAAACACTATAGAATTTCAGTTTTCCATGTGAATAGAAGACTCATCCCTTTGAGAATAAAATCTGCCTTTGTGTGCATCTAGAGAAAGGGAATTAATAACTGGTTTATGTCAGATACTTGTTCAGTGCTTTGTTAATGATAGTCATTTTTTTTTACATTCCTAAAAAATAGAATATTCATTTCTGGTATTTAACGCTTCCAACATTATGGGGCAGGTGTTATTGTTCAAAGATGATGACATGAAAGTTCCAAGCAGTTAATTCACACATAGCTAGTAAGTGGCAGAGATAGGATTTGAACCAGTATTTGCAATGGCAGAGCTGATCTCTAATAGAGGAGGGAAATTGTCCTATGTCACACCCTTCATGACCAGCCTAACTGACCCAATTACACCTCCCAGAGCCACTCAGTAGAGAAAAGCCATTCTAGTAACTGGTATTCACATAGTGACTGTTTAAAATGCATCTTCTGGACAACAGTCTATAAAAAAAAAAAAAACATGTAACAAATCAATGCCTTCCAGAACTTTGAGATTTCACTTGTGTTTCTAATAGCTGCAGAAACTTCCTTGTGAAATCTGAATATACACTTTTTGTTTTATTTGATGGGATAGGCCCTGGCTTCATGAGTCAGGATTCTAACAAAAGTTTCTGGCTATCACAACTGAGTCACCTCAGTATTCTTATAGATTTTTTCCTTCAAAGCTATAGAGTCTTTTGAGTACTAGTTTAATTATGTTTATAGTGTTTTTACAATGCCAAGAGACAACAAGGACTTTGAAGTTTTCTGATAGTTGTTATCTGCCATTGTCATAGGAAAATCAAAATTAAAACAACAATTTGATTACATCTGACAATAGTTAGTTGGACATTTAAATTTGAGTTCTGCCCCCACTATATCAACCTTAGGGAATTTAAAGTTAAACAAACTCTCACTAGGGATCACTTTTGGGAAGATAGCCGTGTTCTCTTTTACATTAACCATGAGGTTAGCAAGAACTGCAGTCTGTCACCATTTCCTCATCCAGTGAATCTTTCCAACCTAGGGAGTGAACCCATATCTCCTACGTCTCCTGCAATGCAGGTGGATTCTATACCTTGAGCCATCTGTAGATGATCTAGAGTAAGAAATGACACCACACTCTGGTATTTTTGCCTGGAAAATTCTATGGACATAGGAGCCTGCAGGCACAGTCCATGGGTTTGCAAAGATTTGGATACTACTGAACACACACACAGCAACAAGAACTATCAAACATCATTGTTCCTGAGTAATTCATGACAAGTCTAATATTTATGTATCCTTTATTACATATGATTTCAGTCTGTGTCTCTAATACTTCATGAGGGCAATGGATACATTTGCTTACTACCGGCCATTTATTTCAGAATTCCCCTTACTTCCATTAGCTTCATCAAGATATAATTTAAAGGTGTACCTCTCCCCATTCAATTATTCCAGGATATGGAAGAGTCTGTGTTGATACTGATCACTTCACAGATGATTTTAGAGGTTTCAAATAATAACAATAGTCACTGGGTGCTTACTATGTGCTGAGCAAAAGATTTGGGGGCATAATCCTTACAGTAGCACTATCAGTATTGCATTTTAGCAGGTGAAAACAAGTAAACACATAAGGTTTAACTCATTTGTCTAAGATTGAAGCTAATAAGTCATGGAGCCAGGATTCATCTCCAGATTTTTCTAGCAGAAAAGGACATCTACTTGACCATTATACTACCTGTTCCTCGAACATTGACATCCCAGTCTTAGTCTTTTATGCAGGCCAGTAATATCTTCAGCACACCCTTTCCAAATCTTTTCTATTCCCACTCTGTCTTCAGTGGAAAATAATTATGCCACAGTTACCCAGAATTCCTTGAGTAGACACAAAAAAATCTACTCAAGCTTTGAGTAGACACAAAAAAATCTACAAAAAAGAATAGCATTTTCTTTTCTGTTACTAAAGCATTTAAAAATAACATCCAGTAACTTTTTGACCTTTTGGAGTTTCATAAGTACCATGACTAAAGAGTCATTCTAGTCCTTTCCCTGAAGGCTTCTATTCTCTTTCCTGAGATGTAACTGAAGACACAAATCCAAGTACCTTAAAATGTAGTTGGAATGTTTAATAAATAGGTATCCTTAACACTGGGCTTCCCAGAGGGCACTATATGTAAAGAGCACACACAACACTGAAGCTCATCTTTCTTCCCTCTCACAAGTTTTTCTTATTGTTTTTTAATCCAATGACTTTAGTTATGATACTACTAAGTGAGTAAATGTTAGTCACTTAGTTGTGCCTGACTCTTTGCAACCCCATGGACTGCAGCCCACCAGGCTCCTCTGTCCATGAGATTTTCCAGGCAAGAGTACTGGAGTGGGTTGGCATTTCCTTCTCCAGAGAATCTTCCCAACCTGGGGATCGAACCCAGGTCTTCTGCACTGCAGGCAGATTCTTTACCAACTGAGCTACAAGAGAACCACATATCAATACCAACCACTTACTACATGCCAGGCATTATGCTTTAGATGCATTTTCTCTTTTAATTCTTACACCAACACTCATAGACATCTGTTATCATTATCCCTACTAGGCAGATGAGGAAATTGAGGCTTAGAATAGTAAAGGAAATTATGCATAGAACTAGTTAAGTAAAAGGCAAGACTCAAATCTAAATAATTCTAATAGCAAAGTCAAGACTCCTACACAGTACATTACTATTGATCTATAGCCAGAGTCAACCAATTGCCACCTATGGGCCAAATCCAACCTACTGCCTGTTTTTAAAAATAAAATTTTATTGGAACTCAGTCATACCCATTCATTTACATGTTGTCTTTGGGTGCTTTCATGCTGGGACATGCAGCACACAAAGTAAAAAACATTATCTATCTGCTCCTTTACAGAAAAAGCTTTGACCCCTGATTTAAACAAATTAAAATATTTTTATATTTTAATATAAATATAAAAGTCAAACATGCTTATGGAGGCATCTCATCATTTATATTTCTCATTTCAAATTGCCCATTTATCTCTATTCTTTTGTTTCTTATGTCTAAATTAGCCTCATCTATCTGATAAAACAATGGTATTTTTGTAGAGGTTTAACATAGGATGTTTTCAGTATTCTAACTAAATTTCATCAGTGGTCCATTATTAAATGCCTACTTTCTGCATTAGACAACTCTAATAGATTGTTCAGGTGTGGTTGAAGGGCACATTTACTGTTTGCCCCCTCATCCCACTAAGCACGGTTGAAAGCAGTGGCAGAGAATGAAATGGTGAGATAGAATCAACGAAACAATAGACATGAATCTGAGCAAACTCAGGGAGATAGTGAAGGACACAGGAGTCTGGCATGTTGCAGTCCACAGGACTGCAAAGAGTCAGACATGACTTAGCAACTGAACAGCAACAGCAAGCATTGTTCTTTTGGCTGCTGCTGCTGCTCAGTCGCTTCAGTCGTGTCTGACTCTGTGCAACCCCCTAGATGGCAGCCCACTAGGCTCCCCCATCCCTGGGATTCTCCAGACCTTGCTTTTGGCAATGGTCCCTAATTTTCACATAGAGATCCAAATTCTTTCCCACTGCAGTCTACCTTCCTGGGTGGCAGTCCACCTCCAAGCCTGAGACCTAGGCCTAAACCAAGAATCCAGTGGCATCCATGTGGCCACTGTGACTATTTCAGGTGGGGGTTTGTGTCTTAAATGTATCCAAAAAGAGTGAATGTTATGGCCTTTGCTGGAAATGTTAGAAAAATACTCTTATTTTTTCCCCCACTGGAATCAGATGTAGAAGGATACAGGCTTGATGATTGCTGAGAGCCCTTTTGACAAAGAGAAGAGAGCCCACAAAGAGTGGAGGCTTCCTGGAGAAGTGGAATTTAGGGGCAGAAAGGAAGAAATAAAGTCCTGATATTATTATTAAATATAAATTATTCATTGAAATATAGTTGATTTACAATATTACTTTTAGTGATGACATAGTGATTCAATATTATATAGATTATACTTCACTTAAAGTTATTACAAAATAAGTTATTGAGTTGGCCAAAAGGTTCATTTGGGTTTTGATGTTACAGGAAAACCCAAACGGACTTTTGGGCCAATCCAATACATTTACCTGAGCAGTACATGATATCCTTGTAGTTTATTTACCTTATACATAGTAGTTGGCACCTCTTAATCCTATACTCCTGTCTTACTCTTCCAACTTTTCCTCTCCTCACTGGTAGCCACTAGTTTGTTCTCTATAGATACGAGACTGTTTCTGTTTTGTTATATTCATTTATTTAATTTTTAGATTCCACATATAACTGATAACATATATTCTTTGTCTTCCTCTGACTTCTTTCACTCAGCATAATACCATCCAGTTCTGTCTATGTTGTTACAAATGGCAAAATATTTCATTTATGGCTGACTAATATTCCATTATAGATTATACCACATCTTTATCCATTCATTTGTTGATGGACACTTGGGTTGTTTCTATACTTAGCTATTGTAAATAGTGCTGCTATGAACACTGAGGTGCATGCATGTCATGATAGCTTTTGAATCACTAAATCCACTTATGGTTGAAGGTGTTTATCCTTGAAACTAATAAAATCGTTTTACAGAAGCACAAAGATTTCTGACACAGTGATTTTCCCTACTACAACTACACTACTTTTAGCTCAATCTCTTACATCAGTTTGAGGAGTCAATGCCTAGTAACAGAAAAAAAAAAACGTTTTTATGTTGCAGTGGTGGTATTGGGCAAAGAACAGACTTATGTACACTGATTCAAGTTTAACATAATACTTTCAGCTAGCAGAAGCTTTGTAGAGTCTTCTGGATTCATGAATTTTGTTTGGCCTACTGGGCAGATACAGACTAAACCTGTGTAAACTCATCGCTTTCCAAAAGGAATACAAACTTCTCCCCAAAGTTCAGCCATTATTTAAATGAGAGATGGTTGCCTAACATTTGGGGGAGAGGTTATGGCCTAGGACTTTTTTTCCCATCATTAACACCTGCATGTTTGCCAAGTACAAAGCAAGACAGGAAGGTATAGTGGGTTAAGAATGAGGAACTCTGCCTGGGTTCAAATGCTGGACTCTACCTCTCACTAACTAGATGAACTTTCTCAGTTTCCTTAAACTCTCAGTGCCTCAATTTCCTGCTTTCTATAGGATTATGAGAATTTCCCTGGTGATTCAGACAGTAAAGAATCTGTCTGCAATGCAGGAGACTCAGGTTCGATCCCTGGATCAGGAAGATCTCCAGGAGAAAAGAGTGGCAATCCACTCTAGTATTCTTGCCTGGAAAATTCCATAGACAGAGGAGGCTGGTGGGCTATAGTCAATGGGATCCCAGAGTTGGGCAAAACTGAGCAACTAATACACACATAGGATTATGAAGTCTAAATTAATATTTATAAAAGACATAAAATAGTACCTGGTATACAATAACCACAACAGAAGTATTTGTTAAAACAATGAATAAATAGAATACAAGTACTACAAACATTTCAGATATCTGCAGAGAATCTGTCAAAAAATACATGGTCCCAAACCTATAAGATACATGATGGAAACACAACACAGATATCTCTGGATTAGAAAGACTTTACATCTGATACAAAGGAGAGGTTATTCTATCCTATCCAACTCACAATCTCACATCATTAATTCATTTTTTAATCTGTTGGGACAATTGCAGATGTAGTCTTGGTTGAAAGGTCTATATGGACAGAAGTCAATAGTGAACTCAACATATAGTCTTTCCCTTTCCCAACTAGGGCCACATGTATGCATCTCTCCCTTTACTTAATCCCCAAAATGACACAAGTCAATTTCAGAGCTGTATTAGGTTTCATTTTAGTAACCTAGGAAAGACTAGGTCAAGATTCTCAAATTTCTTCTGCTGTCTCCCACATTTCTTAAACTCCCTCTGGGCGCTCAGTCGTGTCTGACTCTTTACAAACCCATGGACTGAGGCCCACCAGGTTCCCCTGTCCATGGGATTCTCCAGGCAAGAATACTTGAGAGGGTTGCCATTTACTCATCCAGGGGATCATCCAGACCAAGGGATCCAGCCCAGGTCTCCTGTGTCTCTTGAACTGCAAGGGAATTTTTAACCCCTTTGTCATGGGGGAAGCACCTGTGTAGTCAGAGGAGATTATATTGAGGAGGCTGAATGTAAGCTGAACACGGCAAGACAGCTTCTAGGTGAGGGGACAGAGACACAAAGCAGCAGTGGGCCTGACTCTACTTTGTAATACCACTCTGAGGATTATAAGGTCTAGGAGAGAGGTAACAAATACATGGTCAGCATGGTGCAGTTATTCCTCCAGTGCCCATTGTAGACATTGACAGTCCTTCACAACTTTCTACCAGAGGCCAGTCAGAGGCCCAGAATTCTCTTACACACAGCTCCAGGCAGCCAGTACCAATCAGAGTATGTAGCTGGCATAAATCAGGTACTCAAGAAATCATAAATGTTATTACCTGCAAAGACCCGCAAAACGTTGGGTACAACTGAAGGAACACAGAAACTGTCCTTATTATTCTTACCAAATACAAGTGAAAGTTCCTGCATTTACAGTGTGTCAGAGGCTGGCCATGTTTTCAGCCCTTGAAGGTCTGACATGAGACTAAGACCTAATCCTGCCACGAAGGTTATCTGCCATATGTTGTAACATCTCTTAAGAGCTGCAAGTTAGCAGCACACTTGATCTTTAGAAGGGGGAAAACCTCCAGAACCTGGCTGCTCTCCCTAGTGTTTTCATTTACCTTCCATAGAAATGTTGGAATCCCTCAGGGCCTGAATCAAATTGGCAAGTACAATCAAGAAGCAATAGAGTCTGTCTTTGGGGTTTCTTCTTGACTCCATGTAATGTTCTATGTTCAACCCTAGTGATATGATGTCTGCCTAATGGCAGATCACTTTGCCGTCCATCCAGCATCCAGATCCATGCCTTCCTAGAAAACTTTCCAATGTTTCTAGGCCCTCTTCTTTGTTCGATTGAGAGAGAACAGTGTACAAATGGGTCATGTATTGAGGGCCCCATGTTATTGGCCATGTATTCCAGGGACAATGTTATTCTGGATGGGCACTGAGCAGAATCATTCAGACATGTGATGTGGCTGCCAGCAGAGAGTAGGCAACGGAGACAAGGCAGGTGATAGAGGAGACTGGGAAACATGACATTAAGAGGAGTGTTAAATAGGCCCATTGAACATGAAGGCTGCTGAGGCTCCTTAATACTGCTGTGCACATTAGGATGGGAAACTGAAAGGGAATATTGGAGAGAGTGTTCATGACTTGTTGAATTTTCTAAGCAGCTAGGCCATGGGTCCAACCGATCCAGATGAAGGTAAAAACTTAAAGGAAGTTGGGAGTTCTGAACTGAGTCATAGCATGGGCAAATTGATCCCAGTTGGACTGTCTTATACCTGATATGAGGATGTCAGGATGTTTTTTTCTATCTCATTCACTTACAGAGCAGAGTAAAATAGTACATAACTCCAAGTAGGAACTACAGAGTCCTGAGAGCAGGATTAACTCAACTCTTATCCTCTCTTTTGCCTCTGATTCACCTATATGTCCCAAGCCTGAGCCAGGTCTGTAGAGATAACTGTAGCTCTAAACTAGCTCACTCACACTAGCTCAGTTTAGAGGTGACCATGCAGCCTCAAGCAGAGTCCAGGAAGAAGTAATCCACATCTCACACCTGTCAGGGGACACTTTGGGAGTCAAATACATTCTAAGGTCAAAAATCAAGAGAGCGCTGAAGCAGAAATGGCCTTTTAACACTACTCAGCCTAGAACTTTTTGGAAAGTACTGATGGGAAAACTTCCACATCAACATTATCTATGGAATTTGATTGGAATGCAAATTATCTGGTCTCATCCTAGACCCACTGAATCACACTGCCTAGAGTTGAGCCTGAAAAATCTGAATGTTAAAATTCCTGTGGATTCTGATGTATCCTGAAATTTGAAAAACTCTGATAAATATAGGAGTTTTCTGTGGGCACTTCAGTTCAGTTCAGTTCAAACATTCAGGAGCACAGCACGCCAGGCTTCCCTGTCCATCACTGACTCCTGGAGCTTGCTCAAACTCACGTCATTGAGTTGGTGATACTATCCAACCATCTCATCCTCTATCATCCCCTTCTCCTTCCTTCAATCTTTCCCAGCATCAGGGTCTTTTCCAATGAGTCGGTTTTTCGCATCAGGTTGCCAAAGTATTGGAGGCTTGCTTAATACTTAATAATCAGTCCTTCCAATGAGTATTCAGAAATGATTTCCTTAATGATTGACTGGTTTGATTTACTTGAAGTCCAAGAGAATTTCAAGAGTCTTCCCCAACACTGCCGTTCAAAAGCATCAGTTCTTCAGTGCTCAGATTTCTTTGTGGCATAACTCTCATCCATACGTTACTACTGGAAAAATCATAGTATTGGGTATACAGACCTTTGTTGGCAAAATAATGTCTCTGTTTTTTAATATGATGTCTAGGTTTATTATAGCTATTTTTCCCAAGGATCAAGCATCTTTTCATTTCATGGCTGAAGTCACCATCTGCAGTGATTTTAGAGCCCAAGAAAATAAAGTGTCACTGTTTCCATTGTTTCCCCATCTATTTGCCATGAAGTCGTGGGACCAGATGCCATTATCTTAGTTTTTTGAATGTTGAGTTTTAAGCCAGCTTCTTCATTCTCCTCTTTCACTTTTATCAAGAGGCTCTTTAGTTCCTCTTCACTTTCTGCCATAAGGATGGTGTCGTCTGCATATCTGAGGTTATTGATGTTTCGCCCAGCAATCTTGATTCCAGCTTGTGCTTCATCCAGCCCAGCATTTCACATGATGTACTCTGCGTATAAGTTAAATAAGCAGGGTGACAATATACAGCCTTATGTACTTCCTTCCCATTTGGGAACCAATTGGTTGTTCCATGTCTAGTTCTCACTGTTACTTAATGACCTATGTACAGATTTCTCAGGAGGCAGGTAAGGTGGTCTGGTATTGTCATCTCTTGAAGAATTTTCCAGTTTGTTGTGATCCACACAGTCAAAGGCTTTGGTATAGTCAATAAAGCAGAAATAGATGTTTTTCTGGAATCCTCTTGCTTTCTCTATGATACAACGGATGTTGGCTATTTGATCTTTGGTTCCTCTGCCTTTTCTAAACCCAGCTTCAACATCTGGAAGTTCTCAGTTCACGTACTGTTGAAGCCTTGCTTAGAGAATTTTGAGCATTACTTTAATAGCATGTGAGATGAGTGCCACTGTGTGGTGGTTTGAGCAATCTTTGGCATTGTGTTTCTTTGGGATTTTAATGAAAACTGACCTTTTCCAGTCTTGTGGCCACTGCTGAGTTTTCCAAATTTGCTGGCAGATTGAGAGCAGCACTTTAACAGCATCATCTTTTAGGACCTGAAATAGCTCAGCTGGAATTCCATCACCTCCAGTAGCTTTGTTCATAGTGATGCTTCCTAAGGCCTATTTGACCTCATGTTTCAGGATGTCTGGCTCTAGGTGAGTGATCACACCCAGTGGTTATCTGGGTCATTAAGATCTTTTTTGTATAGTTCTTCTGTGTATTCTTGCCACCTCTTCCCAATATCTTCTGCTTCTGTTAGGTCCATACTGTCTGTCCTTTATTGTGCACATCTTTGCATGAAATGCTCCCTTGGTATCTCTATTTTCTTGAAGAGATCTCTAGTCTCTCCTATTCTATTGTTTTCCTCTATTTCTTTGCATTGATCACTGAGGAAGGCTTTCTTAGCTCTCCTCCCTATTCTTTGGAACTCTGCATTAAGATGGGTATATCTGGCAAGGGTGGGATGATATGGGAGAATGGCATTGAAATGTTAATTATCATATGTGTAATCAATCGCCAGCCCAGGATTGATGCTCGGGGCTGGTGCATCGAGATTTCCTGGGGGGAGGGAGGAGGGAGGGAGGAGGGAGGGGGGTTCTGGAGGGGGAGCATATGTAAACCCATGGCGATATCATGTCATTGTATGGCAAAACTAATAAAAAAAAAAGATGGGTATATCTTTCCTTTCTCATTTGCCTTTAGCATCTATACTTTCCTCAGCTATTTGTAAGGCCTCCTCAGACAACCATTTTGCCTTTTTGCATTACTTTTTCTTGGGGATGATCTTGATCACTACCTCTTGTGCAGTGTAATGAAAGTCCGTCCATAGTTCTTTAGGCACTCTGTCTATCAGATCTATTCCCTTGAATCTATGTATCAATTACAGTGTATAATCATAAGGAATTTTATTTAGGTCATATTTGGATAGTGTAGTGGTTTTCCCTACTTTCTTCAATTTAAATCTTAGTTTTGCAATAAGCAGTCACCCAGTATCTCCAAGGTAAATTCTGAAGACCTCTTAGCACAGAATTATTTGGTGTGTATACAAACATAAAAATTCAGATTCCCAGGTCTCCTGCTAACCCTTCTGAATCATGATATCTTATCTTGATAAACTTGGAGAAACCCAATCCTTTCATTATACAGATTTAGAAACTGATCCAGAGAGGAAGTGACTTGCCCAAGTTTGTAAGTGTAGATGGTGGCAGAGCTGGGGTCGCAGCCAAGTCTTCAGAAAAGTCCAAACAGTATTACCTGTGGTCACCTAATGAGGGTTATTTGTGTATCAATTTAGCTCCTATGGGCTTCCCTGGTGGCCCAGATGGTAAAGAATCTGCCTGCTATGCAGGAGACACAGGTGCATTCCCTGGGTCAGGAAGATCCCCTGGAGATGTGAATGGCTACCCACTCCAGTATTCTTGTCTGGATATTTCCATGGAGATAGGAGCATGGCAGATAATAGTCCATGGGGCACAAAGCATCAGACACAACTGTGCAACCAACACACACACACACACACACACACACACACACACACACACACACACACACACA
>ML661247.1:993882-1010496 GCA_007570785.1 Antilocapra americana
ACACACACACACACACACACACACACACACACACACACACACACACATTTAGCTCCTATAGTAACAGCACTTAGAAAATCTGGTGACCATGAGTAAGAATTCAAGTACTCTGGGAGGTACATAACCCTAGTTCAAAGCATCTCCTCCAATGCGCTATGGAGAACAGCTTGAAAATAAAGCAGGATAAGGTATCAAAACTCTTATAAGCAGCAGGGTACGACAGGCTCTTCACCAAATGGAGTCTCGTGGAACCACAAAGTGGAGTAATTTTATAACTGGGGAAACACTTTTAACTATGGCTTTGAGTCGAACTGACACAAATATCAAAATGACCTACAATAGTTTACTAAACATTTTTGTGCTGTTTTCTTAGTTGAAACTCATACTGATTAAGGAAAAGTTTAAGCATATGTAGTTTTCTATTAGACCTAGTCCAGACTCACATGTTGGATCTCTCAAGCTTGTGAATTTGTGTTTCAAGCTCTGTTTTTACTTCATCTCCAAAAGACTGTGGTCTGGAACTCCAGACTGTCAGCTTGGCCCAAAAGAATCTGCTGGGACAATCCAATAGAAGACCACTGACTTCTAAAAGGAGAGCAATTTCTAAAAGGGTAATGCAAGGTAGATTTTCTTTGAGGGATTTAGCAATTGCCATTGACATCAGTGCCACTGTGTGATTTGCATTTGGGCTAAGGCTTATAATTTTAACAAGTGTTTCACCAGTGCTACATTAATTAGAAAAAAATTAAATAATCTGCCACTTCAAATACATAATTCTGTAAAGAAGCAGGAGACCTTAACAGATATTCTGAAACTTCTGAGAGTGGATGGAAATGACAGAAAGCAGGGACAGAAAAGGAAAAGTTATAATTGCACATCTCCCCCAAAAGCATTCGGTAGAGGTAAACAAATCCTTATCTTCAATTCTGAAATCAAAGCACTTTATACATAGAAGCTATTTTTTTTTTACTAATTTGGTGCCAAAACTCATTTAGCATGAAATCCTGATCTAAACTGACATGAACTTAGTATTTGAATATTCACACATTTTTTTCCTGCAGAAATGTTAATGGCTAAATTATGGGATGTTTTCCAAGACACTATTTGAAGTGTTATGTAATAAATAGTACATATTCTGGGTTACTTTTCTAAAATCTGAAAATAATATAAATTCTAAAACACAGATTATAGATCTAGAATAATGATAGCTAACATTTATGGAGCATTTGCCATCTGCATGGGGCTGTGCTAATCTCTTTTCATTTCATTTGATCCTAATGACACCATGAGGTAGGTATTAAATCATCTCCACTTAAAGTTTGGAACTAATTCTCATAGAGGTTAAATAACTTGTCCAGAGTCACACAGCTTTTGGCCAAGACAGGGTTTGGATCCAGGTCAGTATGATTCAAGAACATCCATGCTGAACTCTTGTTCTCTACTACCAGGGAGAGATGAACAGTTTTTAAGGACAGTGTTGGCTCTTTGTGGACTTTATATGCAAGTAGAATATATTTTATGTCATTTGAGGGTCAACTTCCTACCTCCAAATGTTGCCTCCAATGCCTACATCTGTGAAATGAAACTAATATAGCTTTATTTCATGATGTTTATGTGTATGGCTTTTTACACAAGGGCCACCAGCAAAAGAAATCTTCTAGCCAACTGGTACCATTTCCTGGTATCCACTCCAGACTTACTGAATCAAAGTTGCTAGAGACTGGGACCAAGCAGATTCTTATACACATTAAAGTTTGAGGGGAAAAACAAATGAATGCCCTGAGAAAGGCCAATTGTTTACCTTCAATAACTAATAAATATCTTATATCAGTTGACACCTAGCTGAGTAGGCAGGAATAAACTCATGGATTTATTCATTTGTACCCTGCAAAGTGAAAGACATCTGAAAGGTTAAATAGGAAAATAGGTAGGTGAGATATGGAAAAGAAGAAAGGATGTATGACAGTTTCTTTCTACTTTGATATTATGCAATGAAGGTAGAGTCTCATCATTGGCATTGTTCAGATGCATTGGAACAAACTTGGAAGCAAATCATTCAAATTTAGTTGCTCCTAAGAGCAACTATGTATTGTTTCATTGATACTCACAACACCCTTTTGAGGTAGACAAGATATCATCTTCATTAGATAAGAGAGGAAATTGAGACACAAGTAATTTCTTCAATCAAATCACCCAATTGATGAATTGAGTAAGTTTCTAGCCCAAATGTCTAGCCCCAAATCTTACATTATATCATTCTTCCAATAATATGTTCCATAGATCTAGAGAGGTTCAGTTCAGTTCAGTTGCTCAGTCATGTCTGACTCTTTGTGACCCCATGGACTGCAGCACACCAGGCCTCACTGTCCACCACCAACTCCCAGAGCTTACTCAAACTCATGTCCGTTGAGTCTGTGATTCCATACAACTATCTCATCCTCTGTTGTCCCCTTCTCCTCCTGCCTTCAATCTTTCCCAGCATCATGGTCTTCTCAAATGAGTCAGTTCTTCACATCAGGTGGCCAAAGTATTGGAGTTTCACCTTCAGCATTCAGTCCTTCCAACACCTATCTATTGTTTCCCTAACATTCACAACATCCCTTTTAGGTAGACAAAATAGTCATTCTTATTACCTAAAAGAGGAAATTGAGAAGCAGACAAGTTCTTCAATTAAATCATCCAACTGATGATTTAGGTAAGTTTCCAGCTCAAGTTTCTGCCAGCAATGTTTAACTAATTAATTCTTCCAATAATATCTTCCATAGGTCTAGACAGCAGGTGCCATCAAATAAAACCTAGGGAATCAAATCTTACATTCAGTGGTATACATATATTTTTTTGCCCACTAAGGGCCGATATAAATTTATACTGCACAAGAAAATGACAATAAGAGGAATTAAATATGTAAGGGAAGAGTTCAACTAATATACAGTATGTTAAGGGTCTGTTTTAAACTTTTCCTTGTTTCTTAATTCTTGTTATCAATGCAGGGGAGACTGAAGACTTTGATCTTTATACTTTAAGTATATTCTGTTCTTGTCTCCTAGGTTCTCAATCTCACCTCTTCATCTTGCCTGTGATGTCTTAATCATATCCGTGGCAACCAATATTACCTCAAACACAAAATAGAAAGCCAGAAAAAATACACTAACTACCATCACAGCAATAAGGTCCCTATAGCACTGTGGGCTATGGTTGGAGCACTGAGGGAGTTCAACTAGAAGTATTCTGATTCTCACTAAGTATTCTCTAGAGCAGCACTTCTCAAATTTCAGTGAACACTCAAATCACCTAGAGACTCATTAAAATGGAATACTCATCCAGTAGGTCTAGGATGAGGCCTTAGTATCCATATATCCAACAACATTCCTTATGATGCCAAAGCTGCTTGTTCCCTGAGAACTTTTGGAATAGCAAGGGCCAAGTACTGTCATTATGCCCAAATGTGTAAGCATAAATGTAGTCTTGGAGAAAGAGATGTTTTGGACAGCAGTCCTGATGAACATGATACCTCTGATATTAACTAGTTGTGTGACCTTGGAGAAACATTTTCACCTCTCTGGGTCTCTGTTTTTCTCCTCTGTGAAATTATGAATGTGGCCCGGATGATTTCTAAGATCATTTTGGATTGTAAAACTGTTTGATTCTCTTATAAAGAAACTTTAGAACCAAAGGTTAGCCTGAGGGCAAAATGTCCCTATATTACCAAGAAGCAGGGTGGGGAAGACAATCTACTAAATTTTTTGTATTTATCTTATTTCTAAATCTTCTATGTGTCCTAAGGTAATTTATTTCTTCTGAATGTGCAGAATATTGGCATTCTCTGTGAACAAGAGGCAACATTGAGTGGTGAACAACAATTTTAACATTTCTCAGCATATCTTTGTGACTCACAGCTAACAGCTTTGGATACATGTTCATGACTCTGTCCTGATGACAGAGCAAAACCACTGTTTACCCACTGGTATCCCATACTGGTACTCAATTCTACCTACTCTCACTTGATTCCAGAAGATACAATAGAGAATTATGCAGAATCACCACCTACCAGAGTGCTCTGTTTAAACAGTATGAGAACTTTCTTCTTGAGTTCCAGCAGTCATTTGCTGAGCCCTCAAAATAAGAAATGAACCCCCGGTTAATACCAAGGTTGACAAAGAGGACAACTTCTCTCAGCAGATCCCACTACTTTCCAGCTCCTTGCTCAGAATCTGAGATATGATGAATCCAATCATAGTAATCATTTCCAAGAATAACTAGCTGATTCCATTCAGGATGAATGGAGTGGCCCAAATCTAATGGACAATCTCCCAGACTTTATTATAACTCAGTGTATTCAGCTGAACAAGAAACGTAGTGACCAGTCAGAGCTCCTAGAGTTAGAGGTCCAGATTCGAGGGTTGGCTTCTCAGATTCACCACCAAGCCTTCTCCAACCCCACAGGGACAGCACCCAAGAAAGACCCTATACAGCTGCGAGGAAGCCATCCATCTCACACTGCTGCCAAAAGAGCCCACCAGCAAAACATTAAGGCATGCCTCTCCTGCAGCCATGATGGTCAGTTCACAGTAGACGAGCTTGCTAAATGTTCTCAGGCCCTAGCAAGGATAAATAACTGAATTCATTGTTAAGAGGACTCAGGCAAGGCACATTGCAAACATAGCCCTCTCACCTTCAGCCTTACTGATTTATATCCTGCGTTAATGTTTAAAATACAGATGGGGAACTGTGATACCACTTTACAGACAGTCATAAATTCATGCTTCTGAGATTTTCAACAACCAGATCTTGTTCATTTAGTAACCCATCACCAAACCTGATCCAGCAATGATGAAAACAAATTCCAGGAACTTTCTGCAGCTGGGACTAATTTTCCAAGCGTACTGAAGCCTGCAGGCAATATCTGCCCAGTCTGACCCAATGGAAACCACCCTGGCAATGCCTTGGAAAACTCCATCCTCACCAGTGGGTAATAGATACCTGGGTTGAGTTTATTGTTGTCTTTATGCCTACAGTTGGGCCCAAGTCTTTCACCCTCACTCTCAGTGGTCTGTATGCTAGTTCCCTGTGGGTGTAAGACTCTTGGTTGAGGTTTCGGTTGTATTTCCATATCCTACCTACTTTTCCTCCTAAAACCTGAATCCTGTTCCACCTAAAGACCAGAATCAAGCTTAAAATAAACCGCTATTCATGGAAACACAGCTCTGACACTGTTTCCTATGGTTATTTATTTTATTACTATTTAAAGGCTTCTTCCTGCCCAATAAACTGGATCTTTTGGCTATTGACAAACTAGGTGGTATGGACTTCCAAGCTCTCTGCTTGGAAATTTGGGTACACTTCTTTGAGAATTAGACCTTCAAGCAAGTGCATGTTTTTATCCAAGTCCTAGCATCCTCCCTTTTGCTCCAAACATACTTCAAGTTCCAGCATGTCTTATGGCCAAGTCCAAATGCTCTATGATAATGATCTTTGATAACTATTTAGTGAGAGTTGGGGAATATATTACATCATAATGACTATATCTGAATCTTGTCCTTGCTGCCTTAGATAGAGGAGTTGGCTGACTAAATCTCCACTGAAGACTGAGGATTGGGCCTTCAGTTGTTTCTGACTCTAGAGGCCTAAGCATGACCACCATCTAGGATCTCTGCCCATTGATGCTAAGCTCTACACCTATAGATCACCTCTCGGGACCCCTTACTTAGTTGAGGATCTTAAAGAGCAATTAATGGCAGATAATTTTCTGAACCATCTCATGTTTAAAATCCTGGGGCATATACATGAACACCGTATGTACATAAGACTCATGAAATGGCAGTATGCTTGCTTGTGCTAGCTTTTGGCATCCCTCCACTCTGTGTGTGGCTTCCTAATGCTTCTGAACAAAACAGGGCTTTGCTGAAAAGGTAAAATACTAAGGCTATGAAGTGATAACCAGTATATTCTGGTAATTATCTACTCTTTGTTCTCTGCTTCTTAGTGCTGATATATGTCTCCATAATGGTTTCCTGAAGTAAACTCAGTAAATCAGTATATCCATAGCAGCCACCAAGGCCTATCAGAACATGAAGCACAGTTGTAGTCTGTCATGAAAATTATGTTTTGACAATACCCAAACCCAGTTGGGACCATATTATCTTATCCTATAGTACTAACAAACAGATCTTTTACCCATCAGTGCCTCATTAACCCCTGTGACGGTTCTCATTTGTATTTTCAAGAAGTCTCCTTTATCAATAACTTGCTATATATATCCATCTTACTGCACATGCTCTCACAACAAGGAAACCCAAATGCACATATTTCCATTATGGTGAGAAATTCCCACTAATGTGAGAAATTACCACTAGATTGTATGAGAGCCTCAAACAGGTAGCTCTACTTGAAATTTAAGTGACTCTGGCATTAATTGCAGGTATCCTGATTAGCACCACCAATTCTGTCATAAAGGACTAACCCAATGGACTCCAATCACTTTCCTTACTGACTTGAGTTGGTCCTGGTATGTTGATAGGAGCATTCAATTGACTTAACCACCAATCTTTCCTTATCTTAGGGACACAATTTGTCATGGGCTTCCCAGGTAGCTCAGTGGTAAATAATCTGCCTGTCAAGCAGGAAACATGGGTCAATCCCTGGATCAGGAAGATCCCCTGGAGATGGAAATGGCAACCCAATCCAGTTCTTTTCTGGGAAATCCCATGGACAGAGGAACCTAGTGGGCTATAGTCCATGGGGTTGCAAAGAGTCAGACAAGACTTAGCAACTAAAAAAATTACAAGAACAGTTTATCACTGTGTACTCTTTATGTACTTTTTACATATAAAAATGTCACTTTATTTATGCAGACTTCCAGGTGGCAGTAGTGGTAAAGAGCCCGCCTGCCAATGCAGGAGACATGAGATGCAGATTTGATCCCTGGGTCAAGAAGATCCCTGGAATAGGAAAAGGCTACCCACTCCAATATTCTTGCATGGAAGATAGATGGACAGAGGAACCTGGCAGGCTACAGTCTTTGGGGGTCACAAAGAGTCGGGGATGACTGAAGTGACTTAGCATAGGCATTACTTTATGCAGAAGACTTTCCCTCTGTAGTAGCATTACCTTCTTCTCCAGATTTCATTGCCTCTCAGAACTGATAATTAAATGTGGGCTATGAAGTTCAGTTCACCTTCTACTTCTAGAACCCCCCTTGTTTAGAAATTCCCAATCAGGGACATCTTGTACTCTATGTAGCCCAATCCAACAGCCAGAATGAGCATATGAATAGGATGCTGGGTCAGTGCTTTACTGCCTACTAGCTAGCAACCATTTTGTTTACCACTTGAACACGTTGTTATAGTGACACCATCTTCATTGAAGCATGTTAATTGTCATGTGTCTAATCAATCGCCAGCCCAGGATTGATGCTCGGGGCTGGTGCAGCGAGATTTCCCTGGGGGGGGGGGGGAGGAGGGAGGGGGGTTCCGGAGGGGAAGCATATGTAAACCCATGGTGATATCATGACAATGTATGGCAAAAACAATAAAAAAAATCTATAGAAAACAAATGACATGTACTCTACTCAAAGATGGACACTGCATTTTTTGAGATCTTCAAATTTTTTTGCATGGGATATAGAATTGGGAAGGGGAGCAATTAAAGAGCCATAGAGCATCAGTAATCTCTCCAGAGAGAGGATACTGACCAGCAGACAATTTGACAGGCCCATCTACAATAAGATAGAGGCAACGGGTCATCCCAAGTTTTGCCATTAGCCATTATGATTGCCACCTAAATCCCCATCCTCTGACTCCATGCTATAAGATATAATCTGATCTTAATTACTTTCCAATATAAACTTTGTTATGGGGAGAAAATTTGTTAATAACTTTATGTGAAGTTTTATTTAGACTGCTTGGTAGTTAATTCTCATTATAAGTGAATAAATTAGTGTCTTGCTTATACATCAATTTCTGTGGTTTTAATAGCATCAGTCCTCTAGACCCTAATCACCTCTGAGCACACTGGAAACAAAATAAGATTCTTACCCTGCAACGTCAGCATTCACAGTGTGAACTATAGTTAATTCACTGAAGATTGTTCTGCCTGGGAGCTTTGCCCCAACATTTCTATTTCTTTTCTTGCCTCCCTATTTCTATCTCATTTGTTTACAACTCTCATAACATTCTAAACACCTATGGTTTTCAATTTCTATACTTACTTCCACTTATACCTAGTACCATGGTACCTGGAATAAGAAATTGCTTCTTATAATACCACAAAGTTCAGTCTAACCATCAGAATACACTCCCCTGGATGAAGACACAACACATAACTGTAAACATGAGCCCTTAACACACACCTTTAGAGAGAGAATAATATATGATTGACCTAATTCTCACCACCTCCATTCTGTTCAGCTGGCAACATATGAGACTTATATCACTGTTTTCACCTCTATCCATGATGGTTAAGACAAATATCACCCTTTTTTTGGGACTCTGGAACATTTTCACCCAGCACCATCTTGCATGTGACCATAATAGTCATCACTGAAACCAAACAGATAATTTAAGATACACCAGCATCTAGGTAAAAATCTAACACCTCATGCTCTTGGGATAGCTGTGAGAATTGGCAATAACACAGAGAAGAACTGTATAAAAAAGGCCTTAATGACCCAGATAACCACAATGGAATGATCACTCACCTAGAGCCAGACATCCTGGAATGTGAAGTCAAGTGGGCCTTAGGAAGCATCACTACAAACAAAGCTAGTGGAGGTGATGGAATTGCAGCAGATCTATTTGAAATCCTAAAAGATTATGCTGTTAAAGTGCTGCCCTCAATATGCTAGCAAATTTGGAAAACTCAGTAGTGGCCACAGGACTGGTAAAGCTCAGTTTTCACTCCAATCTTAAAGAAGGGTAATGCCAAAGAATGTTCAAGCTACCACACAATTGCACTCATTTAACATGCTAGTAAAGTAACACTCAAAATTCTCCAGCTAGGCTTCACCAATATGAACCAGGAACTTCCAGATGTACAAGCTGGATTTAGACAAGGCAGAAGAACAAATTGAAAAGGCAACAGATCAAATTGCCAACATCTGTTGACTCACAGAAAAAGCAAGAGAATTACAGAGAAACATCTACCTCTGCTTCATTGACTACAATAAAACTTTGTGTGAATCACTATAAACTGTGTAAAATTCTTATGAGGTGGGAATACCAGACTGCCTCAACTGCCTCCTGTGAAACCTGCATTCAGGTAAGACACAACACTTAGAAAAGGACATGGAACAGACTCGTGGATTCTGTGGATGAGGGCAAGGGTGGGATGATATGGGAGAATGGCATTGAAACGTATTAATTATCATATGTGAAATCAATCACCAGCCCAGGATTGATGCTCGAGGCTGGTGCACTGAGATGTCCCAGGGGGAGGGAATCGGGAGGGAGGAGGGAGGGGATTCTGGAGGGGGAGCATATGTAAACCCATGGTGATTTCATGTTATTGTATGGCAAAACCAATAAAAAAATAAAACCTATTAAAAAAAAGAAAAGGACATGGAACAATGGACTGGTTCTATATTGGGAAAGGAGTATGTCTAGGCTGTATATTGCCACTCTGCTATTTAAATTATATGAAGGATAACTCATAAGAAATACTAAGCTGGATAAAGCACAAGCTGGAATCAAGATTACCAGGAGAAATATCAATAACCTCAGATATGCAGATGACACCACCCTTATGGTAGAAAGTGAAGAGGAACTAAAGAGCCTCTAGATGAAGGTGAGAGAGCGAAAAGCTGGCTTAAAAGTCAACATTCAAAAAACTAAGATCATGGCATCTGGTCTCATCACTTCATGGCAAATATATGGGAAAACAATGGAAACAGTGACAGACTATTTTCTTGGGCTCTAAAATCACTGCAGATTATGACTGCAGCCATGAAATGAAAAGACACTTGCTCCTTGGAAGAAAAGCTATGACAAACCTGCTATTAAAAAGCAGAGACATTAGATTACTGGCAAAGGTCAATCTAGTCAAAGCTATGGTTTTTCCAGCAGTTATGTATGGATGTGACTGTTGGACCATAAAGAAGGCTGAGTGCCAAAGAATTGATGCTTTTAACTGTGGTGTTGGAGAAGACTTGTGAGAGTCCCTTTGACTGCAAGGAGATAAAACTAGTCAATCGTAAAGAAAATCAATCCTGAAAGTTCACTGGAAGGACTGATGCTGAAGCTGAAGCTCGAATAATTTGGCCACCTGTTGTGAAGAACCAACTCTTTAGAAAAGACCCTAATGCTGGGAAAGATGGAAGGCAGGAGGAGCCGGGGACAACAGAGGATGAGATGATTGAATGGCATCACCAACTCAATGGGCATGAGTTTGAGCAAGCTCCAAGAGATGATGAAAGATTCATGAGTTTTGTCTGGCCTATTTGGCACATGCAGACTCCTTCTGTGTAAACCCATCATCTTCCCAAATACAAACTTCTGTCCCAAAGTTCAGTCATTACTTAAATTTGAGATGGTTGCTTAACATTTGGGCGACAGGTTGTGACCTAGGACTTCTTATCCCATCATCAACACCTGCACCTTTGCCACATACAAAGCAAAAAAGTAAAGTATTGTGGGTTAAGAGGGAGGAATTCTGATTGTGTTCAAATGCTGGACTCTATCTCTCACTAACTAGATGAACTTCTGCAAGTTCCATAACCTCTCTGTGCCTCAATTTCCTACTTTGTTTAGGATTACGAGGGTTTCCATAATGATTCAGACAGCAAAGAATCTGCCTACAATGCAGCAGACCCACATTCTATCCCTGCATCAGGAAGATCCCTAGGAGAAGGGAATGGCAATTCACTCTAGTATCCTTGCCTGGAGAAGTCCATGGACAAAGGAATCTGGCAGGCTACAGTCAAAGAGAAGTCACAACTGAGCAACTAACAAACTCATAGAATTATAAAGTCTAAATTAGTATTTACAAAAAACTTAAAATAGTACCTGGTGTACAATAACTGGGCTTCCCTAGTGGCTCAGATGGTAAAGCATCCGCCTGCAATGCAGGAGACCTCGGTTCAATCCCTGGGCCGGGAATATTCCCAGGAGAAGGGAATGGCAAGCCACAGTGTTCTTGCCTCAAAAATCCCATGAACAGAAGAGTCTGGTGGGCTACAGTCCACGGGGTCGCAAAGAGTCAGACAAGTGAGCAACCAACACACACAAAATAACCACTACAGAATATTGTTACAAGAATGAATAAACAGCATACAGGTTCTACAAACATTTGAGATATCTGCAGAGGATCTGTCAAATAATACATGGTCCCAAACCAATATAATACATGATGGAAACACAACGCAGATATTAGATGGATGAGAAAAGGTCTTTAAATCTGATACATAGGATAGGTTATTTGATCCTATGCTACTCACAATCCCATATCATGAATTCTTTTTTTTATCCATTGGGACAATTGCAGATATGTCTTGGTTGAAAGCTATATATGGACAGAAGTCAATAGTGAGCTCAACATATATAGTCTTTCCCTTTGCAAACTAGGGAAGCCTTTATGCTTCTCTCCCATTACATAATCCCCAAAATGACACAAGTCCATTTTAAAGCTGTACTTTTGTTTCATTTTGGTAATCTAGGAAAAACTAGGTTTAAAATTCTCAAACTTCATCTGCTATCTCCCTCATTCCCTAAACTCACTCTGCATGCTCTGTCATGTCCAACTTTTTGCGACCTCATGGACCATAGGCCACCAGGATCCTCTCTCCATGGTATTCTCCAGGCAAGAATGTTGGAATGGGTTGCCATTTCCTCATCCAGGGGATCTTCGAGATCTAGGGACCGAGGCTGGTCACCTGTGTTGCTTGCATTGCAGGGTATTTTTATCCACTGAGCCACTGGGGAAGCCCATATGTAGTCAGAGGAGACTACTGAGGCTTAAACTGAACATGGGAAGAAAAGGGCTTTTAGCAGGAGTAGGCATGACTACATGTTCTGAAGTGGAGGTAGGGGCTTGGTTTCCTTATACATAGAATGCAAATAATCATACCTACTTTGTAAGACCACTGTGACGATTATAAGGTCTAGGAGAGAGGTAACAAATACATGGTCAGCATGGTGCCATTATTCCTCCAGAGCCCATGGCAGACATTGACAGTCCTTTACAACACTCCAGTAAGGCCAGTCACAGGCTCAGAGTTCTCTTACATATAGCTCCAGGAAGCCAGTACCAACTGGAGCATGCAGTTGGAATAAATTAGGTACTCAAGAAGTCACAAGTATTATAGTCCCCCAAGACCCACAAAATGTTGGGTACAACTGAAAGAATGCAGAAATTTTCCTTCCTATTCTTGCCAAATACAGGTGAAAATCTCTGTATTTACAGTGTGTCAGAGGCCTGCCACATCTTCAGCCTTTGAAGGTCTGACATGAGACTGAGACTCAATCCTGCTACAAAGGTTATCTGCCATATGTTGTAACATCTTTTATGAGCTGTAAGTAGCACCACACTTGATCTTTAGGAGTTGAAAAACCTCAAGAACATGGCTACTTTCCCTAATGTTTTCATTTATCACACACAGAAATGTTGGAATCCCTCAGGGCCTGAATTAAATTGGCAAATACAATCAAGAAGCAATAGAGTCTGTCTTTGGGGTTTCTTCTTGACACCATGTAATGTTCTATGTTCAACCCTAGTGATATGATGTCTGCCTAATTTGCCATTAGGCAGATCCTATATGGATCAAATTAGACATCCAGATCCTTGTCTACTTAGAAAAACTCTCCCATTGCTTCTAGGCCTTCTCGTTGTTGGACAGACAGAAAAGAACAGTGCAAGTGGGTCATGGATTGAGAGGGCCATGTTATTGGACATGTATTCCAGGTACAATCTTATCCTGGCTGGTTACTGAGTAGAATCATTAAGACATGTGATGTGACTGCCAGCAGAGAGTAGGCAAAGGAGAGAACCTAGGTGATGGAGGAGACTGGGAAACATGACCTTAAGAGGATTGTTAAATAGAGCCATTGAACAGGAAGGCTGCTGAGGCTCCATAATAGTGCTGTGCACATTAGGAAGGAAAATTGGGAAACTGACAGTGAATACATGTAGAGAGTATTCATGACATGTTGAACTTCATATGCAGCTAAGCCATGGGTCCAACTGAGCCAGAGGAAGGTTGAAGCTTAAAGGAGGTTGTGTGGTCTGATCTGAGTCATAGCGATAGGCAAATTGATCCAATCCAGACTATTCTGTCTGTTACATGTGTATATGAGGATGCTTTTTCTACCTCACTCATTGACAGAGCAGAGTAAAATAGTGCATAACACCCAGTAGAAATTAGAGGGTCCTGAGAACAGAGTTAACTGCTATCCTCTCTTGCCTCTGAGCCAGCTACATGTCCCAAGCCTGAGCCAGGTCTGTTCTAGCCCACTGTTTAAAGGTGACCTTGCAGCCTCAAGCAGAGTCCATGAAGGAAGCAATTCACATCTCATATATGTCAGGGGCCACTTTTGGAGTCAAATACATTCTACAGTCAAAAATGTAAAGAGTACCTTAAAAAAGTGCATTTTGAGACTACTCAGCCTATAGCCTTTGGAAAGTGTTGATAGGGAAACTTCCACAGAGTTTTGTGAAGGCAGTTCAGTTCAGTCACTCAGTCATGTAACTCTTTGTGACCCCGTGGACTGCAGCAAGTCAGGCTTCCCTGTCCATCACCAACTCCCAGAGCTTGCTCAAACTCATGTTGATTGAGTAGGTGATGCCATCCAACCATCTTATCCTCTGTTGTCCCTTTCTCTTCCTGCCTTCAATCTTTCCCAGCATCAGGGTCTTTTCCAATGAGTCAGCTCTTGGCATCAGGTGTCCAAAGTATTGGAACTTCAGCTTCAATTCTTCCAATGAATATTCAGGACTGATTTCTTTTATGACTGACTGGTTTCATCTCCATGCAGTCCAAGGGACTCTCAAGAGTCTTCTCCAACTATAGAGTTCAAAATTATCAATTCTTTGGTGCTCAGCTTTCTTTATGGTCTAAATCTCACATCCATATATGACTGCTGGAAAGACCATAGCTTTGACTAGATTGATCTTTGTTGGCAAAGTAATGTCTCTGCTTTTTAATATGCTGTCTAGGATTGTCATACTTTTTTTTTTCCTGAGGAGGAAGTGTCTTTTAATTTCATGGTGCAGTCATCATCTGCAGTGATTTTGTAGCCACCAAAAATTGTCTGTCACTGTTTTCATTGTTTCCCCATCTATATGCCATGAAGAGATGGGACCAGATGCCATGATCTTCATTTTCTGAATGTTGAGTTTTAAGCCAGATTTTTCACTCCCCTCTTTCATTTTCATCAAGAGGCTCTTTAGTTCCTGCTCACATTCTGTCATAAGGGTGGTGTCATCTGCATATCTGAGGTTATTGATATTTCTCCCAGCAATCGTGATTCCAGCTAGTGCTTCATCCAGCCTGGCATTTCTCATAATGTACTCTGCATATAAGTTAAATAGCAGGGTGACAACATAGCCTTGACACACTCCTTTCCCAATTTTGAACCAGTCTGTTGTTCCATGTCTGGTTCTAATTGTTGCTTCTTGACCTGCACACAGATTGTTCAGGAGGAAAGTAAGGTGGTCTGGTATTCTTACCTCTTTAAAAATTTTGTACTCTTTGTTATGATCCACAAAATGAAAGGCTTTGCATAGTCAATGAAGCAGAAGTTAATGTTCTTCTGGAACTCTCTTGCTGTTTCTATGATCCTACAGATGTTGGCAATTTGATCTATGGTTCCTCTACCTTTTCTAAATCCAGCTTGAACATGTGGAACTTCTCAGTTCACGTACTGTTGAAGCGTTGCTTGGAGAATTTTGAGCATTACTTTGCTAGCACGTGAGATGAGTACAACTCAGCCATAGTTTGAATATTCTTTGGCATTGTCTTTCTTCAGGATTGGAATGAAAGCTGACCTTTCCTAGTCCTGTGGCCACCATGAGTTTTCCAAATTTGCTGGCATATTGAATGTAGTACTTTCACAGCATCATTTTTTTTGAATTTGAAATAGCTCTGCTAGAATTCCATCACCTCCACTAGCTTTAGTTCCTAATGATGCTTCCTAAGGCCTACTTGCCTTAGCATTCCAGGATGTCTGGCTCTACATGAGTGGTCACACCATCATGGTTATCTGGGTCATTAAGATCTTTTTTTGTATGGTTCTTCTGTGTATCCTCGCCACCTCTTCTTAGTATCTTCTGCTTCTGTTAGGTCCCTACTGTTTCTATCCTTTCCTGTGCCCATCTTTGCATGAAATGTTCCATTGGTTCTCTAATTTCCTTGAAGATGTCTCTAATCTTTTGCATTCTATTGTTTTCCTCTATATTTTTGCATTAGTCACTTAGGAAGACTTATCTCTCCTTGCTATTCTTTGGAACACTGCATTCAGATTGGTCTATCTTTCCTTTCTCACTTGCCTTTTAGCTTCTCTCCTTTCCTAGCTCACTGTAAGGCCTCTGCAGAAAACCCCCTTTTTTAATGATAACCCAAGTTTTATTAGTGATTGAAATCCAGACATCCACGACTTCTCCAACAGCCCAAAGGAGAAGAATTATCAGTTTGCTATCAGTTCAGTTCAGCTTAGTTGCTCAGTTGTGTCTGACTCTTTATGACCCCATGGACTGCAGCACACCAGGCCTCCTTATCCATCAACAACTCCCATGGTTTACTCAAACACATGTCCATTGAGTCAGTGATGCCATCTAACCATCTCATCCTCGATCATCCCCTGCTCTCACCTTCAATCTTTCCCAGCATCAGGGTCTTTTCCAACGAGTCACTTCTTTGCATCAGGTAGCCAAAGTATTGGAGTTTCAACTTCAGCATCAGTCCTTCCAATGAATATTCAGGACTGATCTCCTTTAGGATGGTCTGGTTGGATCTCCTTGCAATCCAAGTGACTCTCAAGAGCCTTCTCCAACACTACAGTTCAAAAGCATCAATTCTTTGGCCCTCAGCTTTCTTTATAGTTCAAATCTCATATTCATACATGACTACCAGAAAAACCCTAGCTTTGACTAGATAGATATTTGTCAGCAAAGTAATGTCTCTGCTTTTTAATATGCTGTCTAGGTTGGTCATAACTTTTTTTTAAATTTTCTTTACTTTATTGTGTTGGTTTTGCCATACAATGACATGAAACCGCCATGGGTTTACATATGCTCCCCCTCCAGAACCCCCTTCCCTCCTCCCTCCCAATTCCCTCCCCCCTGGGAAATCTCGGTGCATCAGCCCCGAGCATCAATCCTGGGCTGGCGATTGATTTCAGATTTTATAATTTACATGTTTCAATGCCATTCTCCCATATCATTCCACCCTTGCCCTCATCCACAGAGTCCATGAGTCTGTTCTGTACGTCTGCATTCCTTTTCCTGTCTCGCATGCTGGGTTCTCGCTGCCATCTTTCTAAATTCCATATATATGCGTTAGTATACTGTATTGTTGTTTTTCCTTCTGGCTTACTTCACTCTGGATAATGGGCTCCAGTTTCGTCCATCTGAGCAGAACTGCTTCAAATGATTTTTTTTTAATGCTGAGTAATATTCCATTGTGTATAT
>ML661247.1:1010506-1034584 GCA_007570785.1 Antilocapra americana
CCAGCATTTATTGCTTGTAGACTTTTGGATGGCAGCCATTCTGACTGATGTGAAGTGGTATCTCATTGTGGTTTTGATTTGCATTTCTCTGATAATGAGTGAGGTGGGTCATAGAGGATCCTGCTTTGGTTTATGTCAGAGAGTGTTTTGCCTATGTTATCCTCTAGGAGTTTTATAGTTTCTGGTCTTATGATTAGATCTTTGATCCATTTTGAGTTTATCTTTGTGTATGGTGTTAGAAAGTGTTCTAGTTTCATTCTTTTACAAGTGGCTGTCCAGTTTTCCCAGCACCACTTGTTAAAGAGACAGAGAAGGAAAAGTTATAATTGCATATCTCCCCCAAAAGAGTTTGGTAGAGATGCACAAACACTTATGTTCAATTTTGAAGTCAAAATGCTGTATACAACAGAAGCTATTTTTTTTATTAATTTGGTGCCAAAACTTATTTGGCACAAAACCTGACCTAAACTGACATGAACTTAGTCTTTGAATATTTAGACATTTTTTCCTGCAGAAATGTTAATGGATACATTATGGGATGTTTTCCCAGACACCGTTGGGGGTGTTATGTAATAAACAGCACATACTCTGTGTTACATTCTAAAGTCTGAAAATAAATTAAATTCTAAAACATAGACTATGGACCTAGAATAATGATAGCTAACATTTTTGGAGCATTTGCCATCTGCATGGAGTTTTGCTAATCTCTTTTCATCTCATTTAATCCTAATGATACCATGAGGTAGGTATTAAAATCATCTCCATTTTAAAGTTTGGAACTGATTATCAGAGAGAACTCTTGCTTTCTACTACCAGAAAGAGATGAACAGTTGTTAAGGACAGTGAGGCCTCTCTGTGGGCTTTATATGGAGGTAGAATAGGCTACCACCTATTGTATGCCATGTGAGGGTCAACCTCCTACCTACAAATGTCACCTTCCCATCCCTACTGTTAGATGCAACTAATATGGCTTTATTCCCTAATATTTGTGTATGGCTTTTCTCACAAGGACCACCAGCAAAAGAAATCTCCTAGTTAATTGGTACAGGTTCCTGGTATCCACTCCAGACATACTGAATCAAAATTGCTAGAGACTGGTGCCAAGCACACTCTTATATACAATGAAGTTTGAGGGGGAAAATGAATGCCCTGAGAAAGGCCAATCATTTATCTTTAAAAATTAATTTCTTATATCAGTTGACACCTAGTTAACTAGACAGGAATAAACCCATGGATGAGCCCTGGAAAGTGAAAGATCTCTGAAAGGTGAATAGGAAAATATATAGATGAGATATAGAAAAGAAGAAAGGATGTATGACAGGATCTTCCTACTTTGGTATTATGCAATGAGGGTAGAGTCTCACCATTGGAATTGTTCAGCTGCATTGGAAAAATATTGGAAGAAAATCATTCATTTTTCATTGCTACTCATAGCACCTATCTATTGTTTCACTGATACTATAGGATGAATCAAATCAGAGTGATCATTTCCAAGAAGAACTAGCTGACTCCATTCAGGATGAAGTTAGTGACCCAGATCTGCTGGACAACCTACACGACCTTTTCATAACTCAGTGTATTGAGTTGGGCAAGAAACATAGTGACCAGCCAGAGCTTCTACTAAGCTTCTCCAACTCTACAGAGCCAGCACCCAAGAAGATCCTATACAGCTGCAAGCAAGTGAGCCACCTCTCCCTCCAGTCAAACAAACCAACCAACAAAAAATTCAGGCATGCATCTGCTGTAGCCACACTGGTCAGTTCACAGTAGATTGCCTTGCCAAAAGTTCTCAAGCCCAAGCAAGGATAAATAACCCAACTCATCAGTAGAGGAGCCCAGACAAATCACATTGTTAACATACCCCTCACACCTCCAGCCTTACTGATTTATATCCTGCATTAACATTTAAAATACAGATGGGGAACTGTGATACCACTTTATAGACAGTCATAAATTCACGCTTCTGAGAATTTCAACAAACAGATCTTGTTCATTAGGTGACGCATCACCAAACCTGATCAAGCAATGATGAAAACAACTTCCAGGCACTTTCTGTAGCTGGGACTAATTTTCCAAGAGTACTGAAAGCCCACAGGCAAAACTCTGCTCTTTCGGACCCAATGGAAACCATCTGGGCAATGCCTTGGAAAACTCCATCCTCACCAATGGGTAATAGATACCTAGGCCCAAGTCTTTGCGCCTACAGTTGGCCCCAAGCCTTTCACCCTCACTCTCACTGATCTGTATGCTAGTTCGCTGTGGGTTTAGGAGTCTTGGCTGAAGTTCCAGTTGCATTTCCATATCCTACCAACATTTTCTACTACAAGCTGATTCATGTTCCATCTGTTGACTAGAGTTTATCTTAAAATAAACCAGCTTTCATGGAACCACAGCACTGCCACTGTTTAATGATTATTTATTTTATTACTATTTAAATGCTTCTACTTGCCCAACTACCTGGATCTTTTGCTACTGACAAACTAGATAGTATGGACATCCAAGCTCTCTGCTTGCAACTTTGGGTCCGCTTCTTTTAAAACTAGCCCTTCAGGCAGGAACATGTTTTTAGCCAAGCCCTAACATCCTCCGTTTTGCTCCAAACCTAACTTCAGGTTCCAGCATGTCTTGGGACAATTCAAGATGCTCTAGGATAACGACCTCTGATAACTATTTGGTGAGATTTGGAGAATGTGTTACATCATAATGAATATGTCTAAAGCATGTCATTGCTGCCTTAAATGGATGGGGTGGAGGTGGCTGACTAAATCTTCATTGTAGATTGAGAATCAGGCCCTTCAGTAGTTTCTGACTCTAAAGGCCTAAACATGGTCACCATCTAGGGTCTCTGCCCATTGATGTTAAGCTGTACCCCTATAGATCACCTCTGGGGACTCTTACCTAGTTGAGTTTCTTAAAGAGCAATTAATGATAATTTTCTAAACCATCTCATAATTAAAATCTTGGGGTATATACATCAACATCATCTTTACAAAAAAATCATGAAATGGGGGTATCATTGCTTGTGCTATGCTTTTGGCACGGCTCCACTCTGTGTATGGATTCCTAATGCTACTGAACAAAACTAGGGCTATGCTGAAAGGTAAAAATCCCTAAAACTTTAAGGTTATGCAGGGATAATTGGTGTTTTCTAGTAGCTATCTGCTCCTAGTTCCCTGCTTCTTGGTGCTGAAGTATGTCCCCATAATGGATTCCCTGAAGTAAAATCATTAAATCAGTATTTCCTAGCAGCCACCAAGGCCTCTCAGAACATTAAGCACCACTGTAGTTTGTCCTAGAAAATTATGCTTTGACCCTACCTAGGCCCAGCTAGGGCTTTATTAGTCTTAGCTTATAGCAATAACAACAGCACTTTTCACCCACTAGTGCCACACTAACCAATGTGCCAATTCTGTTTTGTATTTGCAAGGAGTCTCCCTTATCAATAGCTTGCTATGTACCCACCTTACTGCATATGCTCTCACAACAAGGAGACCTGAATGCACATATTTCCATTATGGTGAGAAATTCCCACTAGTATACTAAGATTGTATGAGATCCTCTAACAGGTAGCTCTACTTGAAAGTTAAGTGACTCTGGCATTACCTGCAGTTATCCTGATCTAGTACCACCAATTCTGTCATAAAGGACTAACCCAATCACCTCCAGTCACTTTCCTTACTGACTTCAGTGTGGTTCTGGTATGTTGATAGGAGCATTTAATTGACTTAACCATCAATTTTACCTTAGGGCCACAATTTATCATGGGCTTCCCAGGTGGCTCAGTAGTAAATAATCCATCTGCCAAGCAGGAGACATGGGTTCCATTCCTGGGTCAGGAAGAAGCCCTGGAGAAAGAAAGAGCAACCAACACCAGTATCCTTGCCTGGGAAATCCCATAGAGTAGGAACATGGTGGGCTGTAGTCCTTGGGGTCGAAAAGAGTCGAACACAACTTAGCAATTAAACAATGACAACCATTTATCATTTATGTACACTTTATGTACATGTACCTTTAACATATAAAAATGTAATTATTTCATGCAGACTTCCCTGGTGGTACTAGTAGTAAAGAACCCACCTGCCAATGCAGGAGACATGAGACTCAGGTTTGATCCCTAGGTCGAGAAGATCCCCTGCAGTAGATAAAGGCATCCTCCTCCAGTATTCTTGCCTGGAAGATTCAGTGGACAAAGGAGCCTGGCAGGCTACAGTCCACAGGGTCACAAAGAGTCAGAAATGACTAAAGTGACTTAGTATGCACACACTCTATGTTATGAGGAAAACTTTCCCTCTGCAGCAACATACCTTCTTCCCCAGATTTCAACACCTCTCAGAGCAGATAATTAAACCTGGGCTATGGAGCTCTGTTCACCTCCTACTTCTAAAAATCCCTCGTTGAGAAAGTACCAGTCAGGGATCTCTTGTTATGTTGCGCCATCCAATAGCCAGACTGAGTGTATGAAAAGGATGCTGGGACAATGCTCTACTGCCTACTAGCTAGCAAGCATTTTGTTTACTCCTTCAACACTTTGTTATAGTGACACCATCCTCTTCGATTAGAATCAGTTAATTACTTAGTATAAAGAGAATTACATGGATGAGTCCTATACCTAAGTGAATTTCTCTAAGAGTGAAATTAACTAACATCTATACAGAATAAATTTCATGTACCCTACTCAAAGATGCAGTCTGTAATTAAAAAGGCTTAAGGAATGCTCAGGTCCAACCAAGGTTGTAGTTTAGGGGGGGGGCGTATCTGCTACATGGTTGATGCCATCAAGCAAGAAAGAATCTAATCATTTTACAAGTCTGAAGAAGAAATTTCAACATGAGAATCATTTATTTGGGATCTAGATGTGGTGGGGGGAGCAGTTAAAGAGCCATAGGGCATCAGTAATCTCTCCAGAATCAGAGAGAGGATGCTGACCAGCAGATGATTTCCCAGGTCCATCTACAGTGGGACAGAGGTCCTGGGTCATCTCAATTTGTGCCATTAGCAATTAAGATTGTCTAACCTAACCCCCTTGTTCTGAGTCCATGCTCTAAGATATAATCTGATGTTAATTACTTTCCCATATAAACTCTGTTATGGGGAGAAAATTTGCTAACAAATTGACATAGTGTTCTAGCCTTCTTAGCAGTTAATTTTCATTAAAAGAGAATAAATTGGTGTTTGGCTTATATATCGACTTCTGTGGTTTTAATAGCATCAATCCTCTAGACCCTAATCAACTCTGAGCACAGTGGAAACAAAAAAAGATTCTCACCATGCAATGTCAGGATTCACAGTGTGAATTACTGTGAATTCACTGAAGATTGTCCTCCCTGGGAGCCTTTCCTCTGAAGTCTCCCTGTTTCTCTCTTTCTCATTTGTCTACAACTCTAACAATATTTCTAAATACCTATGGTTTTTTTGCTTCCTGCACATAGATGGCTGACATCAAAATCAAATTGATTATAGTCTTTCTAGCCAAAGATGGAGGAGCTCTATACAGTCAGCAAAAAAAGACAGGGAGCAGACTGTGGCTCAGATCATGAACTCCTTAATGCCAAATTCAAACTGAAATTGAAGAAAGTGGAAAAAACCACTAGACCATTCAGGTATGACCTAAATCATATTCCTTATGACTATACAGTGGAAGTGAGAAATAGATGTAAGGGACTATATCTGATAGAGTGCCTGATGAACTATAGATGTAGGTTCATGACATTGTACAGGAGACAGGAATCAAGACCACCCCCAAGAAAAAGAAATGCGAAAAAGCAAAACAGCTGTCTGAGGAGGACTTACAAATAGCTGTGAAAAGAAGAGAAGTGAAAAACAAAGGAGGAAAGGGAAAGATATACCTATTTGAATGCAGAGTTCCAAAGAATAGCAAGGAGAGATAAGAAAGCCTTCCTCAGTGATCAATGCAAAGAAATAGAGGAAAACAATAGAATGGGAAAGATCTCTTCAAGAAAATTAGAGATACCAAGGGTATGTTTCATGCAAAGATGGGCTCAATAAAGGACAGAAATGGCAGGGACCTAACAGAAGCAGAAGATATTAAGAAGAGGTGGCAAGAACACACAGAAGAACTGTACAAAAAAGATCTTCACAAATCAGATAATCACGATGGTGTAATCACTCACCTAGAGCCAGACATCTTGGAATATAAAGTCAAGTGGCCCTTAGGAAGCATCAGTATGAACAAAGCTAGTGGAGGTGATGGAATTCCAGTTGAGCTACTTCAAATCCTAAAAGATGATGCTGTGAAAGTGTTGCACTTAATATGTCAGCAAATTTGGTAAACTCAGCAGTGGCCACAGGACTGGAAAAGGCCAGTTTTCATTCTAATCCCAAAGAAAGGCAATGCCAAAGAATGCTCAAACTACTGCACAGTTGCATTCATCTCACAGGCTAGTAAAGTAATGCTCAAAATTCTCCAAGCCAAGCTTCAGCAGTATGTGAACAGGGAACTTCCAAACGTCCAAGCTGGTTTTAGAAAAGGCAGAGGAACCAGAGATCAAATTGCCAACATCTGCTGGATCATCGAAAAAACAAGAGAGTTCCAGAAAAAGCATCTATTTCTGCTTTATTGACTATGCCAAAGACTTTGACTGTGTGGATCACAATAAACTGTTGAAAATTGTGAAAGACAAGGGCATACCAGACCACCTGATCTGCCTCTTGAGCAAGCTGTATACAGGTCAGAAAGCAACAAAACTGGACATGGAACAACAGACTGGTTCCAAACAGGAAAAGGAGCATGTCAAGGCTGTATATTGTCACTCTGCTTATTTAACTTGTATGCAGAGTACCTCATGAGAAACACTGGGCTGGATGAAGCACAAGCTGGAATCAAGATTGCCAGGAGAAATATCAACAACCTCAGATATGCAGATGACACCACCTTTATGGCAGAAAGTGAAGAAGAACTAAAGAGTCTTTTGATGAAAGTGAAAGAGGAGAGTGAAAAAGTTGGTTTAAAGCTCAACATTCAGAAAACTAAGATCATGGTATCCAGTCCCATCACTTCATGGCAGATAGATGGGGAAACGTGGCTGACTTTATTTTTCTGGGCTCCAAAATCACTGCAGATGGTGATTGCAGCCATGAAATTCAAAGACGCTTACTCCTTGAAAGGAAAATTATGACCAACCTAGACAGCATATTAAAAAGCAGAGACCTTTGTCAACAAAGGTCCGTCTAGTCAAGGCTATGGTTTTTCCAGTGGTCATGTATGGATGTGAGAGTTGGACTATAAAGAAAGCTGAGCACTGAAGAATTGATGCTTTTGAAGTGCGGTGTTGGAGAAGACTCTTGAGAGTCCCTTGGACTGCAAGGAGATCCAACCAGTCCATCCTTAAGGAGATCAGTCCTGGGTGTTCATTGGAAGGACTGATGTTGAAGCTGAAACTTCAACACTTTGGCCACCTGGTGCAAAGATCTGACTCACTGGAAAACTCCCTGATGCTGTGAAGGATTTGGGGCAAGAGGAGAAGGGGACGACAGAGGATGAGATGGCTGGATGGCATCACTGACTCGATGGACATGGATTTGGTTGGACTTGGGATTTGCTGATGGACAGGGAGGCCTGAAGTGCTGCCGTTCATGGGGTCTAAAGAGTCGGACACGACTGAGCTACTGAACTGAACTGAACTTACTTCTACTCATATACAGCACCTTGGTACCTGGCATAAGTAATTACTCTTATAATACCAGGTAGTTCAGTCTAACCATCAGAGTATACTGCCCTGGATGAAGACACAACACATAACTGTAGACATGAGCCCCTGACACACACCTTTAGAGAGAGAAGAGTCTATGATTGACCTAGCTTTCACCACCTCCATTCTGTCCATTTGGCAACACATGAGACTTGTGTCACTGCCTTAACCTCTATTCATGATGGTTAAAACAAATATCAACCTTTTGGGGGGACTCTGGAACATCTTCACCCAGCACCATGTGGTCTGTGACCATAAGAAACAAAATAGAGAATTTAAGATATATCAGCATCTTGGCAAAATCTAACACCTCATGCCCTTGGGAGAGCTCTGGAAGCTTATGATACATCTGTAAAGCCTTCTACATTGATGGTCATGCTTTCTTACCTCACTATGAATCTTCAGGTCTCACTTGGCCAGGAAAATGGAAAAACATTCAACAGACTATAGTGTCATGAATCTTCAGTATCACCTTTGTGCAAGAGTTACTGTCTACACTTCACAAGTAAAAGTCCTAGAAGGGAGTTACACCATTTAGTAGAATCAATACAACTGTCTTAGTATCTGGAGCACACTTTCCAGTCATTGATTGCCTCTATAAGTTTGAGTTGCTGCTGCTGCTAAGTCACTTCAGTCGTGTCCGACTCTGTGTGACCCCATAGATGGCAGCCTACCAGGCTCCACTGTCCCTGGGATTCTCCAGGCAAGAATACTGGAGTGGGTTGCCATTTCCTTCTCCAATGCGTGAAAGTGAAGTCACTCAGTCATGTCCGACTCCTAGTGACCCCATTGACTGCAGTCTACCAGGCTCCTCCATCCGTGGGATTTTCCAGGCAAGAGTACTGGAGTGGAGTGCCATTACCTTCTCCAATAACTTTGAGTTCTCATGCACTAAATTATTGGTATTACTTTCTGATATTGGCTTTGATTCTGCAGTCCTCCTTCCTCACTGATTTCTAGTATATACATTACGTGACACTTTCTCCACCTCATTGATAAGCCAACAGTGACTGCATTCCACCTACCCACCCCATTTACTTTCACATGGAAAACCCTGTAGAATTTCAGTTTTCCCTATGAATAAAAGACTCATCCCTTTGGACATAAAAATCTGGCTTTGTATGCATGTAAAGAAAGGGAATTAATCACTGGTTTACACCAGACACTGTGCTCAGGTTTTGTTAATGATACTCATTGAATTTCACATTACTAAAAAATAGAATATTCATCTCTGGCATTTATTGCTTATAACATTATGGGGCAGGTGTTATTATTCAGTGTAATGATGATGACATGAAAGTTCAGATCAGTTAACTTATCCACCCTAAATTCATACACAGCTAGTAAGTGGCAGTGCTAGGATTTGAAAGCAGTATCTTGCTAATGGCAGAGCTGATCTCTGATAGAAGAGGGAAGCTCTGTTAAGTCACACCCTTCATGACCAGCCTAACTGACCCTATTACACCTGCAAAAGCCACTCAGTAGAGAAAGGCCATTCTACTAACCAGTATTCACATAGCAAGTGGTTGAAATGCATGTTCTGGAGAATAGTCTATAAAAGAAGCACATAGCAAATCAATGCCTTCCAGAACTTTGAGATTTCATTTGTGTTTCTAATAGTTGTAGAAAGCTCCTTGAGAAACCTGACATACACTGTGTCTGCTTTATATGACTGGATAGATGACACAGTGATTTAATATTTTATAGATTATACTCCACTTAAATTTATTACAAAGTAAATTATTGGGTTGGCCAATAAGTTTATTTGGGTTATAAAACATTACAGAAAAACCCAAATGGTCCTTTTGACCATCTCGATATAATTCCCTGTGCTGTACATTATATTCTTGTAGTTTATTTATTTTATCCATAGCAGTTGGTATCTCTTAATCCTATACCCCTACCTTAACTCCCCCAATTTCCCTGTCCCCACTGTTAACCACTAGTTTGTTCTCTGTATCTGTGAGTCTGTTTCTATTTTGTTATATTCACTTGTTTTATTTTTTATATTCTACATAAAAGTGATAACATATAGTGTTTGTCTTTGTCGGACTTCTTTCACTAAGCATAATACTGTCCAGGTCCAACCATGTTGTTACAAATGGCAAAACATTTCATTCTGTTTTGTGGCTAATATTCCAGTATAGATTATACCACATCTTTATCCATTCATGTGTTAGTGGACACTTAGTGAAGCCCCAAACTCTCTTTAGGTTACCACAAATTTCAATTTGAGTAACAATGAAGATCTAACTAACTCTGACCTAAAACAATGCCAGGAGGTGTAAGTAATTCGAAGAAGCAGAAGGAAAAGTCTTGGCACTTGAATATCTTTAAGTCTTGTTGGGGCGGTAAGTAGAAAACAAAGCAAACAATGCAAAGGGTTGCTGATTTGGTTCTAATCTTTCAAGGCTGCCAAAGTCCCTTGTCAGGCCTTGCCCAGTTCCTAGGCACTGCAGTCCTTGGCCCTCCTCCTATTGGGTTTCCTTCTGCTCACAAATTCAGGCTGGCATTAGTGAACTGAACACCATGACAGGAATGGTTCAAGAAGATCTATTTTAACTCCAGAGTTTATTCAACAGCAGGACTAGCTATAGAATTTGTGGCAAACTGCAGAGTGAAGATGTGAAGCCTCTGGTTTAAAATGCAGGAAAGTATCATGAAACGTATTAAATATCACACATTCTCTTTCCTGTGCAGTCTCTCTTGATCTGTCAGAATGGTGGTTTTAAATTTAAAACCTACAGAAAACCTGAAGGAAAGCATGGTGCAAAACTGAACACCTTTGTATTAATTTCCTGGGGCTGTTGCAACAAATGATCACAAACTGGATGGCTTAAAACAGCAGAAGTTTATTCTCTCACAGTTCCAGAGGCTAAAAATCTGAAATCAATAGGGTGCCCGGGCCAAGCACCCTCTATAGAAGAATCTTTGCCACTTTCAGATTCTGCTGGCTCCTGGGGACTCTTAGCTTGTGGTAACTCCAGTCTCTGCCTCCATCTTTACAGGACTGGCTTCCCTGGTAGCTCAGACAATAAAGAATCTGCCCACAATGCAGGACATGAGAGTTTGATCCCTATGTCAGCACGATTCCCTAGAGGAGGGCATGGCAACCCACTCCAGTATTCTTGCCTGAGGAATTCCAAGGACAGAGCATCCTTGAGGGCTATGGTCCATGGGTCACAATTAATCAAACACTACTGTGCCAGTAACACTTCCAATTTACAGGCATTTCTACTTTGTACTCCTATGTCCTCTCATTTCTCTTATGAGGGCATGAGTCATTGGGTTTAAGGCCCACACTAATCTAGTATGTTATCATCTTGCAATTCTTGACCTAAGTATATTTGTGAAGACTGTATTTTCCAGATAAGTTCACGTTCACAAATATCAGGAGTTTGGGCTTGGACATAATTTTTGAGGGTGCACCATTAAATCAACTACAACCCTTTAACTACATTCACCAATTTTAAACATTTCATCAGCTTTCCTTTCTCTGTCATTCTCTTCCTTTCTCCCAGTCATTCCCTCTCTCCCTTCCCCCTCTCTCTTTCTTTGTAAATTTCAAATAGCATGGCACTTAGCTCTAAATACTTCAGCAGCCATCTCTTGAAAAAAAAAATTCTACATGACACTTAGAAAATTTAACATGAATTCAATAGTATCATATATTATGCAGTCCATATTTAATTCTTTCATTTCTCCTAAAATTGTCTTGCAAAGCTTTATTTGCTGCTGCTGCTGCTAAGTCACTCCAGTCGTGTCCAACTCTGTGCAACCCCATAGATGGCAGCCCACCAGTCTCCCCCATCCCTGGGATTCTCAAGGCAAGAATACTGGAGTGGGTTGCCATTTACTTCTCCAATGCACGAAAGTGAAAAGTGAAAGTGAAGTCACTCAGTCTTGTCCAACTCCTAGCGACCCCATGGACTACAGCCTACCAGGCTCCTCCATCCGTGGGATTTTCCAGGCAAGGGTACTGGAGTGGGTTGCATTATGTTTGGATGTTAAGAAACATCTCTTTAGTTTCTTTTAATATTGAATAGTTCCTTGCTATTTTGTTGCTAGTGGTTTCTTTTTCATGACACTGAGAGTTTCAAAGAGCCCAGGTCAGTTCTGTCATATAGAATGTCCCACATTTTGGAGTTTTCTGATAGTTAGTCCATCATTATATTACGATTAAACATTTTGAAAAAGACCACCACTTAGACGATGTTGTAGACTTCCCAATGTACCACCTCAGCAGGCGTGTTAATTTGTCCCTGTATTGATGATGCTGGGTTTAATCCTATGGTCACCTTAGGGGGCTATTGGCTCTCCACACTGTAAATGTTCCTTTTTTCCTTCATAATTAAAGTTAACTACACAGTGATATCCTGAGTCCCTTTGACTATCAGCTCCCAAAAACTTTTTATCCAATGGTTCTACTCTCCAGTAATGATCTATGCTTGCACTTGTTATTACACTGAAGGATGTAAAATGGTGGCTCACTAATTCTACCCTTCCTTATATATTTATTAGTTAGCATTCTTCTATAAAGAATCACTTCCAAGCTTTCCTTCTCTCTCCTCTCCCCATTACCTTTCACTATAGAATCAAGCATGTTTTTACTGTTGAATGTGATGTCAGCTTTCTTCCTTCCAGACATTCCAAGATTCTTTTACCATTTCCTTTCTCCTCCAAGAACTTCTTTAACTACCTTCTAAGGTAGCAGACATTCACTATCTGCTGGCAGTGAGTGTTCTTAGTTTGCCTTCATCTAAGAATGGTTTGTTTGTTGTATGACCCAGCAATTCTACTTATTAGGGATATACCCTGAGAAAACCCTAATTCAAAAAGATACACACACTCATTGCTCACAGCAGCACTATTTACAATAGTCAAGACATGGAAACAAACTTAAATGTCCACCAACAGATGAATGGATAAAGAAGATATGAAACATATATACAATGGAATATTACTCAGCCATAAAAAAGAAGAAATAATGCCACTTGCAGCAACATGGATGGGCCTAGAGATTATCGTACTAAGTGAAGTTAGCCAAAAGAAGAAAGATAGGAACTTTCCTCATGGCCCAGTGGTTAAGATTCCTTGCTCACACTGCAGGGAACATGGGTTCGATCCCTGGTCAGATAACTAACCTGCATGCCAAAGGTGGAGCCAAAAAAGAGAGAGGGAGAGAGAGAAAGAAGACTAATACCATATGGTATTCCTTTTATGTGGAATCTAAAATATGATGCAAATGAATTTATCTATGAAACAGAAACAGACGCACAGACATAGATAACAGACTTGAGGTCACCAAGGGGGAATGTGGGTTGGGGAGGGAAGGATTGGGAGTTTGGGATTCACAGATGCAAGCTATTATAAATAAAATAAGCAAGATCCTACTGTATAGCACAGGGAACTATATTCAATATCCTATAATAAACTATAATGGAAAACTATGAAAAAAAATATATATATATACACATATGAAACACTTTGCTATACACCAAAAACACAACATTGTAAATCAACTATACATTAATAAAACATAATTTCAAAAATCACTTAAAAGAATTTAAAACAATAATTAAATAAAATAACCTACCCATGGGGGACAAATGTCTTGATTGCCCCTTAATTCCTTGAAGGATATTTTTGCTGGAGGTGGGATTTATGGTTGACAGTTCTATTTTTTTGACACTCTAACAATCTTGTGCCACATCTTTCTGGTCCCTATATTTTCTGATTTTAAAAATCCACTGTAACTTGAATTATGTTTTTCCACTCTAGGCAAAATATTATTTCTCTCATCACTTTCATTATTTTTTTTTCTGTCTTCAGTTTTCAGAAGTTTGACTAAGATGTGTCTTGGCATGCCTCTGTTTAGGTTTATTTACTACTAACATGTTATTCTTCTGAGTCCATTGACCTCTGTACAAATGCAACACCCCTAGGAAGGGGCCACATTAAAAATCGCCATTAATATAAGACTGAGTGTAAAGAAATGTACCACCTGCTGTGAAACTGGGGTAGTGGTCAGACAAAGGGCACAGAAAAAGGAGGCAGGGGCTAGGAAAAATGAACTCTCCTATCCCCACCCCATGGGTTTGCTGTTGGCCCTGAGAACCCAGAGGCTTGACCTTTAATGAGGACCCCAGATCTTGTGCTTTTTGCTGTTGAACTGACAGGATTTTGACGCTGCCCCACAGCAATCTCTCACTGGCTGAGGTGTCTGCCCCACTTATCCTCCTGGGGACAGCGTTAAATAAATCAATGGAAGTGGCCAAGTCCAGACTTGCTGGCCTGGGAGCATCTGTTCAGTGGTATTTTGTTAATACAAACAATTACATTTCTAAAACACAGTGCATTATTCCCAGGCTAACATAGCAGTCCCTGAGCCCAATTTGGTGTTGAAGCAGGAAAAATGGTTGCCAGCTTTAAAACGCCTTTTTACTTTTGTCCCGTCAAAGATGGAGAATCTGGCCCTTTACATGTCCTTAAGTTTTAAATCTGTCTTAGCAATTTAGTCTTGTTGAGACAAGTATTTTAATAACACCATCCCAACAGCAGTTCCTTTCTTTAAGAAAAATTAATGTGCTATGTGTTGTTTATAGGTGGGAATTTTAAGAAAGCTACTGTTCATTTGGAGAATGTAGGCAAATGGATTTTTGATGACCCCAAGGCTAGTAAAATTACCAAACATGCAAGTGCCTATTTTTGATATATGGCCTTGATTAGCACACAGATGCCTAGGGATGCGGGCAGTGCAGAGTGTGAGGTAAGGTGGAGTTTGACATCTTCATCATTGCCATAAGCCTTATTTGGGGTTGACAGTTAGAACACAATTCAAACAACTGATGCACACTGAGAGCCCACTATGTATGTACCAGGTGTGACAGAAATACAGAATCGGCTAGAATATGGCCCTTGCCTACAAGAGGGTTTTGTAACATGGCAGGATAGATGATACCTCTGTTTGGTGATGCCAGCTATGATGAAAATGGTAATAGCTACCCTTTAACTGAGTGCATAGTATTTGCCCAATACTGTGCTTAGAGTTTTACAGGCATTAACTCATTTACTCCAAGAACCCTATGAGATATTTACTGCTGTGCCATTTTATAACTGCAGAAAAAGAAGCTCAGAGCTGGTAAGCAGTTAAGACCAGGGTCACATAGCCAAGACTCACACCCGGCTGTGCCTGACTCTAAAGCCTCAACTTTTAACCACTATGATCTAAACAATTAAACCACATGACATCCCATAAGACATATTTGGAAGAGATCTCCAAAAGTCAATCAATTCAAGTGTTTCTCAACCTAAAGAGACTTGGGAGAGATGGAAACCAATTAGAGATTCTAAAAATGAAACAGGCTTATGACCAGGAGGCCAGTGCTATGCTAGAATCCATGCAGGGAGCAAAGCAAGATAGCTTCCATAACTTCCTGTTTCTGGTGATCTCTCCAGGTCATCTTCTCCCAACCTTAAAGGAGACTGGAATTCACATCCTTCAAAATACAGTTGACCTTTGAAACACAGTGGTTTGAACTGCACGGGTCCAATTATGTGTGGATTTTCTTCAATAAATACATCCAGTACTATACCATGTGCAGCTCATTGAATCTGTGGAGGTGGAACCATGGATGTGAAGGGCCCACTATGGGACTCGAGCATCTGTGGACTTGGGTATATGCAGGGGCCCCTGGAACCAATCCCCTGTAGATACTGAGGGACAACTGCACAGGCTAATGTGAGTGCTACTAAAAAATATTGGGTTGGCCAAAAAGTTCATTACAGAAAAACCCAAACAAACTCTGGCCAACCCGGTAAAACTCAGGCTGGAATTTGGCAGATAGGACCTTCCAACTTATTTCTATCTGTTCCTTGGACAATCACTGATTAAGTGACTATGGGCAAGGCACTGTGCTAGACATATGTAGACAAAGGAGAGATGAATAAGATATGATCCCTATAATCAGTGAGATTATTTTCTAAAGGCAGGGATCAACAAACTTTCTGCAATGATCTGAATAGCACCTGATTTAGGCTTTGAGGACCTCTGTTGTAACTACTCAACTCTCCTACTGTAGTGTGAAATTAGCCGTAGATAACATAAGCAAATATACCAATATAACTTTATTTACAGAAATAGGCAGTGATCTGGATTTGACCTGTGGGCCAGAGTGTGCCAACTCTTGCCTTAAAGAGTGGAACTTAACCCTGGCTACACATTACAATCACCTGGAGAGCTTTAAAAATGCTAACATCTGCACCACATCCTCAGAAATTCTCAAACTAGTTTGGCACAGGCCTTAGATCATGACTCTTTAAAAGTTCCCAGATGATTTTAATGTGCTGATGATATTAAGAATGGCTGCTTTAAGGGGAATCAGACTTACTAATAGACCTAGTATAAAACATGGGCCAGAATAAAGCTGTGAATAAGTACCATCAAAATATAGAAAAAAATAATTGCTTTCAACAGAGGAAATCAGGTTAGTCTTCCTAGAGGGGGTGACACATGAGCTAGCAAAGGAGTAAAAAGGGTTACTACCATTACTACTACTGCTACTACCACCCCCACTACCCATAAGCATATCATATTCCAAGTGCTTCTCTAGGGGTTTTCTATACATTAAGGCACTGAATTTTCACAACCCTCTGAGTTAGATATTATTGCTGGTGTTGTATGTAAGAGAGAACTTAAACCTAAAGACATTGAGAAACTTGCCTTAGGTCACATAATGTTACATATAAACATACTCTCTATATACATATATACACACACACATATATATATGAAAATGAAAATCATGAAATCATGGAAACAATAAACAGAATACCAGACAATTGTATAGTAATAAGACATGACACTATAAAACTCCTAGAAGAGAACAACAAATGCAAAACATTCTCAGAGACAAATCTAGCAATATTTTCTTAGGTCAGTCTCTCAAGGCAAAAGAGATAAATGAAAATAAGAAAATACGATCTAATCAAACTTGAAAGCTTTTGCACAGCAAAGGAAACCATCAACCAAACAAAAAGATCATCTACAGATTGTGACAGAATATTTGCAAAGAATGTGACTGACAAGCGGTTAATATCCAAAATATACAAACAGCTCATACAACTCAATATCAAAAAGAACTAACAATGCAATTAAAAATGGGGACATTTAGAAAATATAGACTTTTCTCCAGAGAAGACATACAGATGGCCAAGAGGCACATGAAAAGATGCTCAACATCACTAATTATTAGAGATATGCAAATCAAAACTACAATGAGTTATTACCTCCCACCGGTCAGAACAGCCATCATCAAAAAATCTGCAAATAATATATGAAGTCATGTGTGTACCAATGATGATAATATATTATGAACCAAGGAATATATAAGTAATCCAACTGTACCAAATGCAAAAATAAAAGAAAGAAAGAAAAAAAGAGGCAGAGGAAGAGGGATAGGGAGGGAGACAGAAAATGTTGGAGAAAATGGGAAGATTTAAGGGTTGTTATTTAGCTTACAATGCTCCCCACTCACCCTTGGTCCCCAACAACTCTTAACCAGCCCTACCTGTTCTACACAGTCACCCTGAAAATAGGATAATCAGCGGCATGCTCAGGCTTTATGTTTCTGGGAGGCCCTTGTGCCTTGGGGAGTTGGCATCAACACTGGGAGGCTGCAGGCTTTGGCCAAGGCAGAAGAGGAGTCTCTCAGACTTTCCAAACCAAACATGTGCTTCCTCTTTGCCTCCAACATCATTAAGAGGAGGTCCAGAAGGGGTGGGTAACATGGCTCCCCATGGTGTTCTGGCTCTACTGTTCCTCTCTTCTTCGTGCTATGCTTTTGTCCTAAATGATCACAGTTATATGAACCCCTTGGAGCAACAAAAGAGATATTGAAATGGATGGCAATTTGACCCAGAACCCCTTCTATACCCATTAACTTCCTTCATAGTTCCCTTCTCTCATGCACTATTGTCATGAGAGTAGAGCCCAAAATCTCAAGACCCCAAAGCAAAGACTGTGGGAGAGCAGCGGTGTGGGACACTTGTTTTCCTTATTTGCTCATTTGAACCAGCACCCATGACAGATATAGAGTGAGATAAAGCTGTAGCAAGCTTGTGATGGGTCCTTTAAAATATCTGAGAACACTCAAGAAATGGTCCCAGGTGGGTCACCGTAGCCTTAGAGCAGGCTCCCAGTCTAATGAGGTATGTACTGCTGTGCCCATTGTATAGCCAAAGAAACAGAGCCAGTAAGTGGTAAGACCAGGATTTACACTAAGTTTACACTAAGGCTCACCACGGCAGGACTGGCCTTTCTCCTCTGGCACTATCTGAGCTCTTTGAGGCATGAGCTCTGCTGCTGCTCTCCCCACCCCCACCCCACTGGCTCCTGGGTTGTCACCTTCTTATTCCCCAATTGCTACTTTTCAGATTTCTTCCTTCTAATATCTATATTTATGTTTCTCTTTCATTTTGTGCCACAAAGTTTTTCTTTCCTTTTCTCCTTCTGTTCTCATCCATTGTAGCATCGCCCATTCCTTTCTATTGATACCATGGACTTCCTATCCCCTGGCATAACAGCGTCTCTTCTCTCTCTTTCCCATTCTATGTCTCTCTCTCTCTCTCATAATTAACATTATTTTTAGTAGTAGAGCATCACCATCCTAAATGCTTTCTCTCCTTTCCCCCGTTTCCGTTTCTCTTATCTCAAATTAGAATGGATGGGAGCCCAATCCCTTAGACCACTAATACGAAATGAGGGAGTTGGAAGAATTAATCTAGGAAGTATCTCCTACTGGAATCCTCATCAGGTTACATTTTGGCAATAGGCACATGAAGCACTATGTGTAGAGGGGTGGGTTGGGGCCATGTGGTGGGTGGAGAGTGCTAGACTGCTACAGCTCCCTATGTTTGCTTTATCACCAGTCCTGAAAGGCTGGATGTGGAGCCCATTCCAAGGCCAAATCGGGTCATTGAACACATGTCCCTGAGACAGAGACAGCCAGTGAGCCACAGCAAAGGGCAAGTTAATTCTCCAAAGGAATCATGGCAGACCATCTTTATGGAGAGGTCAGGACAGCTCAGCCAGCTCAGCAAAGGAAAGCAGCTGGTGGAGACAGAAACACATGGGCTGCTTTTGTTTGCTTAGCAAAGCTCCTTTTGTCGGGTTAGTCCTTAAAATCACATGAGTTTCCAAACAAAGTTTCTTTGGGTTTGTAGCCGTAGCTCTCCCATTTAAGGAATCCATGGGTATATGTGTCCTAGCCCACACAGATGCCAAGGGATGACCAGAAGAGCTAGAGGGAAGCAGTCATGAGAGCAGAGAATTACTGAAGATGTGAGCAAAGGAATTCACTCATTCTCCTCAGAAATTGTGAGAATAACAATACTATCCAATAGTGGAAAAGAAAAGGGGGAATTAAATTCAGGCTTAGGATTTCTACTAATGCCCAAACTGGCAACATAGCCTGTACATAAATGCTCATCTTTAATGTGTGCACTTCTGTAAACTGGAGGAGCTACCCAGAAGAAAATGCATCCATAAGCTTCCTGATGCTTCTCCACTCTGAAATAGTACTATTTCATCTTGGGATTCTCAGAATCTGTTGTAGCTTCGGGTTTTTCTAAACATCAACGCAGGTGTGTACCTTATTTTCTAAAAGAGAACATGAAAGGCCTCAGTGCCTTCTCAATGTCATATCATTTGGGGTTTCCAAATCTTTGCATTAGATCAAAATTGAACAGAATGTTCAGTTTTCATTGGACCAGGAAGATAACAATGAACTGAGAATTACTGTATTTCAAGCAGGATGATGTTCTAAAATAATGAGAAAATAGCCAACAACTACAAAGAGTCGAAGTCGCAGAATACCTAAGAATATCCTCAAAGTCCAAAGCATACACTCCATATACTACAAAACAGATGTAATTTGGGACTGTTCCTACAAAACAAGACTCAGAAGATAACTAGTACATCACAAATAAACTACAGTTGACCCTTGAAAACTACAGGTTTGAACTGCACTGGTTCACTTTATATGCAGATTTTTTTCAACAGATATGTATTACATACATACAAAAAAACACACAATAGTATCAATTGTACCACTTATTGTACACTATAAACAAGGTGTTCTTTTCAGGAGAGGAAACTGAGGCCCAGAGAAGTCAATTAACTTGTTTTCAGTAACAGTCAATTAGTGGCCAAATCGGCTTTCAGTAAGATGTCTGGCTTAGAATCAGTTTAGGAAGTGGAGCAGAATATAGGGTGACATCATTACTAGCAGTACTAGGATACAGGATCAAGATTCAGGTGAGGCAAGTGAGATGCCTAGGGTGCCAGCTTTAAGGAGGCACCACTGTTAAGTGAGGACTCTGCATTTGCACAATGCTAGGAGTGAGCGCCTTCTTAAAGTGTGAGCCCTGGGCACCCCACTTGCTTCTTCATCAATCTAATCCAGCTTGGATAAATTAGTTTGTGCAGAACTGGATAAAAGGCCATAGGCTGGAAATGAATGTTACAGCTGAGTTTGTGCATTTCTGTTGAGGGTGCTATCATTTTAATCTAGTTGAGTACTGAGCATGCAAACTAGAGGATCACTATATTTGTCTTAGAGGTTAATTGCTGTAACAAACAACCTCAACATCTTTGGGACTTAACATAATAAAAGGTTTATTTCTCACTCACCCTATAATCCAATAATGTGTTTGGCAGATAGACCCAGTCTCCTCCCATCATCTTCTAGTGGCTTAGTGTCCCCTGCTATAGACGGACGGGACTAATGTGAGGAGGACTTCAGGGGAAATTTTATGGGCCAGACCTGGATATCATACACACAACTTCTCTCCACATTCCACTGGATAGAATACAATTCAGTCTCAAAGTGAAGTGAAGTGAAAGTCGCTTAGTCATGCCCAACTCTTTGTGACCCCATGGATCAGCCCATGGAATTCTCCAGGCCAGAATACTTGAGTGGGTAGTCTTTCCCTTCTCCAGGGGATGTTCCCACACGAGGGATCAAACCCAGGTCTTCCACATTGCAGGCAGATTCTTTACGAGCTGAGCTACAAGGGAAGCTCAAGAATACAGGAGTGGGTAGCCTATCCCTTCTCCAGAAGATCTTCAAAAACCAGGAATCGAACTGGGTCTCCTGCATTGCAGACAGATTCTTTACCAAGTGAACTATCGATTCAGTCTTACAAAATGCCAAAGGAGAAAATACAGATGGAAGTTGGTGACAAATTAGCATGTCTCTGTCACAGAGATGTAACACAGGAGCCTGCATTGGTATAGACATATGTGTACTGTAAGCAACAAGCTTGCAATGACAGAGTATGCAAGTGGGAGTCACACATAGTATTAATCATGGACAGAAATGAGATTTTAAACTCAGTCTCACCTGACTCTATATACTACTAGTACTAATAATAAAACCTAATGTTTGCTGATCACTTACCATGCCCCAGGTATTAGTCTAATGAACTTTTGTTGTTGTTCAGACACTCAGTCATGTCCAACTCTTTTGAATTAAGTCATTTGTTCTCACAAAACCCCAGTGAGACAGAGGTTAATATTATCCTCAGTTTATAGACAAAGAAACCAAGACTAAGATGAGTTAAGCAAAAATTTGCTCGAGGTCACACAGCTGGTGAGTGATGAAGTTGGGACAGAAACTCATGTTCTTACCTAATATTTTAAGCAAGATACTACATCAAGGTTGTGTCTTGTCATCCTGCTTATTTAACTTATATGTAGAGTACATCATGAGAAACGCTGGGCTGGAGGAAGCACAAGCTGGAATCAAGATTGCTGGGAGAAATATCAATAACCTCAGATATGCAGACAACACCACCCTTATGGCAGAAAGTAAAAAAGAACTAAAGAATCTCTTGATGAAAGTGAAAGAGGGGAGTGCAAAAAGTGGCTTAAAGTTCAATATTCAGAAAACTTAGATCATGGCATCCAGTCCCATCATTTCATGGCAGATAGATGGGGAAACAGTGGAAACAGTGGCTGACTTTATTTTTCTGGGCTCCAAAATTACTGCAGATGGTGATTGTAGCCACGAAATTAAAAGACACTTACTCCTTTGAAGGGAAGTTATGACCAAGCTAAACAGCATATTGAAAAGCAGAGACATTACTTTGTCAACAAATGTCCATATAGTCAAGGCTATAGTTTTTCCAGTGGCCATGTATGGATGTGAGAGTTGGACTATAAAGAAAGCTGAGCACTGAAGAATTGATGCTTTTGAACTGTGGTGTTGGAGAAGACTCTTGGGAGTCCCTTGGACTGCAAGGAGATCCAACCAGTCCATCCTAAAGGAGATCAGTCCTGGGTGTTCATTGGTAGGACTGATGTTGAAGCTGAAACTGCAATACTTTGGCCACCTGATGTGAAGAGCTGACTCACTGGAAAAGACCCTGGTGCTGGGAAAGATTGAGGAAAGGAGGAAAAGGGGATGACAGAGGATGAGATGGCTGGATGGCTTCATTGACTCAATAGACATGGGTTTGGGTGGACTCCAGGAGTTGGTGATGGACAGGGAGACCTGGCATGCTGCAGTTCATGGGGTTGCAAAGGGTTGGACACGACTGAGTGACTGAACTGAACTAGTCTATGTGCATCCTAGGACATATGAGAGATAAGTAATTAATTCTGGCTATGGAAGGAATTGATTGGCTTCTAGTTTCAAAAGCTAGGTGTCCACATATGATATCTCGAAATAAAAATATGATACACTATTTTTAGGCATAAGAATGTGCAGGATGTTATGTTAGTACTATGGGAGGAGGATTCAGGGAACTGGTAAGACAACAATAGTATTTAGGAGGTAGTAGGTATTGGTTATCATGGCTATTGATTATCTAATAGTTAGATGATCTATCAGTTCAATTCAGTTCAGTTGTTCAGTCATGTCCAACTCTTTGGGACCCCATTTACTGCAGCAGTTCACTGATTATCATAATTATTAGTTGATTATCTATTGTTAGATAATCTATAGTTACAATTATCATAGTTTTAGTATTATTCTAAATTGGTTTATAGAATTACCTTCTTAAACCATGTGCTGGAGTATCCCCTTAGGGACATAGAAACAAATATCTTGAGAGTGATAGGATATAGAAGGTTATGCAGTTTCCTGGCAAGGCAGTCAGTAAAAAAAAATATCCCCTAATAAAATGTCATAACTGTCAGGTATACACAATAAAGAAATGGAAAACAGGTGTTCATACAAACACTTGTACACAGATATTCACAGCAACACTATTTTAAAATAGCCAAAAGAGTGAAATGTCCTGTATTATTGTTAATTTCCCCTTTCATACCTATTAACATATGCCTTATGTATTTAAGTGCTCCTATGTTGGGTGTATATATAATTGTTATATCTTCTTGGATTTATCCTTTGATCATTATGTAGTATCCTTCTGTGTACCTTTTCATGGTCTTTGTTTCAACATCTATTTTATCTGATATGAGTATTGCTACTACTGCTTTCTTTTGGACTCTATTTGCAAGAAATATCTTTTTCCAGCCCTTCACTTTCAGTCTGTTTGTGTCCCTTGGTTTGAGGTGGGTCTCTTGCAGACAGCATATATAAGGGTCTTGTTTTGTATCCATGAAGCCAGTCTTTGTCTTTTGATTGGGGCATTTAATCCATTTACATTTAAGGTAATTATTGATAAGTATGATCCCATTGTTATTTGCTTAGTCACTTAAGGAAAAAAATATTAAAAATACAAACAAATGGAGGCTAAATAATATGCTTCTGAATAACAAAACAATCATGGCATAAATAAAAAAGGAAATCAAAATATGCATAGAAACAAATGAAAATGAAGACAAGACAACCCAAAAGCTAAGGGATGCAGTAAAAGCATGCTAAGAGGAAGGTTCATATCAACACAAGCTTAACTCAAGAAATAAGAGAAAAATCAAATAAATAACCTAACTTTACACCTAAAGCAACTAGAAAAAGAAGAAGGGAGAACCCCAAAATAAGTAGAAGGAAAGAAATCATAAATATTAGAGCAGAAATAAGTGAAAAAGAAACAAAGGAGACTAGAGCAAAAATCAACAGAACTAAAAGCTGGTTCTTTGAGAAGATAAATAAAATAGAAAAACCATTAGCCAGCCTCAGCAAGAAACAAAGGGAGAAGAATCAAATCAACAAAATTAGAAATGAAAATGGATAAATCACAACAAGTAACACAGAAATACAAATGATCATAAGAGACTACTATCAGCAATTATATGCCAATAAAATGGACAACTTGGAAGAAAAGAACAAATTCTTAGAAAAGTATAACTTTCCAAAACTGAACCAGGAAGAAATAGAAAATCTTAACAGACCCATCACAA
>ML661247.1:1034684-1046195 GCA_007570785.1 Antilocapra americana
CAACTATATGCCAATAAAATGGACAACTTGAAAGAAATGGACAAATTTCCTTATAGAAAATTATAACCTACCAAAACTGAACCAGGAAGAAATAGAAAATCTTAACAGACCCATCACAAGCACAGAAATCGAAATCTTAATCAGAAATCTTCCAACAAACAAAAGCCCAGGACCAGACAGTTTCACAGCTGAATTCTACCAAAAATTTAGAGAAGAGATAACACCTATCATACTCAAACTCTTCCAGAAAATTGCAGAGGAATGTAAACTTCCAAACTCATTCTAGGATGCCACCGCCATGCTAAATCTAAAACCAGACAAAGATGCCACACACACACACACAAAAACTATGGGCCAATATCACTGATGAACATAGATGCAAAAATACTCAACAAAATTCTAGCAAACAGCATCCAACAACATATTAAAAAGATCATACATCATGACCAAGTGGGCATTATCTCAACGATGCAAGGATTCTTCAATATCTGCAAATCAATCAATGTGATAAACCACATTAACAAATTTAAAGATAAAAACCATATGATTATCTCAATAGATGCAGAGAAAGCCTTTGACAAAATTCAACATTCATTTATGATAAAACAAAATCTTCCAGAAAGCAGGCATAGAAGGAACGTACTTCAACAAAATAAAAGCCATGCATGATAAATCCACAGCAAACATTATCCTCATGGCAAAAAATTGAAAGCATTTCCACTAAAGTCAGGAACAACACAAGGGTGCCCACGCTCACCACTACTATTCAACATAGTTTTGGAAGTTTTAGCCACAGCAATCAGAGAAGAAAAATAAATAAAAGGAACTCAGTTTGGAAAAGAAGAAGTAAAACTCTCACTGTTTGCAGATGACATGATTCTCTACATAGAAAAGCCTAAAGTCCATATATATGTGTTAATATACTGTATTGTTGTTTTTGCTTCTGGCTTACTTCACTCTGGATAATGGGATCCAGTTTCGTCCATCTGAGTAGAACTGCTTCAAATGAATTTTTTTTAATGCTGAGTAATATTCCATTGTGTATATGTACCATAGCTTTCTTATCCATTCATCAGTTGATGGGAATTTAGAAAGACGGTAACGAGAACCCAACATGTGAGACAGCAAAAGGAACGCAGATGTATAGAATAGACTCGTGGACTCTGTGGATGAGGGTAAGGGTGGGATGATATGGGAGAATGGCATTGAAACATGTTAATTATCATTTGTGTAATCAATCGCCAGCCCAGGATTGATGCTCGGGGCTGGTGCATCAAGATTTCCCAGGGGGAGGGAGCAGGGAGGGAGGAGGGAGGGGGGTTCTGGAGGGGGAGCATATGTAAACCCATGGTGATATCATGGCATTGAATGGCAAAAACAATAAAAGGGAAAAAAAATCCCATTACAGAAAAAAAAAAGAAAACCCTAAAGTCACCACCAGAAAATTACTAGAGCTAATCAATGAATATAGCAGAGTTGCAGCATATAAAATCAACACACAGAATTCCCTTGCATTCTTATACACTAACAATGATAAAACAGAAAGAGAAATTAAGGAAACAATCCTGTTAACCATTGCAACAAAAAGAATAAACTACTTAGGAATAAATGTACCTAAAGAAACAAAAGACCTATATATACAAAACTATAAACCACTGATGAAAGAAATCAAATATGACACAAATAGATGGAGAAATATACCATGTTCATGGATCGGAAGAATCAATACAGTGAAAATGATTATACTACCCAAAGTAATCTATAGATTCAATGCAATCCCTATAAATCAACCAACGGTCTTTTTCAGAGAACTAGAACAAATAATTTCACAATTTGTATGGAAATACAAAAATCCTCAAATAGCCAAAGCAATCCTGAGAAAGAAGAATGGCACTGGAGGAATCAACTTGCCTGACTTCAGATTATACTATAAAGCTACAGTCATCAAGACAGTATGGTCCTGGCACAAAGACAGAAACATAGATCAATGGAACAAAATAGAAAGTCCAAAGATAAATCAACGCACATATGGACACCTTATCTTTAACAAATGAGGCAAAAATATACAATGGAGAAAAGACAATCTCTTTAACAAGTGGTGCTGGGAAAACTGGACCAACACTTGTAAAAGAATGAAATTAGAATACTTTCTAACACCATACACAAAAATAAACTCAAAATAGATTAAAGATCTAAATGTAAGACCATAAACTATAAAACTCCCAGAGAAAAACATAGGTAGAACACTATCTGACATAAATCACAGCAAGATCTTCTATGACCCACCTCACAGAGTAATGTAAATAGAAACAAAAATAAATAAATGGGGCTTAATTAACCTTAAAAGCTTTTGCACAGCGAAGGAAAGTATAAGCAAGGTGAAAAGACAGCCTTCAGAAGGGGAGAAAATAATAGCAAATGAAGCAACTGACAAAGAATTAATCTCAAAAATATACAAGAAGCTCATGTAGCTCAATATCAGAACAACCCAATCAAAAAGTTGGCCAAAGAACTAAACAGACATTTCTCCAAAAAGAAATACAGATGTCTAACAAACACATGAAAAGATGCTCAGTATCGTTCATTATCAGAGAAATGCAAATCAAAACCATTAGAAGGAACCCATTACACCCTTTACAAATGGGGGCTATCAAAAAGTCTTCAAACAATAAATGCTAAAGAGGGTGTGGAAAAAAGGGAATCATCTTATGCTGTTGGTGTGAATGTAAACTAGTACAGCCACTATGGAGAACTCTGTGGATATTCTTTAAAAAACTGGAAACAGAACTGCCTTATGACCCAGCAATTCCACTGCTGGGCATATATACCATGGAAACCAGAACTGAAAGAGACACGTGTACTCCAATGTTCATCACAACGCTGTTTACAATAGCCAGGACATAGAAGCAACCTAGATTTCCATTGGCAGACAAATGGATAAGAAATTTGTAGTACATATACACAATGGAATATTACTCAGGTATTAAACAGGACACATTTGAGTCAGTTCTAATGAGGTGGATAAAACTTAAGCCTATTACACAGAGTGAAGTAAGTCAGAAAGAAAAACACCAATACAGTATATTAATGTATATATATGGAATTTAGAAAAATGGGAACGAGGACTCTATATGTGAGACAGCAAAAGGGACATAGATAAAGAACAGACTTTTGGACTCTGTGGGAGAAGGTGAGGGTGGGATGATTTGAGAGAATAGCATTGAAACATGTATATTACCATATGTGAAATAGATGACTAGTCTAAGTTCCATGCATGAAACAGGGCACTCAAAGTCAATGTACTGAGACAACCCAGAGGCATGGGATGGGGAGGGAGGTGGGAGAGGGGTTCGGAATGGGGAGACACATGTACACCTGTGACTGATTCATGTCAATGTATGGCAAAAACCACCACAGTATTGTAAAATAATTATTCTTCAATTATAATAAATTAATTAATTAAAAAATAAAATAGCCAAAAAGTAGAAACAACCCAAGTGTCCAAATGAGAAGTCAATAAACAAAATGTAATATAACCATACAATAGAATATTAATCAGCCATAAAAAGGAAGGAAATTCTGACACATGCTAAAATATGGCTGAAACTTAAAAACATTATGCTGAGCAAAAGAAACTAGACCCCAAAGGCCACATATTATATGATTCTATTTATGCAAAATATCCTAGACAGGTAAATCCATATAAACAGAAAGCCTATTTAGTGGTTGCCAGAAGTTAGAGGGAGGGAGGAATGGAGACTGACTGCTTAATGGATATGGGTTTTCTTTGGAGGTAGTGAAATGTTCTGAAAGTAGAAAGTGGTAATAATCGTACAATGCTGTGAATATACTAAATGTCACTAAAGTTAAATTTTATATGTATTTCACTACAATGAAAAAAGTCATAACTCTCACTTATACAAGGAGGGCCTTCAAGAAGTTTAAAATAGGATCTAAATGAACCTTGAGGATATTATGCCAAGTGATATGAAAAAAAAAAGTGAAATTGCTCAGTCGTGTCTGACTCTTTGTGACCCGGTGGACTATAGCATACCAGGCTCCTCCGTCCATGGGATTCTCCAGGCAAGAATACTGGAGTGGGTTGCTGTTTCCTTCTCCAGGGGATCTTCCTGACCCAGGAATAGAACCGAGGTCTCCTGCCTTGCAGGCAGACACTTTATCCTCAGAGCCACCAGGGAAGTGATGTGAACCAGTCACAAAAAGACAAGAACTGTATGATGCCACTGATATGAAGTAACTTAACTAGTCAAACACATAGAGACACAAAGTAAATTGGGGATTACCACAGGCTAGGGGGAGGGGAAACAGGGAATTGTTGTTTAGTGCATACAGATTTTCAGTTTTGCAAAATGAAAAAGTTCCTGAAATATCAGTGTGACTATAGTTAACATTACAGAACTGTACACTAACTATGCTTAAAATGGTACATTCTATGCTATGTGTTTTTATCACATTTGGACAACATATAAATATATGGGATCTGAGGGGTGGAATCCTAGAGATTCTGACACTATAAAAGTTTTACATTTTTTTAAACATGTGTTTATTTAAAAAAAAAAAAAACCTTGTGATCTAGGCTTTTAGAAAAAAAAGTCAGTTGTCTCACCCCATGTTACTAATGCTAAACCTGGGATCAGGAAGTACCCCAAACTTTCTAGATCTATGTTTATATTTTCCTATAGTTAATGGGGAGCCATGGTTGAATTCATGTGTTAACTGCCTAGTGGAACCTTAATGGCGGGTTGGCCTCTTTATTTGCCTCCCTTCTTCCTGTTTTCTCTTTGACGACTGATTTACTGCACAGATATTCTTCTACCAAGAGAAATGATAAGCAAAAATTGATCACTATTATCCCTTATCCACTATTAATCCCTTACTGATCACTATTATCCTTTATCCACTATTATCTCTTATGAAACAATGGAAACAGTGACAGAATTTATTTTCTTGGGCTCCAAAATCACTGCAGATGGTGACTGCAGCCATGAAATGAAAAGACACTTGCTCCTTAGAAGAAAAACTATGACTAACCTTGATAGCATATTAAACAGCAGAGACGTTACTTTGCTGACAAAGTCCATCTCATCAAAGCTATGGTTTTCCAATAGTCATGTATGGATGTGAGAGTTGGACCATAAAGAAAGCTGAGTGCTGAAGAATTGATGCTTTTGAACTGTGGTGATGGAGAAGACTCTTGAGAGTCCCTTCGACAGCAAGGATATCAAACCAGTCAATCCTAGGAAATCAGTCCTGAATACTCATTGGAAGGACTGATGCTGAGGCTTAAGCTCCAATACTTTGGCCACATGATGCAAAGAACTGACCCATTGGAAAAGACCCTGATGCTGGGAAAGATTGTAGGTGGGAGGAGAAGGGGATGACAGAGGATGAGATGGTTGGATAGCATCATCAACTCAATGGACATGAGCTTGAGCAAGCTCCAGGGGTTGGTGATGGACAGGGAAGTGTGGCATGCTGCAGTCCATGGGGTCACAAAGAGTTGGACATGACTGAGTGTCTGAACTGATACTGATAACTGATATTCCTTATGAATCAGAAGTTTAATAGTGGAGAGAGGAGAGTAACATTGTTACTTCAGATTATGTGTAGATTTCAATAGAAGCAAGTGGAATCACAAATGATTGCATATGTCCTTTACAAGATGACTCATTGGAGAGCTACTAGTCTGCCTGCCAGCCATGCTAGTTTCTTTAGTTCTGTCCCATATTGTAAAGGATGCAAAGATTGGTACACTGCCCAAGATGGAGCATCTGGGGAAGCACGTGTGGTTTGGAGTCAATCAAGGCCTGAGCTCATCCACTTACAATCTGTGTGAACTTGGACTTGTCACTTTATCTCTATGGGCCTTACATTTCCCATCTGTTAGGGACTGTACTTTGTGAAGTTGTTTTGAGGATGACAGGAGATAATATATGTGAAGGCCTTAGCCAGATTCTGGCACATGAATAGTAGACAATACATGCTAGTTAGGTTTGGTATAAGAAGCTGGCCTTAATCTTCAAGAAGAACTCAGAGGCAATAATACCACTGATCTGTTCAGTCCAGAGAGCCACATTAGTTTCTTTCTATTATAAAACATCCAATATTCATAGTTACCTCCCAGCCTGAGTAGGAGAACTTTAACTGTTTCTCACTTTCTATCTGCTCTCTATCTTACATAAACCTAAGTTCTTACTTATCCAGTGAATTCAGAGCTGTATGTGTTCTCCCCTGAATGCTCCCAGAATCAGGCTTTCCATTTCTTCTTTAAAGCCTTCTCTCAACATTTCCAATATCAAGCTTTTCTCTCATACCTTTATGCACCATGTTCACCCCCATCCATTCCTATTTTCCAAATAGCTCCTACAATTGACCTCGATGCAGTCAAAAGTTAGTGCAAAATCTTCTTGGGTACTTTCCAAACAGATTAAACCCCCTTCAGACTCACTCCCACAAAACTTTTGATTTATGTAAAATGTTCCTTCTTTGCTGCAAAGCATTTAGGATTGAATCTGTGTGCCATTTTCAAAAATTTTAACCATACCAGCAGTGACACTACCTACACATAACATTATCATTTGTATAGATGGTAAGCATCTCAAGGGCAGTGATCGTGACTGATAATTAGTCTTTTCAAGAGATGAAACAGAATATGATATATGCAGAGAACCATCTGTGGAAGAACATAACCAAGAGCCAGATAGGAAGTATACAGGTAGCATCAATTTAGGTATGGACCAGACAAGAAGGTGCTTCCTGGACACCTCAGGTGGTTAAGAATTCCTAAGTCAGGAAGTTACCCTGGAGAAGGAATCGGCTACCCACTCCAGTATTCTTGGGCTTCCCTGGTGGCTCAGATGGTAAAGAATCTGCCTGCAATGTGGGAGACCTGGGTTTGACCCGTGGGATGGAAAGATCCCCTGGAGGAGAGCATGGCAACCCACTCCAGTATTCTTGCCTGGAGAATCCCCATGGACAGAGGAGCCTGGCGGGCTACAGTCCATAGTGTTGCAAAGAGTCAGACATGACTGAGTGACTAAGCACACAGCACAAACAAGAAAGACCAGCTAATACTCAATAGTCTAAATCTTAAATCCCCATGCCTTTCTCCACCATTTCTTTGCAGATAAAATGTAATTATATAGGCTTGGACTAGTGAGGAGGAAAGAAATCCTCCTCTCAAATGTAATTCAGATGCAGTAAAGTAATAAATAATCTTTATCAGTGATCAAGGTAGAAGAAGGAATTTCTCTACACTTACTAACAGGTTGTGTGCCCTTGGTAAGTTCCTTGGTCTTTCAACTTCCTCTTCTGTACAGTGAGGATGATAATAATAGTATTGACATTACAAGATTTGTTGCAATGCTTAAATGATATGTAAATTACCTACTCAACATATGTTCATGCTGCTGCTGATGCTAACATTAAGATGATTTGCTTTGAAGAAGGTCTGTATTGGTCTTTTATGCTGAAAATTACCAACCAATCAATCATTTCAAATAGACTACATTTCCACCATGCAGAATGAGCATATAAATATTGGCCTGCTATTTTAGAGTGTGTGTGTAGGATAAACTACCTCCCAGTATCCCTTCTGAGGGATTACACCTAAGGGGCATTATTAAACTTGTTTATGATGGCATACTTGAAAAAGTTGGTTCACTACCTCATGGATAGGTGTGCCACTAACTGGGGTACATACTCTCATCTTTCCAGGCTCTGAGTAAAATCCTGAAACTCTTGTCTGGGCAGTGGACAAAGCAAGGTTAGGATACTTTAAACAGGCTCCTTTAACCACTCACTATGGTAGCTCATCTGGTAAAGTATCTGCCTATGATGCAGGAGACCCCAGTTTGATTCCTGGGTCAGGAAGATCTGCTGGAGAAAGGATACCCACTCCAGTATTCTTAGGCTTCCCTGATGGCTCAGCTGGTAAAGAATCTGCCTGCAATGTGGGAGACCTGTGTTCGATCCCTGGGTTGGGAAGATCCCCTGGAGAAGAGAATAGCTTCTCCATTCCAGTATTCTGGCCTGTAGAATTCCATGGACTGCATAATCCATGGGGTCACAAAGAATCAGACACAACTGAGCAACTTTCACTTTCAATGCAAGCTGTATTGCCCTAAGTTTGAGATTCCAATAATCAAGTTTAACATATCAACTTAGTGAGGCATGGTTATAGTCCTTGAGAACTTATAGATGGAAAAAATTCTCTTTCTGTCACCTTGGTTGTCTCTTTATTATTTTGTATACAACATAGGTTTTAATTATATATATAGGCAATAGCAAAAAACCCAAAATTACAATCCATAAGGCAACCTCCCTTACACAAACACTACTACTAATTTTGAAACAGTGTGATGTAATACAGGAAAATGGGATGTGGGATCAGATAAACTTGGTTTCATGCCCTCGTTTGTTATACGTGAGCAGTGTGAATTCGGCCTTTATTTTTTCTTAACACCTCTTGGCCTCTGTTTCCTCATCCACACAATGAAAGTGTTATCTACTTCACAGGTTTGTTGTGAAATTTATGGGCAGTAATACATGTAAAGATGCTCAACACATACAATGAAGTTTTCATATAAGCATTTAACACCTCACTGATCGGCAATGCCTCATTCATCCATTTGTTCAATAGACAGTTGTTGAGTATCTCAGCATATATCTCTGATCATATATCTAATAATTTTTCTGCAAGGACATATTCAAGCGTTCTGTATTTTTGTTATTGTTTTTTTTTTATTATTTTTTTTTATTTATTTATTTATTTTTTTTTATTTTTTTTATTTATTTTTTTTTTAAATTATTGTTTTAGCCATACATTGTTATGATATCACCATGGGTTTACATATGCTTCCCCTCCGGGTCCCCCCTCCCTCCTCCCTCCCCCCCGGGAAATCTCGCTGCACCAGTCCCGAGCATCAATCCTGGGCTGGCGATTGATTAGATTTGCTTATTCTCTCACATGCCACCATGTTTTAACTCTTGTCACCTTACAACATCTATTTTAATATCTGGTAGAACAAGCTGCTTCTCACTACTCTTCTCCCCCCTCCCTGTCACTGCATTATCACCTATATATTCTTGCAAATTAATAGTTGTATAATAAGGTTATTTAATATTTAAGAGGGCTTCCCTGATGGCTCAGATGGCAAAGAATCCACCTGCAATGCAGGAGACCCTGGTTCAATCTCTGGATTGGGAAGATACCCTGGAGAAGGAAATGGCAAACCATTCCAGTATTTTTGCCTGGAGAATTCCATGGACAGAAGAATCTGGCGGGCTATAGTCCATACAGCCCATGAGGTTGCAAAGAGTCAAGCACAACTGAGCAACTAACACTTTCACAATATCTAAGTACTTAAGAACCTTTAATAAGTATTATGTTCTTGATGTTCTTCTTTTAATCTGTGTGAAATTGCAATAAAATGGCCAAGCACTGAGGGACCAGCTAAGAATATGTTTCAATGTTCTGCATGTTTAAACTGAGTCTTAACTTAGGACATCCAGCTAAAATCATGGCCTAGTCTGTAGTGGTGGAACTTACAGAACATTATCACAAGCCAGGACTGGAATCCCTACACTTACTAATCAGTTGACCTAGGACAGTTCCTTTATCTGTAAAATCAGGATAGTAATTCCTAGCTCATGGAGTTGCCATGAGGGTTAAATGAGGTTATGCATATAAAGATCACAGTCTCTATTAAGTGTGCAATGAAAGAGAGCTGGTTAGAACCAGTATGATTTTATGGAACGCAGCTCAATGTTATGTGACCTGGATGGAAGGGGAGTTTAGGAGAGAATGGATACATGTATATGTATGGCTGAGTCCGTTGCTGTTTATCTGAAACTATCACAGCATGGTCTGTTAATCAGCTATGTGTATGTATGTTAGTTGCTCAGTCGTGTCTGACTCTTTGTGACCCCATGGACTGCAGCACACCAAGCTCCCCTGTTCATGTAATTTTCCAGGCAAGAATACTGAATACTGAAGTGGGCAGCCTTTCCTTTCTCCAGGGAATCTTCCCAATTCAGGGATTGAACCTGGGTCTCCTGCATTGCAGGCAGATTCTTTAACATCTGAGCCACCAGGGAAGCCCATACACCAATGCAAAATAAGAAGTTTTTTTAAGATAAATAGAGACAGAAAAGAAAAACCAATGTGATTCTGTATTTAACTCAGAGAGGTTAAGAAACTAAGCCACAGTTACACAGCTAGTACAGACAGATCCAAGACCCAAATTCAGGTTTGTATGACTCCAAAGCCCATGTTCTTCTTATTATATCATACTATCACTATAAGATTCTTAACATACAAGCAATCCACTGCACTGCAAAAGAAAACTGTCAAATAGGTGCTCAATGAAAAGTTATAACCAATGTGACGGCATTACACTATGTTTGAACTGCAGTATACTCCATGATCTTCCAAGGCTACACCATCCCTCAAGCCTTGTCACAGTGTAGACTTTAGAGCTAAAAGACAGTCTCACAGCATTCATGAATACTATTCCAATAACTGAAATGTTGGCAGAATAGAGCACTAGGTAACAGTGGTTCCATACCACCTGGGTTGAAATCCACGGCTGCCACTCACTAGCTGTGTGACCATGAGAAAGTTACCTGACTTGCTTAAAATTCTTTTAAGTACTTAGGAAATATCTGTCACATATTTAGTGCTCAATAAAATACTAGGTAGTATTATTATATTATTTATTTCACTTTTTTCTGACTTTCCATAACACCTTTCATACCCGGGTTTGATCCCTGTGTTAGGAAGTTCCCCTGGAGAAGAGAATGGCTACCCACTCCAGCATTCTTGCCTGGAGAATCCCATGGACATAGAGGCCTGGTGGAATAGAGTCCACGGGGCTGCAAAGAGTCAGACATGATTGAGCAACTGATACTTTCACTTTTCATACTGGTACTAGATTACATGTAATTTTTAACATAATTATACAAAGTTCTGTATTGATCTGTTAAGTATGTGTCATGTCTTCTCAACTAGATTGAAAGGTCCTAGGAATAGGAACCATTTCTTGGGTTTTTAATCTCTCATAACATCTAGCATGTTACTGAGCACAGAGTACTAGCCAAACCAATCTTTGTGTATTAAAACTGCACACTAGGGAGGAAACTAAGATGGCGGAGGAATAGGACGGGGAGAACACTCTCTCCCCAATAAATATACCAAAAGAACTTTTAAAGGCCGAGCAAACTCCAAAAAACAGGAACTGAATGCTGGCAGAGGACATCGGGCATCTGGAGAGGCGACCCAGTGCCGACGTGAGGAGTAACAGTGAGGAAACCTAGACTCACCCACCAGAAAACCACACAAGCCTTTCCACCCAGGAAACTTCGACAAACCACGCATCCAACCCCTCCCATAGAGAGGAATCCCCACAATAAAGGGACAACACAGCAAGATAAACAAGATGAAAAGGCAGAGAAATGCCCAGCAAGTAAAGGAACAGGATAAATACCCCC